>CAXDIG010000200.1:0-332849 GCA_963989225.1 Dromius quadrimaculatus
TGATTGTGAGAATCTGCGCGGAAAAGAGTGATTTCGACTGATTCCGAAGTTTGTAAAACTGCAAATAGCACTCTAAAAACACAAAATATGATGTATTTGGTGCTAGATTCTGCCATATAACGCATTTCTAAAGCAAAATCTTACTTCTGAGCAGATTTACAGAATCAAAAATTTCTCAACGAGACTCAGAAAAAGCGCTGATAACTCGCTGGAAACGCAAAATTTTGTGCATTTGAGGACGGATTCATGCGTATTATGTTGTATTGGATAGATTTATGTGATTTGCGATACTCTGAAAACCGCTGAGAATGTGGTAATTTTGACTTATTCCAAACTTCATATAACTGCAGATAGCGCTCTGAAAACACGAGATATGATGTTTTTGTCGATGGATTCATACAAATTAAGAGGTCGTGAATAGGAATATGAACTTTTTGATGGTGAAAATCTGCGCGGAAAAGCGTGATATCGACTTATTCCAAAGTTTGTAAAAGTGCAAATAGCACTATAAAAACACTAAATATGGTGTATTTGGTGCAAGATTCCCCCATATAATGCATTTCTGAAGCAAAATCTTGCTTCTGAGCAGATTCACAGAATAAAAAATTTCTCAACGGGGACTCAGAAAAAATCGCTGATAACCCGCTGGAAACGCAGAATTTTGTGCATTTGAGGACGGATTTATGCGTATTATGTTGTATTGGATAGATTTATGTGATTTGCGATACTCAGAAACTGCTCAGAATATGGTAATTTTGACTTATTTCAAACTTCATATGACTGCAGATAGCGCTCTGAAAACACGAGATATGATGTTTTTGTTGATGGATTCATACATATTAGGAGGTCCTGAATAGGAATATGAACTTCTTGATTGTGAAAATCTGCGCGGAAAAGCGTGAATTCGACTTATTCCAAAGTTTGTAATACTGCAAATAGCACTCTGAAAACACGAAATATGATGTATTTGGTGCTAGATTCTGCCATATGACGCATTTCTGTAGCAAAATCTTTCATCTGAGCGGATTGACAGAATCAAAAATTTCTCAACGAGACTCAGAAAAAACGCTGATAACTCGCTGGAAACGCAAAATTTTGTGCATTTGGGGACGGCTTCATGCGTATTATGTTGTATTGGATAGATTTATGTGATTTGCGATACTTTGAAACTGATCAGATTGTGGTAATTTTGACTTATTTCAAACTTCATATAACTGCAGATAGCGCTCTGAAAACACGAGATATGATGTTTTTGTTGATGAATTCATACATATTATGAGATCCTGAATAGGAATATGAACTTTTTGATTGTGAAAATCTGCGCGGAAAAGCGTGATTCCAACTTATCCTAAAGTTTGTTAAACTGCAAATAGCATCCCAAAAACACGAAATATGATGTATTTGGTGCTAGATTCTGCCATATAACGCATTTCTGAAGTAAAATCTTGCTTTCGACCAGATTTACAGAATCAGAAATGTCTCAACGAGACTCGGAAAAAACGCTGATAACTCGCTGGGAACGCAAAATTTTGTGCATTTGAGAACGGATTCATGCGTATTATGTTGTATTGGGATAGATTTATGTGCTTTGTGATACTTTGAAACTGCTCAGAATGTGGTAGTTTTGACTTATTCCAAACTTCATATAACTGCAGATAGCGCTCTGAAAACACAAGATATGATGTTTTTGTTGATGGATTCGAACATATTATGAGGTCCTGAATAGGAATATGAACTTTTTGATTGTGAGAATCTGCGCGGAAAAGAGTGATTTCGACTAATTCCGAAGTTTGTGAAACTGCAAATAGCACTCTAAAAACACGAAATATGATGTATTTGGTGCTGGATTCTGCCATATAACGCATTTATAAAGCAAAATCTTGCATCTGAGCAGATTTACAGAATCAAAAATTTCTCAACGAGACTCAGAAAAAACGCTGATAACTCGCTGGAAACGCAAAATTTTGTGCATTTGAGGATGGATTCATGCGTATTTTGTTGTATTGGATAGATTTATGTGATTTGCGATACTCTGAAACCGCTGAGAATGTGGTAATTTTGACATATTTCAAACTTCATATAACTGCAGATAGCGCTCTGAAAACACGAGATATAATGTTTTTGTCGATGGATTCATACAAATTATGAGGTCCTGAATAGGAGCATGCACTTTTTGATCGTGAAAATCTGCGCGGAAAAGCGTGATTTCGACTTATTCCAAAGTTTGAAACTGCAAATAGCATTCTAAAAACACAAAATATGATGTTTTTGGTGCTAGATTCTGCCATATAACGCATTTCTAAAGCAAAATCCTGCTTCTGAGCAGATTTACAGAATCAAAAATATCTCAACGAGACTCAGAGAAAACGCTGATAACACGCTGGAAACGCAAAGTTTTCTGCATTTGAGGACGGATTCATGCGTATCATGTTGTATTGGATAGATTTATGTGATTTGCGATACTTTGAAACCGCTGAGAATGTGGTAATTTTGACTTATTTCAAACTTCATATAACTGCAGATAGCACTCTGAAAACACGAGATATGATGTTTTTGTTGATGGATTCATACATAATATGAGGTCCTGAATAGGAATATGGACTTTTTGATGGTAAAAATCTGCGCGGAAAAGCGTGATTTTGACTTATTCCAAAGTTTGTAAAACTGCAAATAGCACTCCAAAAACACGAAATATGATGTTTTTGGTGCTAGATTAGGCCATTTGATGCATTTCTGAAGAAATCTAGCTTCTGAGCAGATTTACAGAATCAAAAATTTCTCAACGAGACTCAGAGAAAACGCTGATAACTCGCTGAAAACGCAAAATTTTGTGCATTTGAGGTCGGATTCATGCGTATTATGTTGTATTGGATAGATTTATGTGATTTGCGATACTTTGAAAACTGCTCAGACTGTGGTAATTTTGACTTATTTTCAAACTTCATATAACTGCAGATAGCGCTCTGAAAACACGAGATATGATGTTTTTGTTGATGGATTCATACATATTATGAGGTCCTGAATAGGAATATGAACTTTTTGATGGTGAAAATCTGCGCGGAAAAGCGTGATATCGACTTATTCCAAAGTTTGTGAAAGTGCAAATAGCACTCTAAAAATACAAAATATGATGTATTTGGTGCTAGATTCTGCCATATAACGCATTTCTGAAGCAAAATCTTGCTTCTGAGCAGATTTACAGCATCAAAAATTTCTCAACGAGACTCAGAGAAAACGCTGATAACTCGCTGGAAACGCAAAATTTTGTGCATTTGAGGACGGATTCATGCGTCTTATGTTGTATTGGATAGATTTATGTGATTTGCGATACTTTGAAACTGCTCAGAATGTGGTAATTTTGACTTATTTCAAACTTCATATAACTGCAGATAGCGCTCTGCGAACACGAGATATGATGTTTTTGTTGCTGGATTCATACATATTTTAAGGTCCTGAATAGGAATATGAACCTTTTGATTGTGAAAATCTGCGCGGAAAAAGCGTGATTTTGACTTATTCCAAAGTTTGTAAAACTGCAAATAGCACTCCAAAAACACGGAATATGATGTTTTTGGTGCTAGATAGGCCATTTGATGCATTTCTGAAGCAAAATCTAGCTTCTGAGCAGATTAACAGAATCAAAAATTTCTCAACGAGACTCAGAGTAAACGCTGATAACTCGCTGAAAACGCAAAATTTTGTGCATTTGAGGACGGATTCATGCGTATTATGTTGTATTGGATAGATTTATGTGATTTGCGATACTTTGAAACTGCTCAGAATGTGGTAATTATGACTTATTTCAAACTTTATATAACTGCAGATAGCGCTCTGAAAACACAAGATATGATGTTTTTGTTGATGGATTCATACATATTATGATGTCTTGAATGGGAATATGAACTTTTGATCGTGAAAATCTGCGCGGAAAAGCGTGATATCGACTTATTCCAAAGTTTGTAAAAGTGCAAATAGCACTCTAAAAATACAAAATATGATGTATTTGGTGCTGGATTCCCCCATATAATGCAATTCTGAAGCAAAATCTTGCTTCTGAGCAGATTTACAGAATGAAAAATTCCTCAGCGGGACTCAGAAAAAAACGCTGATAACTCGCTACAAACGCAAAATTTTGTGCATTTGAGGACGGATTCATGTGTATTATGTTGTATTGGATAGATTTATGTGATTTGCGATACTTTGAAACTGCTCAGAATGTGGTAATTATGACTTATTTCAAACTTTATATAACTGCAGATAGCGCTCTGAAAACACAAGATATGATGTTTTTGTTGATAGGATTAATACATATTATGATGTCCTGAATGGGAATATGAACTTTTTGATCGTGAAAATCTGCGCGGAAAAGCGTGATATCGACTTATTCCAAAGTTTGTAAAAGTGCAAATAGCACTCTAAAAATACAAAATATGATGTATTTGGTGCTGGATTCCCCCATATAATGCATTTCTGAAGCAAAATCTTGCTTCTGAGCAGATTTACAGAATGAAAAATTCCTCAGCGGGACTCAGAAAAAAACGCTGATAACTCGCTACAAACGCAAAATTTTGTGCATTTGAGGACGGATTTATGTGTATTATGTTGTATTGGATAGATTTATGTGATTTGCGATACTTTGAAACTGCTCAGAATGTGGTAATTTTGACTTATTTCAAACTTCATATAACTGCAGATAGCGCTCTGCGAACACGAGATATGATGTTTTTGTTGCTGGATTCATACATATTATGAGGTCCTGAATAGGAATATGAACCTTTTGATTGTGAAAACCTGCGCAGAAAAGCGTGATTTCGGCTCATTCCAAAGTTTGTAAAACTGCAAATAGCACTCTAAAAACACTAAATATGATGTATTTGGTGCTAGATTTTGCCATATGACGCATTTCTGGAGCAAAATCTTGCTTCTGAGCAGATTTAAAGAATCAAAAATTTCTCAACGAGACTAAGAAATAATGCTGATAACTCGCTGGAAACGTAAAATTTTGTGCATTTAGGAACGGATTCATGCGTATTATGTTGTATTGGATAGATTTATGTGATTTGCGATACGTTGAAAACCGCTGAGAATGTGGTAATTTTGACTTATTTCAAACTTCATATAACTGCAGATAGCGCTCTACAAACACGAGATATGATGTTTTTGTTAATGGATTCATACATATTATGAGGTCCTGAATAGGAATATGAACTTTTTGATTGTGAAAATCTGCGCGGAAAAGCGTGATTCCGACTTATCCCAAAGTTCGTAAAACTGCAAATAGCACATGTATCTGGTCCTAGATTCGGAAATATAACGCATTTCTGGAGCGAAATCTTGCTTTTGAGCAGATTTACAGAATCAAAAATTTCTCAACGAGACTCAGAAAAAACGCTGATAACTCGCTGGAAACGCAAAGTTTTGTGCATTTGAGGACGGATTCATGCGTATTAAGTTGTATTGGATAGATTTATGTGCTTTGCGATACTTTGAAGCTGCTCAGAATGTGGTAATTTTGACTTATTCCAAACTTCATATAACTGCAGATAGCGCTCTGGAAACACGAGATATGATGTTTTTGTTGATGGATTCATACATATTATGAGGTCCTGAATAGGAATATGGACTTTTTGATTGTGAAAATCTGCGCGGAAAAGCGTGATTTCGACTTATTCCAAAGTTTGTAAAACTGCAAATAGCACTCTGAAAAACACGAAATATGATGTATTTGATGCTAGATTCTGCCATATAACGCACTTTTGAAGCAAAACCTTGCTTTTGAGCAGATTTACAGAATCAAAAATCTCTCAACGAGACTCAGAATAAACGCTGATAACTTGCTGAAAACGCAAAATTCTGTGCATTTGTGGACGGATTCATGCGTATTATGTTGTATTGGATAGATTTATGTGATTTGCGGTACTCTGAAACCGCTGAGAATGTAGTAATTTTGACTTACTTCAAACTTCATATAACTGCAGATAGCGCTCTGAAAACACGAGATATGATGTTTTTGTTGATGGCTTCATACATATTTATGAGGTCCTGAATAGGAAATATGAACTTTTTGATTGTGAGAATCCGCGCGGAAGAGCGGGATTTCGACTGATTCCAAAGTTTGTAAAACTGCAAATAGCACTCTAAAAACACGAAATATGATGTATTTGGTGCTGGATTCTGCTATATAATAATCTCTGAAGCAAAATCTTGCTTCTGAGCAGATTTACAGAATCAAAAATTCCTCAACGAGACTCAGAATAAACGCTGATAACTCGCTGGAAACGCAAAATTTTGTGCATTTGAGGACGGATTTATGCGTATTATGTTGTATTGGATAGATTTATGTGATTTGCGATACTTTGAAACCGCTGAGAATGTGGTAATTTTGACTTATTTCAAACTTCAGATAACTGAAGATAGCGCTCTGAAAACACGAGATATGATGTTTTCGTTGACGAATTCATACATATAATGAGGTCCTGAATAGGAATATGAACTTTTTGATTGTGAAAATCTGCGCGGGAAAAGCATGATTTCGACTTATTCCAAAGTTTGTAAAACTTCAAATAGCACTCTAAAAAAGCGAAATATGATGTATTTGGTGCTAGATTCTGCCATATAGCGCATTTTTGAAGCAAAATCTTCCTTCTGAGCAGATTCACAGAATCAAAAATGTCTCACGAGACTCAGGAAAAACGCTGATAACTCGCTGGAAACGCAAAATTTTGTGCATTTGAGGACGGATTCATGCGTATTATGTTGTATTGGATAGATTTATGTGATCTGCGATACTTTAAAACCGCTGAGAATGTGGTAATTCTGACTTATTTCAAACTTCATATAACTGCAGATAGCGCTCTGAAAACACGAGATATGATGTTTTTGTTGATGGATTCATACATATTATGAGGTCCTGAATAGGAATATGAACTTTTTGATTGTGAAAATCTGCGCGGAAAAGCGTGATTTTGACTTATTCCTGAGTTTGTAAAACTGCAAATAGCACTCTAAGAACACGAAATATGATGTATTTGTCCTATATTCTGCCATATAACGATCTCTGAAGCAAAAATTTTGCTTCTGAGCAGATTCACAGATCGGAAATTGCTCAACGAGACTCAGAAAAAACGCTGATAACTTGCTGGCAAAGCAAAATTTTGTGCATTTGAGGACAGATCCATGCGTATTATGTTGTATTGGATAGATTTATGTGATTTGCGATACTCTGGAACCGCTGAGAATGTGGTAATTTTGACTTACTTCAAACATCATATAACTGCAGATAGCGCTCTGAAAACACAAGATATGATATTTTTGTTGATGGATTCATACATATTATGAGGTCCTGAATTGGAATATGAACTTTTTGATTGTGGAAATCTGCGCGGAAAAGCGTGATTCCGACTCATTCCAAGTTTGTAAAACTGCAAATAGCACTCTAAAAACACGGAATATGATGTATTTGGTGCTAGATTCTGCCATATAACGCACTTTTGAAGCAAAATCTTGCTTTTGAGCAGATTTACAGGGTCAAAGATTTCTCAACGAGACTCAGAATGAACGCTGATAACTCGCTGAAAACGCAAAATTTTGTTCATTTGAGGACGGATTCATGCGTATTATGTTGTATTGGATAGATTTATGTGATTTGCGATACTTTGAAACCGCTGAGAATGTGGTAATTTTGACTTATTTCAAACTTCATATAACTGCAGATAGCGCTCTAAAACACAAGATATGATGTTTTTGTTGATGGATTCATACATATTATGAGGTCCTGAATGGGAATATGAACTTTTTGATTGTGAAAATCTGCGCGGAAAAGCGTGATTTCGACCTATTCCAAAGTTTGCAAAACTGCAAATGGCATTCTAAAACACGGAATATGATGTATTTGGTGCAAGATTCTGCCATATAACGCATTTATGAAGCAGAATCTTGCTTCTGATAAGATTTACAAAATCAAAAACTTCTCAACGAGACTCAGAAAAAACACTGATAACTCGCTGGAAGCGCAAAATTTTGTGCATTTGAGGACGGATTCATACCTATTATGTTGTATTGAATAGATTTATGTGATTTGCGATACTTTGAAACGGCTCAGAATGTGGTAGTTTTGACTTATTCCAAACTTCATATAACTGCAGATAGCGTTCGGGAAACACGAAATATGATGTTTTTGTGGATAGATTCAAACATATTATGAGGTCCTGAATAGGAATATAAATTTTTTGATTGTGAAAATCTGCGCGGAAGAGCGTGATTTGGACTTATTCCAAAGTTTGTAAAACTGCAAATAGCACCCTAAAAACACGGGATTTAATGTATTTGGTGCAAGATTCTGCCATATAACGCACTTTTGAAGCAAAATCTTGCTTCTGAACAGATCTACAGAATCAAAAGTTTCTCAACGAGACTCAGAAAAAACGCTTATAACTCGCTGGAAACGCAGAATCTTGAGCATTCAAGGACAGATTAATGCGTATTATGTTGTATTGGTTAGATCTATGTGATTTGCGATACTTTGAAACTACTCAGATTGTGGTAATTTTGACTTATTTCAAACTTCAAATAACTGCAGACAGCGCTCTGAAAACACGAGATAAGATGTTTTTGTCCTGGATTCTTACAAATGATGAGGTCCTGAATGGGAATATGAACTTTTTGATAGTAAAAATCTGCGCGGAAGAGCGTGATTTCGACTTATTCCAGAGTTTGTAAAACTGCGAATAGCACTCCAAAAACACGAAATATGATAGATTTGGTGCTAGACTCTGCCACACAATGCACTTTTAAAGCAAAATCCTGCTTCTGAGCAGATTAACAGAGTGAAAAATTTCTCAACGAGACCCCAGAAAAAACGCTGATAACTCGCTGGAGACGGAAAATTTTGTGCATTTTGGACGGATTCATGCGTATTATGTTGTATTGGATAGATTTATGTAATTTGCGATAATTTGAAACTGCTCAGAATGTGGTAGTCTTGACTTATTTCAAACTTCATATAACTGCAGATAGCGTTCTGAAAACACGAAATATGATGTTTTTGTGGATAGATTTATTGATATTATGAGGTCCTGAATAGGAATATTCACTTTTTGATTTTGAAAATCTGCGCGGAAAAGCGTGATTTCGACTTATTCCAAAGTTTGTAAAACTGCATAAGCACTCTAAAAACACGAAATATGATGTATTTGGTGCTAGATTCTAAATATAACGCACTTTTGAAGCAAAATCTTGCCTCCGAGCAGATTTACAGAGTCAAATATTTCTCAACGAGACTCAGAAAAAACGCTGATAACTCGCTAGAAACGCAGAATTTTGTGCATTCAAGGACGAACTCATGCGTATTTTGTTGTATTTGATAGATTTATGTGATTTGCGATACTTTGAAACTGCTCAGAATGTGGAATTTTGACTTATTTCAAACTTCATATAACCGCAGATAGCGCTCTGAAAAACACAAAATATGATGTTTTCGTGGATAAATTCATACATATTATGAGGTCCTGAATAGGAATATGAACTTTTTGATTGTGAAAATCTGCGCGGAAAAGCGTGATTTTGACTTATTCCAAAGTTTGTAAAAACTGCAAATAGCACTCTGAAAACACGAAATATGCTGTATTTAATGCTGGATTCTGCCATATAACGCACCTTTGAAGCAAAATCTTGCTTCTGAGCAGATTTACAGGGTTAAAAATTCCTCTACGAGACTCAGAAAAAACGCTGATAACTCGCTGGAAACGCAAAATTTTGTGCATTTGACGACGGATTCATGCGTATTATGTTGTATTGGATAGATTTATGTGATTTGCGATACTTTGAAACTGCTCAGAATATGGTAATTTTGACTTATTTCAAACTTCATATAACTGCAGATGGCGCTCTAAAAACACGGAATATGATGTTTTTGTGGATAGATTTATACATATTATGAGGTCCTGCAGGGGAATATGAACTTTTTGTTTGTGAAAATCAGCGAGGAAAAGCGTGATTTCGACTGATTCCAAAGTTTGTGAAACTGCCAATAGCACTCAAAAAACACGAAATATGCTGTATTTAATGCTGGATTCTGCCATATAACGCACCTTTGAAGCAAAATCTTGCTTCTGAGCAGATTTACAGGGTTAAAAATTCCTCTACGAGACTCAGAAAGAACGCTGATAACTCGCTGGAAACGCAAAATTTTGTGCATTTGACGACGGATTCATGCGTATTATGTTGTATTGGATAGATTTATGTGATTTGCGATACTTTGAAACTGCTCAGAATATGGTAATTTTGACTTATTTCAAACTTCATATAACTGCAGATAGCGCTCTAAAAACACGGAATATGATGTTTTTTGTGGATAGATTCATACATATTATGAGGTCCTGCAGAGGAATATGAACTTTTTGTTTGTGAAAATCAGCGAGGAAAAGCGTGATTTCGACTGATTCCAGAGTTTGTGAAACTGCCAATAGCACTCAAAAAACACGAAATATGATGCTAGATTCTGCCATATAACGCACTTTTAAAGCAAAATCTTACTTCTGAGCAGATTTACAGAGTCAAAAATTTCTCAACAAGACTCAGAAAGAACGCTGATAACTCGCTGGGAACGCAGAATTTTGTGCATTTGACGACGGATTTCATGCGTATTATGTTGTATTGGATGGATTTATGTGATTTGCGATACTTTGGAACTGCTCAGATTGTGGTAATTTTGATTTATTTCAAACTTCATATAACTGCAGATAGCCCTCTGAAAACACGGAATATGATGTTTTTGTGGATAGATTCATACATATTATGAGGTCCTGAATAGGCATATGAACTTTTTGATTGTGAAAATCTGCGCGGAACAGCGTGATTTCGACTCATTTTAAAGTTTGTAGAACTGCAAATAGCACTCTAAAAACACAAAATATAATGTATTTGGTGCTAGGTTCTGCCATATAACGCACTTTTGAAGCAAAATCTTGCTTCTGAGCAGATTTACAGAGTCAAATATTTCTCAACGAGACTCAGAAAAAACCCTTATAACTCGCTGGAAACGCAAAATTTTGTGCATTTAAGGACGGATTCATGCCTATTTTGTTGTATTGGATAGATTTATGGGATCTGCGATATTTTGAAAAGGCTCACAATGTGGTAATTTTGATTTATTTCAAACTTCATATAACTGCAAATAGCGCTCTGAAAACACGGAATATGAAGCTTTTGTGGATTGATTATTATGAGATCCTGAATAGGAATATGAACTTTTTGATTGTGAAAATCTGCGCGGAAAAGCGTGATTTTGACTTATTCCAAAGTTTGTAAAGATGCAATAAGCACCCTAAAAACACGAAATATGATGTATTTGATGCTAGATTCTGCCATATAACGCACTTTTGAAGCAAAATCTTGCTCCTGAGCAGATTTACAGAGTCGAAAATTTCTCAACGAGACTCAGAAAAAACACTGATAAGTCGCTGGGAACGCAAAATTTTGTGCATTTGACGACGGATTCATGCGTATTATGTTGTATTGCATAGATTCATGTGATTTGCGATACTCTGAAACTGCTCAGAATGTGGTAATTTTGACTTATTTCAATTTTCATATAACTGCAGATAGCGCTCTGAAAACACAAAATATGATGTTTTTGTGGATAGATTCATACATATTATAAGGTCCTGAATAGGAATATGAACTTTTTGATTGTGAATATCTGCGCGGAAAAGCGTGATTTCGACTTATTCCAAAGTATGTGAAACTGCAAATAGCACTCTAAAAACCCGAAATATGATGTATTTGGTGCTAGATTCTGCCATATAGCGCACTTTTGAAGCAAAATCTTGCTTTTGAGCAGATTTACAGAGTCAAAAATTTCTGAACAAGATTCAGAGAAAACGATGATAACTCGCTGGGAACGCAAAATTTTGTGCATTTGAGGACGGATTCATGCGTATTATGTTGTATTGGATAGATTTAAGTGATTTGCGATACTTTGAAACGGCTCAGAATGTGGTAATTTTGACTTATTTCAAACTTCACATAAATGCAGATAGCGCTCTGAAAGCACGGGATATGATGTTTCTGTGGATAGATTCATACATATCATGAGGTCCCTAAATTGGAATATGAACTTTTTTATTGTGGGAATCTGCGCGGAAGACCATGATTTCGACTTATTCCAGAATTTGTGAAACTGCAAATAGCACTCTGAAAACACGAAATATGATGTATTTGGTGCTAGATTCTGCCATATAACGCACTCTCGAAGCAAAATCTTGCTTCTGAGCAGATTTACAGAGTCAAAAATTTCTCAACGAGACCCAGAAATATCGCTGATAACTCGCTGGAAATGCAGAATCTTGTGCATTTGAGGACGGATTTAGGCCTATTATGTTGTATTGAATAGATTTATGTGATTTGCGATACTTTGAAACTGCTCAGAATGTGGTAATTTTGACCTATTTCAAACTTCATATAACAGCAAACAGCGCTCTGAAAACACGGATTATGATGTTTCTGTGGATAGATTCATACATATTATAAGGTCCTGAATAGGAATATGAACTTTTTGATTGTGAAAATCTGCGCGGAAAAGCGTGATTTCGACTTATTCCAAAGTTTGTGAAACTGCAAATAGCACTCTAAAAACCCGAAATATGATGTATTTGGTGCTAGATTCTGCCATATAGCGCACTTTCGAAGCAAAATCTTGCTCCTGAGCAGATTTACAGAGTCAAAATTTTCTCAACAAGACTCAGAAGAAACGATGATAACTCGCTGGAAACGCAGAATTTTGTGCATTTGAGGACGGATTCATGCGTATTATGTTGTATTGGATAGGTTTATGTAATTTGCGATACTTTTAATCCGCTCAGAATGTAGTAATTTTGACTTATTTCAAACTTCATATAACTGCAAATAGCGCACTGAAAACACGAAATATGATGTTTTTGTGGATAGATTCATACATATTATAAGGTCCTGAATAGGAATATGAACTTTCTTATTGTGAAAATCTGCGCGGAAAAGCGTGATTCCGACTTATTCATGAGTTTGTGAAACTGCAAATAGCACTCTTAAAACACAAAATATGATGTATTTGGTGCTAGAATCCGTCATATAACGCACTTTTAAAGCAAAATCTTGCTTCTGAGCAGATTTACAGAGTCAAAAATTTCTCAACATGACTCAGAGAAAACACTGATGACTAGCTGGAAACGCAAAATTCAGTGCATTTGAGGATGGTCTCATGCGTATTATGTTGTATTGGATAGATTTATGTGATTTGCGATACTCTCAAACTGCTCAGAATATGGTAATTTTGACTTATTTCAAACTTCATATAACTGCAGATAGTGCTCTGAAAACACGAAATATTATGTTTCTGTGAATAGATTCATACATATTATGAGGTCCTAAATAGGAATAGGAGCTTTTCGAATGTGAAAATCTGCGCGGAACAGCGTGAATTTGACTTATTCCAAAGTTTGTAAAACTGCAAATAGCACGCTGAAAATACAAAATATAATGTATTTGGTGCCAGATTCTGCCATTTAACGCCATTTTTGAAGCAAAATCTTGCTTCTGAGCAGATTAACAGAGTCAAAAATTTCTCAACAAGTTTCAGAAATAGCACTGATAACTTGCAGGAAACGCAAAATTTTGTGCATTTGACGACAAATTCATGCGTATTATGTTGTATTGGATGGATATATGTGATTTGCGATACTTTGGAACTGCTCAGATTGTGGTAATTTTGATTTATTTCAAACTTCATATAACTGCAGATAGCGCTCTGAAAACACGAAATATGATGTTTTGTGGATAGATTCATACATATCATGAGGTCCTGAATAAAAATATGAACTTTTTGATTGTGAAAACCTGCGCGGAACAGCGTGATTTCGACTTATTCCAAAGTTTGTAAAACTGCAAATAGCACTCTAACAACACAAAATATAATGTATTTAGTGCTAGGTTCTGCCATATAACGCACTTTTGGAGCAAAATCTCACTTCTGAGCAGATTTACAGAGTCAAATATTGCTCAACGAGACTCAGAAAAAACCCTTATAACTCGCTGGAAACGCAAAATTTTGCGCATTTGAGGACGGATTCATGCGTATTATGTTGTATTGGATAGATTTATGTGAATTGCGATACTTTGAAACGGCCCACAATGTGGTAATTTTGATTTATTTCAAACTTCATATAACTGCAAATAGCGCTCTGAAAACACGGAATATGATGTTTTTGTGGATTGATTATTATGAGATCCTGAATAGGAATATGAACTTTTTGATTGTGAAAATCTGCGCGGAAAAGCGTGATTTTGACTTATTCCAAAGTTTGTAAAGATGCAATTAGCACCCTGAAAACACGAAATATGATGTATTTGATGCTAGATTCTGCCATATAACGCACTTTTGAAGCAAAATCTTGCTCCTGAGCAGATTTACAGAGTCGAAAATTTCTCAACGAGACTCAAGAAAAACACTGATAACTCGCTGGAAACGCAAAATTTTGTGCATTTAAGGACAGATTCATGCGTATTATGTTGTATTGGATAGATTTATGTGATTTGCGATACTTTGAAACTGCTCAGAATGTGGTAGTTTTGTCTTATTTCAAACATCATATAACTGCAGATAGCGCTCTGAAAACACGGAATATGATGTTTTTGTGGATAGATTCATACATATTATGAGGTCCTGAATAGGAATATGAACTTTTTGATTGTGAAAATCTGCGCGGAAGAGCGTGATTTCGACTTATTCCAAAGTTTGTGAAACTGCAAATAGCACTCTAAAAACCCGTAATATGATGTGTTTGGTGCTAGATTCTGCCATATAGCGCACTTTTGAAGCAAAATCTTGCTTCTGAGCAGATTTACAGAGTCAAAAATTTCTGAACGAGGCTCAGAGAAAACGCTGATAACTCGCTGGGAACGCAAAATTTTGTGCTTTCGAGGACGGATTCATGCGTATTATGTTGTATTGGATAGATTTATGTGATTTGCGATACTTTGGAACGGCTCAGAATGTGGTAATTTTGACTTATTTCAAACTTCACATAACTGCAGATAGCGCTCTGAAAGCACGGAATATGATGTTTCTGTGGATAGATTCATACATATTATGAGGTCCTGAATGGAAATATGAACTTTTTGATTGTGGGAATCTGCGCGGAAAACCATGATTTCGACTTATTCCAAAATTTGTGAAACTGCAAATAGCACTCTGAAAACACGAAATATGATGTATTTGGTGCTAGATTCTGCCATATAACGCACTCTCGAAGCAAAATCTTGCTTCTAAGCAGATTTACAGAGTCAAAAATTTCTCAACGAGACTCAGAAAAAACGCTGATAACTCGCTGGGAACGCAAAATTTTATGCATTCGAGGACGGATTCATGCGTATTATGTTGTACAGGATAGATTTATGTGATTTGCGATACCTTGAAACTGCCCAGAATGTGGTAATTTTGACTCATTCCAAACTTCATATAACTGCAGATAGCGCTTTGAAAACACGAAATATGACGTTTTTGTGGATAGATTTATACATATTATGAGGTCCTGAATAGGAATATGAACATTCTGATAGTGAAAATCTGTGCGGGAAAGCGTGATTTTTTTTCATTCCAGAGTTTATAAAACTGCAAATAGCACTCTAAAAACCCGGAATATGATGTATATGGTGCTAGATTCTGCCATATAACGCACTTTTAGAGCCAAATCTTGCTTCTGAGCAGATTTACAGAGTCAAAAATTTCTCAACGAGACTCAGAGAAAACGCTGATAACTCGCTGGGAACGCAGAATTTTGTGCATTTGAGGACGGATTCATGCGTATTATATTGTATTGGATAGATTCATGTCATTTGCGATACTTTCAAACGGCTCAGAATGTGGTAATTTTGACTCATTTCAAACTTCATATAACTGCAGATAGCGCTTTGAAAACACGAAATATGACGTTTTTGTGGATAGATTTATACATATTATGAGGTAATGAATAGGAATATGAACTTTTTGATTGTGAAAATCTGTGCGGAAAAGCGTGATTTCGTTTTATTCCAGAGTTTATGAAACTGCAGAAACCGATCTAAAAACACGAAATATGATGTATTTGGTGCTAGATTCTGCCATATAATGCACTTTGGGAGCAAAATCTTGCTTCTGAGCAGATTTACAGAGTCAAAAGTTTCTCAACGAGACTCAGAAAAAACACTGATAACTCGCTGAAAACGCAAAATTTTTTGCATTTAACGACGGATTCATGCGTATTATGTTGTATTGGATAGATTTATGTGATTTGCGATACTTTGAAACTGCACAGAATGTGGTAGTTTTGACTTATTTCAAACTTCATATAACTGCAGATAGCGCTTTGAAAACACGAAGTATGATGTTTATATGGATAGATTCATACATACTATGAGGTCCTGAATAGGAATATGAACTATTTGATTGTGAAATCTGCGCGGAAAAGCGTGATTCCGACTTATTCCAAAGTTTGCAAAACTGCAAAAAGCACTCTAAAAACCCGAAATATGATGAATTTGATGCTTGATTCCGCCATATAATGCACTTTTGAAGCTAAATCTTGCTTCTGAGCAGATTTACAGAGTCAAAAATTTCTAAACGAGACTCAGAAAAACGCTGATAACTTGCTGGAAACGCAAAATCTTGTGCATTTGAGGACAGATTCATGCGTATTATGTTGTATTGGATAGATTTATGTGATTTGCGATACTTTAAAACTACTCAGATTGTGGTAATTTTGACTTATTTCAAACTTCATATAACTGCAGATAGCGCTCTTAAAATACGAAATATGATGTTTTTGTGGATAGATTCTCACATATTATGAGGTCCTGAATAGGAATATGAACTTTTTGATAGTGGAATTCTGCGCGGAAAAGCGTGATTTTGACTTATTCCAAAGTTTGTCAAACTGCAAATAGCACTCTAAAACTGCGAATAGCACACTAAAAACACGAAATATGATGTATTTGGTGCTAGATTCTGCCACAAAACGCACTTTTGAAGAAAAATCCTGCTTCTGAGCACATTTCCAGAGTAAAAAATTTCTCAACGAGACTCAGAAATAACGCTGATAACTCGCTGGAAACGCAAAATTTTGTGCATTTGAGGACGGATTCATGCGTATTATGTTGTATTGGATAGATTTATGTGATTTGCGATACTTTGAAACCACTAAGATTGTGGTAATTTTGACTTATTCCAAACTTCATATAACCGCAGATAGCGCTCTAAGAACACAGAATACGATGTTTTTGTGGATAGATTCATACATATCATAAAGTCCTGAATAGGAATATGAACTTTTTGATTGTGAAAATCTGCGCGCAACAGCGTGATTTTGACTTATTCCAGAGTTTGTAAAACTGCAAAAAGCACTCTAAAGACACGATATATGATGTATTTGGTGCTAGATTCTGCCATATAACGCACTTTCGAAGCAAAATCTTGCTTCTGAGCAGATTTACAGAGTCAAAATTTTCTCAACGAGACTCAGAAGAAACGCTGATAACTCGCTGGAAACGCAAAATCTTGTGCATTTGAGGACGGATTCATGCGTATTATGTTGTATTGAATAGATTTATGTGATTTGCGATACTTTTAATCCGCTTAGAATGTGGTAATTTTGACTTATTTCAAACTTCATATAACTGCAGATAGCGCACTGAAAACACGAAATATGATGTTTTTGTGTAAAGATTCTCACATATTATGAGGTCCTGAATAGGAATATGAACTTTTTGATTGTGGAATTCTGCGCGGAAAAGCGTGATTTTGACTTATTGCAAAGTTTGTAAAACTGCGAATAGCACTTAAAAATAACGTAACATGATGTATTTGGTGCTAGATTTTGCCATATAACGCACTTTTGAAGCAAAATCTTGCTTCTGAGCAGATTTACAGAGTCAAAAATTTCTCAACGAGACTCTGAAAAAGCGCTGATAACTCGCTGGAAACGCAAAATCTTGTGCATTTGAGGACGGATTCATGCGTATTATGTTGTATTGGATAGATTTATGTGATTTGCGATACTTTGAAACTGCTCAGGATGTGGTAGTTTTGACTTATTTTAAACTTCATATAACTGCAGATAGCGCTCTGAAAACACGGAGTATGATGTTTTTGTGGATAGATTCATACATATTATGAGGTCCTGAAGAGGAATATGAACTTTCTCATTGTGAAAATCTGCGCGGGAAAGCGTGATTTTGACTTATTCCAAAGTTTGTAAAACTGCAAATAGCACTCTTAAAACACAAAATATGATGTATCTGGTGCTAGAATCTGCCATATAACGCACTTTCGAAGCAAAATCTTGCTTCTGAGCAGATTTACAAAGTCAAAAATTTCTCAACTAGACTCAGAAAAAACACTGATAACTCGCTGGAAACGCAAAATTTTGTGCATTTGAGGATGGACTCATGCGTATTATGTTGTATTGGATAGATTTGTGTGATTTGCGATACTTTCAAACTGCTCAGAATATGGTAATTTTGACTTATTTCAAACTTCATATAACTGCAGATAATGCTCTGAAACCACGAAATATGATGTTTTTGTGGATAGATTCATACATATTATGAGGTCCCAAATAGGAATATGAGCTTTTTGATAGTGACAGCGAGTGCGCTATGAGTGGTTGCTTAATTTGAAAGAGAATATTAGGATTCATATTTGGGGTAGGTCTTCCAATCGTGCAAAAAAATTTTCAAGCATCACTGTCAATAATTACAGGACCTATTTTGCTCAATATTTGCAAACCTCGCCAAGGCTCGGCCTCCAAACAATTATTCTCAATCGGTAAACCGTACTTACTGACCTCAATACTTGAATAACTATTTTAGGACTGATTTGTCCAATATTACTTTTTTTGGGATTGATCTATGAAAACTACTTGATTAACACTTCACACCCACCTCTATAGGCAGTTTGATGAAGTCTTAGAAACAATTTCCACCGAAATATGTATCATATCCTTCCGTCAATCTCTATAGATCTTGCAATTAGAGAAGTAGACATGCATTTTCAGACAATAAAATAAGACAATTTGAATGGCAACTAAGATAAACATTTGCAATGTTTCAGAAACGAATGAATAAAATTCAGTGATTTTAGATTCTTTCATGATGAACGCCTAAAAAAACGAAATATTCTGATACTCTCTTCTGGTCTTAGCTGGCGCTCCGGCCGTGAACCACAAATTCGACCAAAAAAGATCACCTCCATGGTCTCGATACACTAATTCCTTTTTTGTA
Source organism: Dromius quadrimaculatus (assembly GCA_963989225.1). Classification (NCBI taxonomy): domain Eukaryota; kingdom Metazoa; phylum Arthropoda; class Insecta; order Coleoptera; family Carabidae; genus Dromius; species Dromius quadrimaculatus. The sequence continues at coordinate 19,288 of CAXDIG010000200.1, forward strand.
TCTTCCATATAATTCCTATTTTGTATCTTCCATCTAACAGGATCGATTCATAATGGTGAAGTGAGGCATCTTATGAAAGCAACAAATAATAATAATAATAATAATAATAATATTTATTGATTAGCCTTGGCTAGTTACAAAATCATCACAAATAAAAACCCAAAAAAAATAAAAATAAGATTATTATGTATGGTGCATCAAATAATATTCCTTCAAATTGTGTTTAAATGCTTCAACAGTATTACAATCTTTCATATCCTGTGGAAGATTGTTGAATGCCAATAATCCATTGTGAAAAATGGACTGAGTTGTAAGTGTCTTATTTTTTTTACTCACATAAAATTGATCAGCTTGACGAGTATTGTAGTTGTGAATATTTCTGGTTATTGTTAAACTATTGAAATTGTATTCAGGGCAGCTTTGTCCGGACATTTTATAGATAAATGTCATAGTGTCAAATTCACTTTGTTTACTGACATTCAACCATCTTAACTCATACAACATATCTTCAATTTTGGTATATTTACTACAACCTAGAATTATTCGCATAGCTCTATTTTGTAGAATCTGGAGCTTACAAATATCTTTTTTACAGCATGCAAAAAATATTGTGCTACAATAATTAAAGTGAGGGAGAACAATTGTGTTGAAAATTAATTTTTTTGCCCAAACTGACAGATTAATACCTACTCTATATAAAAAATTTAACTTCTTTGCTATTTTTTTGCAGCTATATTGAATATGAACATCAAATTTTAATTTAATATCAATTATTATTCCCAAATACTTCATTTCTTTTACAAAATCTAAGGTACAGTCACCTATTCATTTTAAAATCACACAGTAGTATACTTGAATAATTATTTCTTGAAGTAAATATTATAACTTCAGATTTTGTATTATTTAATTTTGATTTGTTAGCATTCATCCACTGCTGCACTTGTAGCAGTTCACAATTCATTGTTTCAAATAGATCATGATTATTATCACTACTATAAAAAATCAAAGTATCATCAGCAAATAAATGAATGCTACATTTGTCCAATACTTTAGGCATATCATTAATGTACAAAAGAAACAGAAGTGGACCCAAGACACTACCCTGAGGAACACCATTGTCGTTACTGATTTGTTGCGACGAAATGTTCTTAATATTAACAATTTGAACCCTGTTAGCTAAATAACTATCAAACCATTTATGAACAGTATTTTTGATACCGTACTTATAGAGTTTATGTAATAAATTTGTTCTATCAATAGTTTCAAATGCTCTTTTCAAGTCAAGAAATGTAGCACAAACAGCTTTATTATCGTCAACTGCTAATTCCCATTCATTTATTACATAATTTAGAGCTGATTCACAAGAATGGTTTTTGCGGAAACCTGATTGCTCGGCTGTTAATATTTTGTTATTTTCAATATATATCATAACTTGTTTATATACCACAATTTCTAACAATTTCTCTACTGCAGGTAACATATTTATAGGACGGAACTCTTCAAGTTTATTTGTGCCTATAATTTTAGGAATAGGCTTTATTGTAGCTAATTTTAATATATCTGGAAAAATACCATACTCTAATGATTTATTGATAACAGATAACAGTGGATAACCAAGTATATAGAAGTTATTTTTCAGAAATTTAATCTCTATTCCATCCACACTAGACTTGTTTTTCTGTGAATTTATAATAGATTTTAATTCATCAATAGTGATAGGTGAAAAGAGATTAAGAGAAGTTGAGGTGACAAAATCTGTATCTTCTTCAACATTTACCGTTTCAATGGAATTTATAATTTCTGTGATACTATTTATGTAGTACTGATTGAAAGTTTTAGCTATTTGACTTAGATCTGTAAGTACAGTATTATCAAAAACTATTTCATCATAATTGCAGTCTTTATTACAATTTAATATATTTTTCAGAGTTCTCCACATCAATTTTGGATCGTGTTTACAATTGTCTATCAGTGATTCGTAGTATAATTGCTTTTCTTGACGTATAGTAGAAACTACTTTATTTCTATACATTTTATAGTTTTCCCAATCAGTAAGATTACCTGTAAGAATACATTTTCTGTACGCATGATCTCTAATTCCAATAGCATGTTTAACCTTATTGTTGTACCATTCATTAGAAACATGAATTTTATTTCTTACATACGTAGAATTAACTTCTATAGCTGACAAAATATTATGTTGAAAAACTTGAAAACATAAGTCAACGTCACTACTGCCATATTTCCAGTTACATTTCAAAAAATTGTTTTGTAAATTATCATAATTCAACTTACGGTGTACCCTGTTTTCGAGTTTTTTTACATTATGTGGAATACATATTTCAATAATATCATGATCTGTAATTTTTGGAACTCTCACAACACTACTTCTAAAATTGTAATTATTTGTTATTACTAAGTCGATTAGTGTTCTAGATTCAGGAGTTATTCGTGTATATTCAGTGACTAATTGCTTATAACCAAAATTTTCTATTAAATGTTTGAATTTGTCCGAATAAAAGCTACTCACAGACCAGTCAATATTAAAGTCACCAAAAATTATAAGATTATCTTTAATATCGCTATTATTATCACACCACTCATCGAAACAAGAAAGAAAAGATGCAATACTAGAACTAGGGGATCTGTACAACACAAACAGATAATATTTTTCCACTTTCAGAATTATATACCACCATTGTGATTCATAAGCACAATTATTTATTACACTATATTTTGTCCCGGTTTTGATACAAACTAAAACACCTCCAGTTCGTTTATTGGCAGAATTGCAACGGATCATATTATATCCAGGAATTATTAATTCAGAGTCTGATATTTCATCAGTGGTTCTACTTTCCGAAAAACATAAGGCAAGGAAGTATTTATTTTCACTAAGCCTCATCAATTCATCTTTGTGTGGCAGAAAACTTTGCACATTGAGATATACAATATTCGAATTTGGTGCAATTAAGTCTTTTTTAATTTGCTATGAATATTTTATTTTATTTTGTTGAGTTTCAATTTTTTGAGGAACACTGGACAATTGACGTCGATTGCTGAATGATTTGATTCAAATTTTAAATTAAATTTATTATTCGCTGTAGAACAATTCACACACTTTATTTCAGTTGATGAACAATCATTAAATTTATGATTCCCAGCACATTTTGAGCATCTCTCTTCGTTTCTACATTCCTTTGCTTTATGATTGAAACCGTAGCATTTAAAGCATCTCAGAATATTATCATCTTCATACACTGGACATCTTTGCCAGCCAATATTTAGTTTACCTGCTCTAATAATTCTTGAGAAAGCTTCAGCATCGCACTCAATTATGGCATTATATTTATCAAGTCTCTGGTAAATATTTTTAACGGTTAATTTAGTATTCTCCGAGACAAGCAAATCATTTTGACAACGCAATTTTGTAATTATTTCTTGTTCTCCCATTTTATTGTTTGTGCCTACTATTTTAATTAATGGATTCTTAAGAGAGCTTACCCTTACATCATACATTTGTCCCATTTTAGATGTGACTTCGCTTTCTAGCTTTTTGATGTCATCATTTTTTCCGCAGCTAATAGCTACCCCTCCAGCTTTGACATTCTTTATTCCAGATATTCCGACCGATAAATCAGTAGGATTAACATTTTTTATCAATTCTTCTCTAGTTTTTTTGCTATGCTGATCTGTTTTTGGTCTCATTATTATGGCTGGATTATTTACAACTCCAGAAAATAGTTTCTTATTCGATTTATTTAAAACAACTTCCTTGTTCGACATTAAATTCATTATGACTGTTTTTAAATTTTCTAACTCATCAACATATTTTGTTAGGGACTCGTTCATTAAATCCTGTACGTTTTGTGATGGGATGACTAAATTATCTCTACAAGAAGGACAATACCATTTTATTCCAGTACATGATTCAATAGCAGAAAATGTTTTATCCTTTATACCCACACATTTGATGTGATACCATTTTTTGCACCTGCCATCACATCCTATAACTTTATCTTCGTTGAATTCTTCAAGACATTTAGCAAAGCTTGATATTTTTGCTTCAGAGTTCATCATGGTTCCAAATTTTGATGTTCACTGGTTTTTTTTCTGTGCATGACAGGTTTGAACACACTTAACTTAAGTAAAGTAATAGTGGAATAAAAAATTTGACTTATAACATTCTCTTTTGTAAAATTCGGAGCACTACTTTTCAGTAATAATAATATAGTTGATATTTCACCACAACACAGTTTATAACAATGCGTACATATAAAACAAAAAAATTATTACTCGATTTTTACCGCCAAAAAAGTCGAAACATTCAGGAGCACCATACAACACATTGATCGATCATGAATATAAAAATTATTCATCTCTATTATTTATCTCTAATAACTCAGTACACAGATGAAGTTCCATTTAGTTGCCTGAAACTCCATTACTGTTGCTATCCAAATTTCATTCCCAACCAAAAGTTTCTGTAGGGAAGATTTCCCAGCATTTCAATGATTTAAATTGACGATTATTGATTGAACTGATAACGCATACTTGAATTAGGGTAGCAACACTAGTTCAAATATTTTGAATGTTGAGAGGAATGTCGGTAATATGATAATAATTGTAGACAAATATTTTATCCGGTAGGGCTGAATCCAAGGGAAGAACTCTAAGACATGTACCAAGTAGTATAGGGTATTTGATAAGGTGAGTAGGAAGTATTCCTCATCAGAGCCAGATTATGTATAAAGCCCGATAGGCACGGGTTCACGGACCTTGGCTTGAGGAGGCCTTAACTTTGAGGATTTAACAAGCATTTGAGTCACCAGCTCATGGATCTCATTGAATTACGACCTATGAGCTTCAATAAGTCTTGATCCGGCATTTGTGTTGATTAAGAAAGGACGAAGACATGATAATTTAACAGTGAAAAGTATCTGAACTAAGATTGTGAAGAATTCAATACTCTTCCAAGGAGTTATGAGATTTTTTTGTGTGCCTTACGGTTCTTAGGATATTGCAAAAATATTCTGTACTTTTTTTTACAATATGATGACCTAATGAGGGGAGATTACCAGCTCCCAGAATTGAGATTTATATTCACACTGACCCTCATCACACATTCAAAGAAAAATCTTGAGCAAAATGCAAGTTTAGACCAAAATTTTGTCACATTTCCATAGAGCAATTATTATCACAATTTATATGACATCCGTAAGTCCTTCCTGATAAATTATCCTTCACATACTTCCATTCATGGAATCTACCAACAGTTCACGGACGTGGCAAATACATTTTACTTCAGAACTCGAAAATAGCAATGACATAGTATTACTCTATGAAGATGTCCTAAGTATCAACCCATTTCCAAACTTGAATAATGTAATTCTACGCAAACCTTTGAATATATCGCTTCACATGTGTCATCGATAGAACATTCTACGCAAGAGAGGTGCTTATCGGACTGTAAAAACTAAATCTGGCAACAAGGGGGACGCCACTTCAAACATGAAGTAAGAGCATATATATATATATATATATATATATATATATATATATATATATATATATATATATATATATATATATATATATATATATATATATATATATATAAATAGGACGCCACTATAAACGCAATATGTAACGTATATTATTGACGCCACATTGATGTTATGATGAAAGAAGGTCATATTGTATAGGAAATGGGAACTCTGTGAATATTGCGTGAAATGGAATTTCTGTGTGAAATCTGAAGGGCCCATGAGAAATTATGTAATATACTTCGATCAGATCTCAACTATACGCGTTCCTTTCAGTAGACGCCAAAATGAACATCTTTGTAAGGACGTCAAATTGATAGGGTGATTTATATATATTTATATATATATATATATATATATATATATATATATATATATATATATATATATATATATAAATATATATATAAATCCTCATATCATTTTGGCGTCCTAATATTGCGCGTTTGCATTTAATCTGGCGTCCATTGTAAATTGGAGTCCGTATATCGGACGCCACTTCAGAATTGCTTCAAAAGTTTTCCCTGTCTTGTTCCCGACCTCTAGAGGCTGAATTCAAAATTTCATTTTGACGCCAAAATGATAGGGAAATGTAAATTTCCGTATATTTTTAGTTCCGAAAAATTCCGCTCCAACTTTTAGTGGCGTCAAAAATATACGTGTATATTCCCACTTCATATATTTCGCTATCATACTGGCGTCCAGAAACTTGACAACACTGTCGCAGAACATCGATCGATAATGGAACAGATGCTTGCACTTCTGACATGGAATTTGTTGGGAGTATGGCCTGAATTTGGAATTGCATTTCTTATGTATGTCATAACATAATATCTCTACCAATATTTTATTGCAGACTGAAGTATTATAGTACAGTTACTTGATGTCAGAAATTATTCTTGCTTAGAAATAATTCTTTATCAACTTGAAATTTGAGCAGTCAATTTGAAATATTAGGAAAAAACTGTTGAGTACTGACTCAAGTATGAGGAGTAAGTGAGCAAATTCATGTAGCTCTTTCTAATAGTTCAAAAGCCGACCGCACCTTAACGTTCCTAGTCAGATTTAGGGCCGAATTGTATATGAATTGATCGAAGATATAGAAGTCATTAGGATGTCACCTTTATAAATCCAGGATCTAGTCCTAAGGATCAAATAAAGGCCATATCCGGTCAATAAGTTCGTGGTTAATCTGAAACTAGTATCAATCGATTGCAGAGGTCAAGTACTTTAGGACAAAATCAGGATAGTACCTCTGTTCTATTCAAAACAGAGGAAAAAGCACAACAATCATAATGGAAGTTCTAAACGACAGGGCAGAGGGTGATATCTTGGTTTTTTTTTGGAGTATCCGACCTTTGCTACTAACAAGTACCAGTTTTAATTATAAGTTCTATCAGAGAAGTTGACTCTGACGACAATTGACCGTGAGTAGCCTTTTTCTGACGCTTAGGACAAGATTCCAGATTTAAAAAGTTTGTCACCCAATTGACCACTAAATGTCTGATTGATTCATGTAAAATTTGACCGTAAGTTCCATTAGGGAATATAAGGTGCAGTTGGCTCCCCAACTATAGGATCACTATATAATGTGAAAGCTCGCTATTTCATCCGTGATGTGGTCTTATAATTGTTGTAGAAAAACAAATTATATCGTTTGTACAAAGCAAGTGGAACATTTTTGTTGCAAGTTCATCATTGCTTTCACTAGGACCAAATTGATGAATCTCAAATTATTCATGTTTTTGAAGTCCCTGATGGTCATAAAGTTGCACTCTTAGTGTGATCGAAAGAAAGTTAGAATGGATGGATGAATTATCATCATTACATATCTCCTGTAATACATTATAAGATTAATATAAGTTTGTGATATACAAGGGAATGAAAACTAATTTTTGCTCCTAATAATATAATCTATTACGGGATATCACATTCATCATGGCTGAAAAATGTAAAGAGTTGGTATACAACATACATATAAGTTGGGACTTGGCGGAAACATTATTCGAGTTTTTATTTTTGTTCAATTTAGAATTCACTGGCAACATAAGACTAGGAAAATTTTGTGTAAGAAACGAAAATGTTGCTTTATTTTTCTTGAATCTGTCGGTAACAGAGTACACCAGAAGATAATTTGGGTTACTGTGAAAAGCCACAATTTGGTTCAAGGTACAAGTTGGATTTTTCTCAAATGAGAGCTTTAACTATTCAAGTGCCCGGTTTTTGCAAAGGGCTATATATTGAATGTATTCAACAATAACAGTAGTTTGGAAATGATATGCTCAAACTGATTCCATATAACATACATAGATACTATCTTATATTCCAATTTGTGCGAGTTATCATATCATCGCTTCTCTCATTCAGTTTGTGGATAGATGAACATTGACTCTGTTGTCGCAACTGTGTGAAAACATTTCTTGAAGTCGGGGAGCCGGCCGCACCTCAAGCTCCCTGATTGAACTCATGGTCAAATTGTATGATATGAATCAATCGAAAATATTGTGGTCAATGAGGTGACAGACTTTATAAATCTAGAATCCTACTCCAAGTGTCGGAAAAAGATTACTATTTTTCATTTTTGTTAGGATCAACTTCTCTGTTAGATCTTATGATTGAAACTAGTACCAATTGATAGTAAAGGTCAAATGTCTTAGGAAAAAACCAAGGTGCTACCCCCTGCTCCGTTCGGAAGGGAAAGGAGAAGAATAGACAAGGATAATATTATGTGGTGGCAAAATTATGCTGGTAGCATTTTGAACAATTTTGCATCCCATATTTAATCTTTGATGAAAGATATATCACCGTTTTGCTCGAAAACATGAAAAAAATCTAATGTGAACACCACATGTCTTACTTGTACATCTTTTGACTCAATAATTAACAGTTGATACTAATATTGACTCTAGGCAAGATCGACTCCAACCAAAATTTGAGATGATAATTCAATCATTCAGATGCTACAGTTCATTAATGGTCAGTTGTACCGCTCTAACTCAAATTTCAAACTTCACTTATACAAAAAATGTCGAATCGAAATAAGGACAGCAATGTTCATGGCACATCCAATTTTCAAATTTTGATACGATATTGTTGAGTTAGGTGGCACCTAAAATTCAAGTGACAGCGGTGCAACTGGCCATGGAACGCTTATGCAGTCTCAAATACCAAATTTCATCATTCGTCGGCCTAAGTCTCGAATTTATGCGAAAACTTGAGAAAGATTGTCAGACAAAGCTTACTTCCAGCTAATAGATTGTTTTGAAAATATTAAGTTATTATTCGAATGCTACAATTTCTCTAGATACAAAATTTCAAGATTCTACGGTTGATTGTTCTGGATTCATATGAAAATTCGAAAACGTGCTTAGTAAACTGCACTCCTGTTTAATCCGACTGAAGTCATAATGCAAGGTGTACAATTAGGTTTTATAGAAGTGTTTGATGCGAAATTTCAATACTCCACACCTGATTGTTTTGAATTAATACAAGAAACTCGAATAGACTGTGCAATTTCAGCAAAGCCAATTAGTATTAAAATAGAAAATAACCATTAAGATGCCTCAGGAAAATTCAAAAAAGTGCATTTGCGGTACAGACGATTGCAATCATAATAGGGGCTGCAAAACTAGACTTTGGACCAGTCTCAAATACAAAATTCAACTATATAGATACTTATACATTCATACGTACGTACCGAAGTCAAGCCGAAAATAGTCAAAATGCATTTAGGGGTGCTCAAAACGAGAATTTCCATCAAAATCTCGAAATATGATTCTGGCGGTTCAACAATACTACTTATTTATACTTTGTACAAGTGAGTTAAAAGAAATTCACTCAGATTACTTCGATACTTATTGCATGTTCATTATTTCATATTATAAGTAGTATCTGACTTTGTGCATCATATTGCAACACGAACAGCGAAGGAAATTCTTAGGCATATACGGTATGAAAGACTCCCGACTTTCAAAATTATACGTTTACCAATTTGCATTGTGGAAAAACTAATCAGAGAATGTAGTTGTACATAGTTCAACAAAATCCATTCTCAACGCTTAAACTTTTTGCCTTAAGATTGATATATAAGATAAGAAGAATGAATACTGATAAACGATATGCTCCCAGCAACTTTGAAGGATTTCATTCACTATTTGCACGGCTGGGCGTATTCATATGTTTACCGGCTCTCCTTTCAAGGTGGTATGTTGATTTTACCGGCAAACTGTGATTACTATGGTTATGCTGACTTACCGCCTATGAGCAAGAGCGGTAAGTTAAAAATTGTGGACTTCCACAGAAAGTATTAATTAATTTATCGTTATTTATGATTGAATATTCACAATAAAATGTCAAACTTGACAGCTGACAGCGAGTGAGCTATGAGTGGTAACTCAATTTGAAAGAGAATATTAGGATTCATATTTGGGGTAGGTCTTCCAATCGTGCAAAAAATTTTTTAAGCATCACTGTCAATAATTACAGGACCGATTTCGCTCAGTATTTGCGAACCTCGCCAAGGCTCGGCCTCCAAACAATTATTCTCAATCGGAAAACCGTACTTACTAACCTTTATAATTGAATAACTATTTTGAGACTGATCTGTCCAATATTACTTCTTTGGGACTGATCTATGAAAACTACTTGATTAACACTCCACACTCACCTCTATGGGCAGTTTGATGAAGTCTTAGAAACAATTTTTGCCGAAATATTTATCATATCCTTCCGTCAATCTCTATAGATCTTGCAATTAGAAAAGTAGATACGCATTTCCAGACAATAAAATAAGACAATTTCAATGGAAACTAAGATAAACATTAGCAATGTTTCAGAAACGAATGAATAAAATTTAGTGATTTTAAATTCTTTCGTGATGATCGCCTAGAAAAACGAAATATTCTGATACTCTCTTCTGGTCTCAGCTGGCGTTCCGGCCGTGAACCACAAATTCGACCAAAAAAGATCACCTCCATGGTCTTAATACACTAATTCCTTTTTTGTATCTTCCACGTAACAGGATCGATTCATAATGGTGAAGTGAGTTTTCTCTTAGGTATTCATAGGGATATGTATGAAGACTACTCGATAGACTGGTATTTATCATAAGAGTACCAAGATGAGGCATCTTATGAAAGCAACAAATAATAACTCAGTGCACAGATAAAGTTTAATTTAGTTGCCTGAAACTCCATTACTGTTACTATCCAAATTTCATTCCTAACCAAAAGTTTATGTAGGGAAGATTTCCCAGCATTTCAATAATTCAAATTGACGATTATTGATCGAACTGATAACGCATACTTGAATTAGGGTAGCAACACTAGTTTAAATATTTTGAATGTTGAGAGGAAAGTCGGTGATATGATAATAATTGTAGACAAATATTTCATCCGCTAGAGCTGAATCCAAGGGAAGAACTCTAAGACATGTGCCAAGTAGTATAGGGTATTTGATAAGGTGAATAGGAAGTATTCCTTACCAGAGCCAGATTACGCATAAAGCCCGATAGGCACGAGTTCACGGATCTTGGCTCAAGGAGGCCTTAACTTTGGGGATTTCACAAGCATTTGAGTCACCAGCTCATGGATCTCATTGAATTACGACCAATGAGCTTCAATGAGTCTAGATCCGGCATTTGTGTTGATTGGGAGAGGATGTAGACATGATAGTTTCTCAGTGAAAAGTATCTGAACTAAGATTGTGTAGAATTCAATACTCTTCCAAGAAGTTATGAGATTTTTTTGTGTGCCTTACGGCTCTTAGGATATTGCAAAAATACTCTGTACTTTTTTTACAATATGATAACCTAATAAGGGGAGGTTTCCAGCTCCCAGAATTAAGATTCATATTCACACTGACCCTCATCACACATTTATAAAAAAATCTTGAGCAAAATGCAAGTTTAGTCCAAAATCTTGTCACATTTCCATAGAGCAATTATTATTACAATTTATATGTCATTTGTATGTCCTTCCTGATAAATTTTCCTTCACATACTTCCATTAATGGAGTCTACCAACAGTTCACGGACATGGCAAATACATTTTACTTCAGAACTCTAAAATAGCAATTATCGATCAAAAATCCATATGTTTTCGCAAAATCTTCCAATTAACTATGAGTTCTCTATCAATCAATGACATATTACTACTCTATGGAGATGTCTTGAGTATCAACCCATTTCAAAACTTGAATAATGTAATTCTACGCAAACCTTTGAATATATCGCTTCACATGTGTCATCGATAAAACATTTTACGCAAGAGACGTGCTTATCGGACTTTAAAAACTAAATCTGGCAACAAGGGGGACGCCACATCAAACATGAAGTGAAAGCATATATATAGATAGGACGCCACTATAAACGCAATATATAACGTATATTATTGACGCCACATTGATGTTATGATGAAAGGAGGTCATATTGTATAGGAAATGGGAACTCTGTGAATATTGCGTGAAATGGAATTTCTGTGTGAAATCTGAAGAGCCCATGAGAAATTATGTAATATACTTCGATCAGATTTCAACTATACGCGTTCCTTTCAGTAGACGCCAAAATGAACATCTTTGTAAGGACGTCAAATTGATAGGGTGATTTATATATATATATATATATATATATATATATATATATATATATATATATATATATATATATATATATATATATATATATATATATATATATATATATAAATCATCCTATCAATTTGACGTCCTTACAAAGATGTTCATTTTGGCGTCTACTGAAAGGAACGCGTATAGTTGAGATCTGATCGAAGTATATTACATAATTTCTCATGGGCTCTTCAGATTTCACACAGAAATTCCATTTCACGCAATATTCACAGAGTTCCCATTTCCTATACAATATGACCTCCTTTCATCATAACATCAATGTGGCGTCAATAATATACGTTACATATTGCGTTTATAGTGGCGTCCTATCTATATATATGCTTTCACTTCATGTTTAAAGTGGCGTCCCCCTTGTTGCCAGATTTAGTTTTTACAGTCCGATAAGCACCTCTCTTGCGTAGAATGTTCTATCGATGACACATGTGAAGCGATATATTCAAACATTTGCGTAGACTTACATTATTCAAGTTTTAAAATGGGTTGATACTCAAGACATCTTCATAGAGTAGTAATATGTCATTGATTGATAGAGAACTCATAGTGAATTGGAAGATTTTGCGAGAAAATATGGATTTTTGTTTGATAATTGCTATTTTCGAGTTCTGAAGTAAAATGTATTTGCCATGTCCGTGAACTGTTGGTAGATTCCATGAATGGAAGTATGTGAAGGATAATTAATATCAGGAAGGACTTACGGATGTCATATAAATTGTGATAATAATTGCTCTATGGAAATGTGACAAAATTTTGGTCTTAACTTGCATTTTGCTCAAGATTTTCCTATAAATGTATGATGAGGGTCAGTGTGAATATAAATCTCAATTGTGGGAGCTGAAAACCTCCCCTCATTAGGTTATCATATTGTAAAAAAAAGTATTGAGTACTTTTGCAATATCCTAAGAGCCGTAAGGCACACAAAAAAATCTCATAACTTCTTGGAAGAGTATTGAATCCTTCAAAATTCTAGTTCAGATATTTTTCACTGTGAAATTATCATGTCTACATCCTCTCTTAATCAACACAAATGCCGGATCAAGACTCATTGAAGCTCATAGGTCGTAATTCAATGAGATCCATAAGCTGGTGACTCAAATGCTTGTGAAATCCTCAAAGTTAAGGCCTCCTTAAGCCAAGGTCCGTGAACCCGTGCCTATCGGGCTTTATGCATAATCTGGCTCTGGTAAGGAATACTTCCTACTCACCTTATCAAATACCCTATACTACTTGGTACATGTCTTAGAATTCTTCCCTTGGATTCAGCTCTAGCGGATAAAATATTTGTCTACAATTATTATCATATTACCGACTTTCCTCTCAACAAAATATTTAAACTAGCGTTGCTACCCTAATTCAAGTATGCGTTATCAGTCCAATCAATAATCGTCAATCTAAATTATTGAAATGCTGGGAAATCTTCCCTACAGGAGCTTTTGGTTGGAAATGAAATTTGGATAGCAACAGTAATGGAGTTTCAGGCAACTAAATGGAACTTTATCTGTGTACTGAGTTATTATTTGTTGCTTTCATAAGATGCCTCATCTTAGTACTTCAATAATAAATACCAGTCTATCAAGTAGTCTTCATACATATCCTTATGAATATCTGAGAGAAAACACACTTCACCATTATGAATCGATCCTGTTAGATGGAAGATACAAAATAGGAATTATATGGTAGATACAAAAAAGAAATTAGTGTATCAAGACCATGGAGGTGATCTTTTCTGGTCGAATTTGTGGTTCACGGCTGAAACGCCAGCTGAGACCAGAAGAGAATATCAGAATATTTCGTTTTTTTAGGCGATCCTCACGAAAGAATTTAAAATCACTAAATTTTATTCATTCATTTCTGAAACATTGCAAATGTTTATCTTAGTTGCCATTAGAATTGTCTTATTTCATTGTCTGAAAATGCGTATCTACTTCTCTAATTGCAAGATCTATAGAGATTGACGGAAGGATATGATACATATTTCGGCAAAAATTGTTTCTAAGACTTCATCAAACTGCCCATAGAGGTGGGTGTGAAGTGTTAATCAAGTAGTTTTCATAGATCAGTCCCAAAAAAGTAATATTGGACAGATCAGTCCCAAAATAGTTATTTAAGTATTAGGGTCAGTAAGTACGGTTTTCCGATTGAGAATAATTGTTTGGAGGCCGAGCCTTGGCGAGGTTTGCAAATATTGAGCGAAATCGGTCCTATGATTATTGACAGTGATGCTTAAAAATTTTTTTGCACGATTGGAAGATCTACCCCAGATATGAATCCTAATATTGTCTTTCAAATTGAGTTACCACTCATAGCTCACTCGCTGTCAGCTGTCAAGTTTGACATTTTATTGTGAATATTCAATCATAAATAACGATTAATAAATTAATACTTTCTGTGGAAGTCCACAATTTTTCACTTACTGCTTTTGCTCATGGGCGGTAAGTCAGCATAACCATAGTAATCACAGTTTGCCGGTAAAATCAACATACCACCTTGAATGGAGAGCCAGTAAACATATGAATACGCCCAATCGTGCAAATAGTAAATTTAGATAGATGTGTACAAGTAAGTAAAACTCCATGATAACAAAAAGGGCCATAGAAATACCTTTTCCGTTATAATCGCCTACAAAATTGATTTATATCACATCGCACATAAACTTATGAAGCAAAACTGTAACTGATGATAAATACAACAATTATGTGGGCATAAAATTAATCTACGACCAAAATTATCCAAATATTTGACTCCTATTCTTCAAAGTTGCTGGGAGCATGTCGTTTATCAGTATTAATTCTTCATATCTTATATATCAATCTAAAGGCAAAAAGTTCAAGCGTTGAGAGTGGATTCTGTTGAACTATGTACAACTGAATTCTCTGATTAGTTTTTCCACAATGCAAATTGGTAAACGTATAATTTTGAAAGTCGGGAGTCTTCCATATCGTATATTCCTTCGCTGTTCGTGTTGCAATATGATGCACAAAGTCAGATACTACTTATAATATGAAATAATGAACATGCAATAAGTATCGAAGTAATCCAAGTGAATTTCTTTCAACTCACTTGTACAAAGTATAAATAAATAGTATTGTTGAACCGCCAGAATCATATTTCGAGATTTTGATAGAAATTCTCGTTTTGAGCACCCCTAAATACATTTTGACTATTTTCGGCTTGACTTCGGTACGTACGTATGAATGTATAAGTATCTATATAGTTGAATTTTGTATTTGAGACTGGTCCAAAGTCTAGTTTTGCAGCCCCTATTATGATTGCAATCGTCTGTACCGCAAATGCACTTTTTTTGAATTTCCCTGAGGCATCTTAATGGTTATTTTCTATTTTAATACTAATTGGCTGTGCTGAAATTGCACAGTCTATTCGAGTTTCTTGTATTAATTCAAAACAATCAGGTGTGGAGTATTGAAATTTCGTATCAAACACTTCTATAAAACCTAATTGTACACCTTGCATTATGACTGCAGTCGGATTGAACAGGAGTGCAGTTTACTAAGCACGTTTTCGAATTTTCATATGAATCCAGAACAATCAACCGTAGAATCTTGAAATTTTGTATCTAGAGAAATTGTAGCATTCGAATAATAACTTAATATTTTCAAAACAATCTATTAGCTGGAAGTAAGCTTTGTCTGACAATCTTTCTCAAGTTTTCGCATAAATTCGAGACTTAGGCCGTAGAATGATGAAATTTGTTATTTGAGACTGCTTAAGCGTTCCATGGCCAGTTGCACCGCTGTCACTTAAATTTTAGGTGCCACCTAACTCAACAATATCGTATCAAAATTTGAAAATTGGATGTGGCATGAACATTGCTGTCCTTATTTCGATTCGACATTTTTTGTATAAGTGAAGTTTGAAATTTGAGTTAGAGCGGTACAACTGACCAATAATGAACTGTAGCATCTGAATGATTGAATTATCATCTCAAATTTTGGTTGGAGTCGATCTTGCCTAGAGTCAATATTAGTATCAACTGTTAATTATTGAGTCAAAAGATGTACAAGTAAGACATGTGGTGTTCACATTAGATTTTTTTCATGTTTTCGAGCAAAACGGTGATATATCTTTCATCAAAGATTAAATATGGGATGCAAAATTGTTCAAAATGCTACCAGCATAATTTTGCCACCACATAATATTATCCTTGTCTATTCTTCTCCTTTCCCTTCCGAACGGAGCAGGGGGTAGCACCTTGGTTTTTTCCTAAGGCATTTGACCTTCACTATCAATTGGTACTAGTTTCAATCATAAGATCTAACAGAGAAGTTGATCCTAACAAAAATGAAAAATAGTAATCTTTTTCCGACACTTGAAGTAGGATTCTAGATTTATAAAGTCTGTCACCTCATTGACCACAATATTCTCGATTGATTCATATCATACAATTTGACCATAAGTTCGACCAGGGAGCTTGAGGTGCGGCCGGCTCCCCGACTTCAAGAAATGTTTTCACACAGTTGCGACAACAGAGTCAATGTTCATCTATCCACAAACTGAATGAGAGAAGCGATGATATGATAACTCGCACAAATTGGAATATAAGATAGTATCTATGTATGTTATATGGAATCAGTTTGAGCATATCATTTCCAAACTACAGTTATTGTTGAATACATTCAATATATAGCCCTTTGCAAAAACCGGGCACTTGAATAGTTGAAGCTCTCATTTGAGAAAAATTCAACTTGTACCTTGAACCAAATTGTGGCTTTTCACAGTAACCCAAATTATCTTCTGGTGTACTCTGTTACCGACAGATTCAAGAAAAATAAAGCAATATTTTTGTTTTTTACACAAAATTTTCCTAGTCTTATGTTGCCAGTGAGTTCTAAATTGAACAAAAATAAAAACTCGAATAATGTTTCGGCCAAGTCCCAACTTATATGTATGTTGTATACCAACTCTTTACATTTTTCAGCCATGATGAATGTGATATCCTGTAATAGATTATATTATTAGGAGCAAAAATTAGTTTTCATTCCCTTGTCTATCACAAACTTATATTAATCTTATAATGTATTACAGGAGATATGTAATGATGATAATTCATCCATCCATTCTAACTTTCTTTCGATCACACTAAGAGTGCAACTTTGTGACCATCAGGGACTTCAAAAACATGAATAATTTGAGATTCATCAATTTGGTCCTAGTGAAAGCAATGATGAACTTGCAACAAAAATGTTCTACTTGCTTTGTACAAACGATATAATTTGTTTTTCTGCAACAATTATAAGACCACATCACGGATGAAATAGCGAGCTCTCACATTCTATAGTGATCCTATAGTTGGGGAGCCGACTGCACCTTATGTTCCCTAATGGAACTTACGGTCAAATTTTACATAAATCAATCAAAAATTTAGTGGTCAATTGGGTGACAGACTTTTTAAATCTGGAATCTTGTCCTAAGCGTCAGAAAAAGGCTACTTACGGTCAATTGTCGTCAGAGTCAACTTCTCTGATAGAACTTCTAATTTAAACTGGTACTTGTTAGTAGCAAAGGTCGGATACTCCAAAAAAAAACCAAAATATCACCCTCTGCCCTGTCGTTTAGAACTTCCCTTATGATTGTTGTGCTTTTTCCTCTGTTTTGAATAGAACAGAAGTACTATCCTGATTTTGTCCTAAAGTACTTGACCTCTGCAATCGATTGATACTAGTTTCAGATTAACCACGAACTTATTGACCGGATATGGCCTTTATTTGATCCTTAGGACTAGATCCTGGACTTATAAAGGTGACATCCTAATGACTACTATATCTTCGATCAATTCATATACAATTCGGCCCTAAATCTGACTAGGAACGTTAAGGTGCGGTCGGCTTTTGAACTATTAGAAAGAGGTACATGAATTTGCTCACTTACTCCTCATACTTGAGTCAGTACTCAACTGTTTTTTCCTAATATTTAAAATTGACTGCTCAAATTTTAAGTTGATAAAGAATTATTTCTAAGCAAGAATAATTTCTGACATCAAGTAACTGTACTATAATACTTCAGTCTGCAATAAAATATTGGTAGAAATATTATGTTATGACATACATAAAAAATGCAATTCCAAATTCAAGCCATACTCCCAACAAATTCCATGTCAGAAGCACAAGCATCTGTTTCATTATCGATCGATGTTCTGCGACAGTGTTGTCAAGCTTCTGGACGCCAGTATGATAGCGAAATATATGAAGTGGGAATATACACGTATATTTTTGACGCCACTAAAAATTGGAGCGGAATTTTTCGGAACTAAAAATATACGGAAATTTACATTTCCCTATCATTTTGGCGTCAAAATGAAATTTTGAATTTAGCCTCTAGAGGTCGGGAACAAGCCAGGAAAAAATTTTGAAGCAATTCTAAAGTGGCGTCCGATATACGGACTCCAATTTACAATGGACGCCAGATTAAATGCAAACGCGCAATATTAGGACGCCAAAATGATATGAGGATTTATATATATATATATATATATATATATATATATATATATATATATATATATATATATATATATACATATATATATATATATATATATATATATATATATATATATATATATATATATATATATATATATGTATGTCTCATGATCATTTCGGGGTCCTGTATAAAAGTATACTGGGAAATTATAGAATAGGTATTTTAGGGTCTCACCACGAGACTTCATGATGGATCTAAAATTAAAGTTCTAAAATCATAAAAAATACTGGCGAATTTTTAATCATATGAAAATAGATAGAACCTTCTTATTTTTCTAGAAATATACATAGACCACTGGATATAAGCGAAAAATTGCACGTTCTATAGACACTGTTCTATGACTAGTTTATAGGTTAGTCGATTTTTTTTAATCTTTACGATTTCTGATAAATTGGCATTGAAAATCAGAGTAATCCTATAAATTCACCATGAAAAAAATATCTGTAGGAATTAGAAACTTTTATAAATCAAACCAAATCGTTGTAGTAAGAATGGAATTGGCAAACCATAATTTTCTGTTTATATCCAATGCATTTCTGATATAAAACAATAATAAAATCATGCTTGAATATGCCCCCATAATGAGGCAACTGTTCATTCCAGCGACTTTGTATCTCTGACAGTTCTCAAAATCCTCAAGCTCAACAGCTTTTCTGAGACACCGTATAAATTGGTAGTAGAGCGTGTTTCAATTTTTACAGTTTGGATATAGTTAGCAAAGGATAATAAGTTAGTAAAATTATCTCTTTTGAACTTTATTTAATTTTCTAAATGTGGATTTTCTTGTATTTGTTCCCTTCACAAATTCACACTTACACTGCTAATAGTATTTGCTTTAAATGCTTCGACATAAAATAAATGAATTAGGAATATTTTATGATAATTGTGTACAAGAGATACTTCAAGCATTGTCTTCAAATTCATCTCTGCCAGCATTCTTGCTGCACCTAAAAATAGATATTTTATAATTTTTACCAATTGTAGGTTTTAACTTATACTTAGTTTGCCAACTAGTTTCTCATACTAGATCAAAGTTCTCATTCTGCTAATGTTCATTGGCAACCATAAATTATTGTACTTGCAATCATTATATGTACTCGATAAATGAAATTAGATTTAATGTAAAATTTTTCTTACAATAAAACACAAAAAGAAAACTCTTGACTGTTTTGGAATAATAATACGTCAAAATTATCTTCATCAATTTGTTTGAAATTTATACAATGTTATGATTCCTCAATTCTTATATTGTCATTAAGAGTCTCTAGTAATAAGTGGTAAATGACTATGAACTAACCTCAAATACTCAAAAGAACACTGGAAAGTATGTCCAGAGTATGTGTTTACATCAGTCGTGGGAATGGCACAAAGAATATATTAGCTTGGACGATATCACAAAGTGGCACTAATTGGCATTTTACTTTATTTTATTTAAATTTGAATTTATTGAATTTGTAGGACATGAAATTTCAGACTTCATGAAAAACATTGAAATTTTGATGTGGTAATGAAAATCTCAGTTTCTCTGAATGAAGCCTATAATTCAATGATACATTATTTGTTAGAAAAATAATATAATCATATATTATACAAAAATAATTTTCTCCGGTTTATGGTACATTACATGACAGTCATTTGATTCAATAAATAACCTCTCGTACAAAATAATTATAATACTGAGAATGTTTGCGAATGATAAAAACGATAGACAGATACAGATATAAATAATAACATAGATTTAGATACAGTGACAATCATTTTACACAAAAGTATGAAATACATCATTTGGGTCAAAATCTTTAGTAAATATTTTGTTGTATGAACAAAACTTCACATTGTCAAGAAATGCAGCTAATATTCATTTGTGTCCCATTCCAAAAAGAATAATACACTTGCTTATCGTTTGAATTTTGCGTTATGGTTGGGATGAGAAATTCTTGTCACTCACTGAACTCTAGAAATATAAATATAGATAACAATATTTGAACAAGTAATTCGTCTTAAAAATTTCTTACTCTTCTCGATTTATAGGTAATCCTAATGATTTATTCATTTCAGTAATTGCTTGCATTATTTAAAGCTGAGAGAATTGTGCTAAGTGAATCTTCTGTCCCAGATATTCTCTGCTCTTTTTATACTCCAAATCAACAAACTCAAAACCGTGAGCTAGAGCCGAAGGAAGTGGAGCGGTTATAACCTTGAAATTATTGTCAATTATTTAGTCATACCAGCAAAATGTAAAGAACTTATATACTCAATAATTATTTGCAGTACTTTGATTTTCTTGACAGCATATGCATGATTGTCTTGTCCGCTTGACTATCTTTTTGTTCATTTGTACCATACAAAAATAGCTTCTCCTCAATTTTTTATCCTGTCTTCCAAACAACAAGGCTTCCTGTAGCTCATCTAAAAAGGTAGTAATGTTTACATTCATCCGGATTTATTCATGCAATAATTTGTATATACTTCATACTAACTGAAATTTATCCAGAAATATTGCCAATTGAACTTACCTCTTCAGTTTTGCTTAGGGAGAACTTATTGCTCAAAGCTGAATAATGTTTTGTAATTTTGCATATCGGATATGTTTTATACCAGTCGTCAAGCTACGAGTACTCTCAATTTTTGTGGAGAGTACGCTTATGCAATATCAATCAATTTACAGAGTGCAATAAAAGTGTTTGCTACACCTGTAGCGTGGCGTAAAAGGCGTGATTGATATTTATTTATTTTTGACGTTTCATAAACATCAACGATATCAATAAGAAGATAGGAATTAGCAATGTTATAACATGATACACGATTAGCAGCTCCATCTGTCTTTTTTGATCAGAACAATGTAAGCTACGCGGGAAGTTTGAATCTCATGAATGATTGAAAATTATCATAAACTTCTACTAAATACTGAGTATAAGTATAACTGAATTAAGTGGAAGTTCAAAATTTATTTGTTGAATACAAATGAATAATTCAGACATGAAAACAGAAAAAAGATTATTGTTCAGTTCTATGATGAAAAACAATTGGTTCCACTCTTATATTGTTAGAAAAATATGCAATAATAATAGCATTTATAATTCGTCAGTTACATTTATTGTTGTGTAGTCTCGCCGGTACCACCTTGAAGATGGCCACCAAGTGGCCAAAACCGGTTGGTAATTGAATAAAATCACGAAAACAGTGTAAACAAAAGACTCTTTGGAGTTTTTATTTCTAAAAACCATCCCCTTTTCTCTTGTAATATTCACACTTTAGGCTCCTCTCATTCTATTATTGTTAATTTGAGAATAGTGCCTACTTTTTTTTGTAATTGCATAATTCTGCTGACAATATTCACATATATGGAATACAAAATGGAATATTATCATAAATTAATACAATAAATTCTCCTTTCATAGGAGTAGAAGATTTTTGAACATGAAATTAGAAAAAAAAAAACATGTTAACATAGAAGCAGTTATAAACAATAATTCATTTCTTCTATTTGCGCTGGATTTTGTCTTGACTCATATTGCAGAAATGAAGAATAATAAATTCAGTTGGCAGTAGTGCTATTGGTGATGGAGCAATAATTCAGAGATAAGCCCTACAGGGGCAGCTTTCATGAAAACTTGCTGCATATGTGAAGACTTTTTATAGAAACTGCTCTATAGTGAAGTAAGTACCATATTAGATGTATTAGTTATCCAAAAGCACTTGGCAAAGATGGCAAAGGGAGACTTTTTGTTAACTATCCAATGGTGAAGCAAAAGGTGTGTTCGTTTTTTGAAAATTGTGGAGCTGGACAAGAATGAAATCTTCAGAGTTCTAGGAAGGTCTTTGATGGATTAAATTGTGTCAATAGGAGTTTTGGATTCAGAAAAGAATATTTTACTCAGGATACCATGAGGTTGTTTCAGAACAGCTTCTGCCCGTTCAAATTGTTGTATCTTGCGGTACATTAGCTGGGTAGCAGTACAAAACGCTAAATTAAAAACACTTCTTCGTACAAGCATGACTTATCACAAACACAGCTTCGTACATTTAGCGAAAACTTAAGGGGGTAACTCGAACATACTTGGTATAAGATAAAATTTTAAATTTTATAGCAAGTTACAGATTAGATACACATATTCGACTCAAAAAAATTCTGAGAACATCTTATGGGTCATTTAAATAAAGAATAATAGTTCTAATAACGTAAAAATAACACAGTGTCTTATGGCAGATTGCAGCAAGATTATTTCATTGGAATATTAATAGAACTTAACGATTAGATACTGCAGAAAATCAACTTCCTTCTTGTCCACTAATAATCAATGTTTAATTTTCACAAAAGAAAAGCACGCTTCACCGACGTATTTTTTGAATTATAAGGAAAATAAAATGAAAACATTCAAGTTACAATTTCTCAAGCATGGCCATCCAAGAAGCGACAACAGCGCTTGCCAAACGTCATTCATGATCTTGATATTGTTCTAGAGGTCACTATTTCTACCGCGGAAAAATAAGAAATTCAAATTTTTTTATCTCAAAAATATAGATTTACAAGTGAAATTTGTATATTAAAATGATACAATAGTATGTGGCACATACACTATGTTTCTCCATTTATCATCAATATATTAGAGCTATTATAAAATAATTAGGTTATTTTACACCATGCTCAAAACAAACTACAAAGAAAACAGCGTTGCCAGATCTGTTTCAACTATTTTCACAAAAATCAACTGAGCGACTTAATACAACATTCTCTTTAATTATTATTGATATATGTTTCAAAGAAACTGTCATATTGACTAATAAATAAAAAATGTATTTTTTTTATTGTCAATATCCATTATAAATTATTTTAACAAAAGTTTAAGTACTTATGTTACTAAAGATACGGCCAGTCTTCGAGTTACCCCCTTAATTCTGACTTAAATTAATGTCCTAGTTGAGCTTCGAGCCTAAATTTAATAGTCACGTTTAGATTTCTAGCTCACAGGTGGCGGCAGCACTGAATTTGTCAAGATTTATTATCAAACATAAAAATATAAGCCTCACATCAAAGTTAAAAAAATGGCGGCAGTAATAAAATTTTAGGTTTAATTTTTTTTTTCAATGAAAGGTATCTCATATTCTGCGTTGGATGGCATACATGTATACTGGATATAATTGATACATTTTTAAAAATAAATGTAAGCAGTACGATTCTGAAATAGTTAATTTTGAAGTCACAAACATTCATTATTAATCCTGCAATAATGATTTTTCAAAAAATATGTTTTATGCTCAATTTTATAAAAAATAGAATAATTTACTTCCACAATAAATAGAATTTACTCTATCAAATAACAAACAATTATTTGACTGCAATAATTCATGAAGAAACTGAAACTGATTAGAATTTGTTAAATACTAGTAATATATTGAACAGATTGAATAATTTTTTCAGTAGGCGTTTAAGTGTTTTAACGCTAGAACTTTTCATCCAAGTATTATCAAGAATCATTCCAATCTGACTTCTTGAATTCTCGATGTCAGACGGAAATCACTGAATGTCATCTGTCATCTCAAAACTCCGTGAAATCTTGAAAGCTATGACTGGCTACTATGGTAAGCTTATTTACTCTGATTCTGTGTGAACAGATTGATAAAAAATGATGTATTTGGAGTAGAATGAAAGAAATTGACTCTATTCCTGCAGAAAGTCTTGAGAAAGTTCAAGAATCAACTCTGCGTTTAATGCCTGACAAATTCAAGGCACTTCATAAAAAAGCATTTGCCTCATTTAGCGACTGGAAAGAACAACGAAGAGTAAGGACAATGAATGAAGAAGTCATTGTTTTCATATTTCTTGAATATCAAGAAAAAAGTATGCGGTTTTATTGTGGATGAAGTATTCCATGTTGAAAGCTACTATAAAAGTGAAAAAAATATGGATATCTCAAAATACGTCAAACTGACAGCTAATTTGAAAAGTGAATCTAAAGGGTAGAAACCGAAGAATTCAAGCATTTGGGAAAAAGAACACATCGGAAATTGTTTGAAGGCAGCTCCCGAAAAACAGTATTGGTGATTAAGATACAACTCTCATTTTTACATAATATTCAGTATAAATTTTAAATTATTCTAGGTTACACTAATAATGGAGGTCGCAGGTGCCTGTAGATGTAATTGATCAATTTGAAAATACATGTACAATACAGAGTCATATTCGATTGATTCAATAATCGATACCAAGATCCACATTTCTTGAAAATTCAACATATTATTGAGAAAGTATTTGCTATCAATGTTGTGAAAAAGTGTAGATAGTACATTTCTCTACGTCCAAAGAAGTTTTCACAGAATAGATTCTTTTAGCGATATACTAATCAAAAATGCACTGCACAAGCTTCTGGTATCACTATCAACACATTATTAAAAGTATCTTGAAATTACTGAATGAGGACATTTACACTGGCCACTGCTTACGACTTTGTTAGCCAACAAATCTGCTGATATTACAACCTTCAAATGGCATGCTGGATAACGATTCTGTTTATGCATAAATTTTAGCAGGAAAAACTTCTCGGAATTGAATAAAAAATATGCCTTGTATCGTTTATCCCAAAAGTGTCCTCATGTGTGATTTAATATTCTGTTTGATAAAAGTAATTATAAAACAAATTTGCTTTAAATATACCTTATAGAAAGACATTCTGCCAATATTCATTTATTCTAGTGAGTACCCGATTTGTTCCTTCACTCTCTCACGAGATTGTAGGAGAAAAGTGTAATTCTGATTATTTTATGTATTTAAAATAGTTTTACAAAGTGATTAAGGCAGCTTCATCTCATTTATAGTACAATTTTTTTTAATTTAATTTTTACGTTTTCCAATTGAATGAAAAGATATATGATATTTGAAGATCTTAATTTTTGAATTATGTTTAGCAGATATAAAAATTTTCTGTTCATATTTCGTAAGTTTGATCCAGAAATTTCACTTGGAATTACCTAAAAACAAAGTGTAGGATCAGAGTTTCACTGCAACATAATTAGCAATTTTCATGAAAATATCTAGTATATTCATGTTGGCTTATTACATAATTACTTAATAAGTATGTTATAACATAAGAATAATCAGAGAAATCTGTTGTACGAGCTTCTCCACTATTATTTGTGGCTATGAAATCATTTATTGATTCGAATTTGTGTTCGAGGAACAATCTTCATCAGACAAAATATTTGATCAGCATTTCAGATGGAACTCATGTAGAAAAATATATTTATTATTTAAAACCACCACTTATGATTAATAATTTGTTTAGAAGAATTACATCCTTATGTGACAATTCGCACATAGAACATTGTTATAAATAATAACAGACATCTTCTACAAAGAAATGAGTTTTAGAAAATAAATAACTAATGTCTGTTTATCTCTAACCTCAGTTCACAAACGTCACTTTGACAAGGATCCACGAAGGAGGGTACGTTCGAAAATTGGCTGAGCACTCTAAGCGCGCTCGATGTGCTCCGTAGCGTTCGAAAATAGAATCTGGAGCGCTCGGAGCACGCGATCTGCGTTCGTTTATTGACTCACGGAGCATTCCGAGCGCGCTCGATCTGCTCCAGAGATCAACCATCGAGCGCTTAGATCCTTGTCAAAGTGACGTTTGTGAACTAAGGTTAGAGATAAAAAAACATTAGTTATTTATTTTCTAAAACTCATTTCTTTTTAGAAGATGTCTGTAATTATTTATATCAATGTTCTATGTGCGACTTGTCACATGAGGATGTAATTCTTCTAAATAAATTATCAATCATAAGAGGTATAATATTTCCAACATAATTCTTAATTTTAGAAGTCTGTTCTATATAATGATATATACATACTCTCCTTGAGTCAATAAGCGAACGCAGATCGCGTGCTCCAAGCGCTCCAGATTTTATTTTCGAACGCTACGGAGCAAATCGAGCGCTCTCAGAGTGCTCAGAGCCAATTTTCGAACGTACCCTAAAATTGTAGGCAAAATATAGGCGCAAAGTTCAAATCCAAATACAGATATGGAAATAAAAAGTTATAAATTCAATTGATTCCCTTTCCGACCCTTATTACTTATTCTTATTCCTCACCCTCTAGCTTTAACCAATGTAGCGACTTCGCTCTAAGATTTGTAATCATTTAATTTACCTTAGCCAGCTTTCTTGAAGTATTTTTATAAAATCATCAATTTTTTGTGCTATTGCATTTGACTTGCTGCAAGTACGTGATTTTATCATAATGCTCACTTAAAAATAGTAGCCCTTTGCTGCTTATTGTTTGTAAAGCTCCAAGATATTGATGACAAACTTTGAAGATCAATTTACATCAGTTATAGCCAGTTGCACCGCTCTAGCTTAGATTTTAAGTTTCACTCAAACAAGAAGTATCGAATCGTAATAATGACAACAATGTTCATGCCACAGTCAACTTTTGGAGTCTTGATACGATATTGTTCTGTTAAACGAAACCTAAAATTCAAGGGACAGGGAATGCAACCGGTCATCACTTTAGCTGATGAAAGGAAATTAATTCGTCAAAATGTATATTTTCTTCTCAAATACTAGTACTTGAATAGAGTTTATCCAATACTATTTTTATTGTGATTATTTGTACAGGATGATAAGATAATAAGTAATATTCTGTAACTCAATCGATGAATTTTTTATCGATCGTTCGATAAAAAGTGATTGATTGTATTTTAGAATACGGGTGAATATCAGTTATTTCACCCCTTGAATTTACAAATAAATATCACTCATGTTTTTTTAGGATATTTGTTCTTTTAACAACTTTTTTTCAAAAATAATTACAACACCCAAATAACATAAGTGACCAAGGCCCAGTATTTCAGTGTTCGGATTACGAAAACTGTGGATTAATTTTCGTAGCAACGATTGTAAAAACAATTGTTACCATAGTAGCTAAGCTTCGTTTAAGTAATCTATAGATTAAACTGAATCTGAAATACTGGGCCCAAGATGCAACGTAGTATCGACGTCACAGACCTGGTCGATTGACGGTCCTCAAAACGTTTCAGCAAGTAGCCTACGGACATCATTTTGTGAAGTCAAATAGACCATTATGCTGACGTAGAATTAAAGTTTTTCAACGACGTCGAAAGTGACGTTAATTTATGACGTTTAAAATAATAACTGTTAATAGCATACCACAACGTCACTTTACTACTCAATTTTAATGTCAAAAACGAATTAAACTGGTAAATAAGAAAAAATTGAATAAAATGTAAATTTTATTATTTATACATATAAACTAACATAAAAATAGGATTCAACGAAACTAAAAATATAATTATTATTATAGTCAAAAATAAATATTTACATCAATAAAAAGACGAATAGAAAAAAAACACTTATAATTGTACATTAAGAGAAGTTTTATATATGAGAAAATATTTACCAACAAAAAAATATATAATTAACTGCAAAGCAAAGGCAAACTATTTCTTTCAATTTACTTCAAACCGAATGAGTTCATAATTTCTACTTCACACACATCGAATTCATCCATCGCTCTTTTACTATCTTCCTATGTTTTATCGGAATATTCTTTTGATGATAGGGCCATCTTGCTAATATTCCATTTCTGGACCAAGATATTCAACCACTGCTATTTCCGAGTTTCCATTAAATACAATCACATGGCATTCTGCAAATGAATAATGTATTACTTAAAAAAAATTGCAGAATATTACTACATAATTAACTTACTTTGATTTGTCACAGTAGAAAAATGATACATATGTAACTTCGTCAAACAGAAAACACGAAGAATCTGAAAGGGCTTGCCTGCCTTGGCTGGACAGCCTACAAGTGACTCATCCCTCAAATCTAAAATATTTTGTTTGGGTTCCATTCAGTGTACTAAAATTTGAGAATGAACATAATTTCAAGAAAATAATCAAAATTTTACTCTCTTATTCCCGTATTATTCACGGTAAACACTCAGAGCTTGTAAAAAAAATCTGTCACTCTCCATATTCGTCCATAATTCAGTGAAGAGTATAAAATTGGAAATAGTAAAATTGAGAATGAATTTTAGTTTAGTGAACGCTTTCTTTTTCTTCCCACTGCTCGGGGGCTGTATGAATCTGACCACTATAATTTTCAAAAAAGAAATGCATTTGTTCATAACAATTAGTTAAAAAAATCGTATTGAAAATAAATAGAAATAATTGAAAAATAGATTTGCTGTACATTAGTACAAGTTAAAAAAAAAATCATCCATTTTTTTAATTTTTCAATCATTTTTTTTTTGTTGATAGAAATTTGGAGCATGGAAATCAACAATTTAGTAGACGAAAGTCTATATCCGTAACTTCTGGAAAATTAATTATTAATCGAGAAAAATTATAATATTTTTTACAACAGAATACGAAGATTCTTTCGAATAAAAATTAAAAAAAAAATAACTCATAAACATTTGAATAGGTTAAAAATATCCAGAATTTTTTTTTCATATATTTGTTTTCGGTTTATTTGTTGAAAACTTTCAAAATACATAATATCAAATTATGACGTCAATACAACTTGAATATGACGTTGTAATATAACATTCAAACTACGTGAATAATGTACGTAAATAAAAACGTCGATTCTACATACATTTGAGGTAACAAAATGACGTCTAGGTATGACGTTCATACAACCAATAGGCTACGTGCATGAAGTATACTAGCGCCTTTAGCGGGCAATGGAGAACGATTGAACTCCAGTTTATTATTGTTTCATACCTATAATTTTTTAAATGTACTAATATTATTTAATTCAGCTGTGTGCGTATAATATAACTTGCATAGCATAAAAGGTACGTTGAAATTATTTATTTTGACTATTTTTTTCTTCAATTATAACGTACCTATTATAGAGAAAACGTCTTAATTCGTCCAAATTGACAGGATAACCTCAAATTATGATGCCAACGATCTTGCAGATCGGGTTTGTATTTATCAAACACTGTATCCCTTTTACCGAAGAAGCATTGAAAAAAAGCGTGAAAATAGTTTTGCCATATTAAACATGTTGAAGAATATGTTGCTGACAATATTAACAACAAAATTATTGCGAAGTGCATCTGACAAACTTCTATCACTGAAACATCTTACAAATTAGAGATAGAGGTAAATTCATGAATCCCAAATCGATGATGAATATTTCTAATTTCACAATTGAATTACAAACATATTTGTTACATAGATTAATAATGAAAGACAAACAATACTGTATTTACCGCTTTGATTCACTTCACGCGTTTTTTTATGTTATAACTGGTTACATGAAATCTATGAAACTATATTTCACTTGAATCATCCTTAACACAACAGCCTGAAACAGAACAAACGGTTTTCCATGTTTTATATGCAGATATTTTCACTTTTAAACTACAATGCTCAATGACAGCTCATTGACGTATTCTGAGAAATGGAGTTCAATGGTTACAATGGTGCTCACCATGAACGCTCGCATCGATGTTTGTTCAAACTCCGCCCCCTTGCACATAGCCTTATTTTCAGATATGGTTACTTGAGAAATACCCACACTGACTAAAAAAATATGAGTAAAGAATCATAAAGAATAAGTATGATTTTGTAAAACGCTGAAACATAAAATCAAATTATAACGTTACTTCAACATCATATGACGTTATTTCTTGACGTCAATTTATGACCACAATTTGACTTGACGTACAGCACTAGATAGTCATAGCAGACTCGTCCGCCATCTTGGAGCCCACTGACAAGTCTGTGAAACGTTTAATATCCTTAGTTTTATGATTTTGTGTAAATTATGTAGGTTTCTAGATGAATAATAACAAGATTAAAATAGCAGGCAGTTGTGTATCTTGTTCTTTAAGAAATTTATCTGCTTGCATCAATTTTCTGCACAAAAACTGTAAATGTTTAGTATTCAAATTATGAAGTTAAAGTAGGTAGTATGATGATTTAAACAAATATGTATCTACGTAAGTACTCAAATATTTGCCTTGGTCAAAGCAGGTTAAATAATGAATAATAATAAGCAAAAAAAAAAATAAGGTTTTTTTTTTATAAGATATCAGTCAAGGTAATCATAGAAAATACAATAAAAATCTAAAAAACAGTTCAAATCGAATGAAACACAATAAATTGCTTCTTGTATTTGTTTGGTTAGCTCATTTAGAATTGTAGCTGGTTTCATTTTTGTTTGAAATTTCAAAATTCCTAATTCCCAAACCTCTCACAATGTAGTGCTCCAACAAATAATTTGCAATACTGCAAAACTTCAGGAAATTATGACGATTTAGTAGCAAATCATTAAGAATATTACTGAAAGACAAAGATTCTTGCAATAATGCGGACATTTACTCTGAATAATGCACTCAGATTCTGACAATCGAGCAGTTAAACTCGAAAATCAAATTGAGGTTATGAAGCTCGGAATATATTTCTCCACATTCAAATGATGTATTGAGAAATAAAAGTTACTCAACTGTAGAATCAGAACCCGTATCTTGAATGAATAATAAAACTGGGCCCAGAACAGCCCGTCATTTGGAATTATTTTATCAAATTATATTGAAGTTCACACATCGGTAAACGGAAAACAACTGACAGTGGGCTCCAAAATGGCAGACGAGTCTGCTGTGCTTTATCTAGTGCTATAACTTGACGTGTGACGTCAGTTTAACGTCATATGACGTCTTAATATGACGGTCACATTATGACTTCAATATGACCAAAATGCGACGTCACATTTTGGTCGACCGTCAGTCATTGTTACTTGGGTATAGTTACTTGCTGGAACTGGGAAACTTGTTTGTTATTTTTCAAAATAATGCCCGAGGGCATTATCTTGAAACATATTGCCCTCGGGTATTATTTGTTAGGTAATTACCCTAGAATCAGTGTTATTATGACAACAATAATAGACTAGTCGGACATTAAAAAAATAATTATTTCAGGATACATTAACGACTGTGACTTTAAAATCAATTGTTTCACAATCGAGTTGCTTAAACTTATTTCTGAAAAAGAAAACAATTGTAAAACCTATTCACATTAAAATTTCTATTACTGCCGCCTTTTTTTGAACTCTGATGTGAAGCATATATTTTTATATTCGATAATATATAAATCTAGACAAATTCACTATTGTCGCCATCTGTCAGCTAAAAATCAAACCGTCATTATTAGACTTGAGCTTGAAGCTCAGCTAGGACATTAATTTAAGTTTTCGCTAAATGTACGAAACTGTGTTTGTAATAAGTCATGTTTGTACGAAACTGTGTTTGTAATTTAGAGTGATGTACGCGTTCCCCATATGATATGTTAATTCTAACCTTACATTGTAACATATGTTAATATCAATTTAATAAATGAAAAAGAATGTAAATATTAACTTTCTTAATTATATTTATCATTTTATTGATGATTCACAGTTATTGAAATAAATATGTGTAATTTGTAGAAAGCTTTTTCTGAGTATCATCTCCTCAAATTGAATTACCTAATTACGTCTCATAATGAATGTTGTACTGGGTCATAACGGTAAGAATTGATACAATTAGAAGAGCATAAATAATCCAGAGTCTAGAAGTAGTTTTAATAATTCTTATTTGACACAAGGGTAGGTACATATAAATTCCATATCGTTCTTTACTGATTTATAAAATGATTTTTCTATCAATAAATTAACTTCAAAATTGTGGTAAATACTTGGATGGAGTTTTATTTTTGATTCATAAATTGTTTCTGTATAAATGAATTATTCAATGAACCCAAATACCTAACTGTTTTACTTGTTTATATCCTATTTATTGCTTGAGCATCTGCAACTACAGCTGACTTTAGATTATGTTTGGTACGAGGATGTTGGAACCTTCAAAACTATCCGGTAACTAGGTAAACGTTTTTAAATAGTTGCCCAAGTAACATATTATATAAAAGCTCGGATATTTCACTATAACGTAAGTACAATAATTACTATTCATTGAACGGTTAAAGTTTCCTGGAGGGAAGTTTCTTCCATATCAAGTGTCTACCAATGAATGAGATCAATTGTACCTAATAGTACTCCGTAGAAAATATCAAACAACCATGCTTCACACTATGATTTTTTTAAGGCGTTATTTATGTATATTTGACTGCTAATAATGTATTTGTGTGTGGATCGAAATATTTTTCCAAGTACATTGTCTTGAGGATATTTCATTGAATGTTCACCAAATATTTATACACGATCATTGATCAGCCACAAAACTTTACTTATAGACGATAAACTTTCTTGCTTATATTTATTCTGCCTATCCTCATGGATTTGAGAAAAATAATAATTTCTCTCAGTGAAATTTGTTCAATAATCTTTTTTAATCCTGATTTTGCTCAAAATACCTAATAATATGCACAGGAATTGTGTTGAAAATTACAAAATTCCACTATTTATTCGCCTGAAACAACATCCAACAAAAAATTCAACATTAATTATTTAGATCCAAATGTTTAGAACTAAGGACCGACTTGTTCTTTATGGTTCTCGCCCAGGACCCCATACTGCCGGTTTGAGGACCCCACAATGACTAGAAGACCCCAAACTGACTGTTTCATAAATTATCAAGACCCCAAAATGATCATTTGACAAACATATATATATATATATATATATATATATATATATATATATATATATATATATATATATATATATATATATATATATATATATATATATATATATATATATATATATATATATATATATATATATATATATATATATATATATATATAAATATATATATAAATCCTCATATCATTTTGGCGTCCTAATATTGCGCGTTTGCATTTAATCTGGCGTCCATTGTAAATTGGAGTCCGTATATCGGACGCCACTTCAGAATTGCTTCAAAAGTTTTCCCTGTCTTGTTCCCGACCTCTAGAGGCTAAATTCAAAATTTCATTTTGACGCCAAAATGATAGGAAAATGAAAATTTTCGTATATTTTTAGTTCCGAAAAATTCCGCTCCAATTTTTAGTGGCGTCAAAAATATACGTGTATATTCTCACTTCATATATTCCGCCATCATACTGGCGTCCAGAAACTTGACAACACTGTCACAGAACATGACCTCATAGAGTGAAGCGATCGATAATGAAACAGATGTTGCGCTTTCGACATGGAATTTGTTGGGACTATGGCTTGAATTTGGATTTGCATTTCTTATGTATGTCATAACATAATATTTCTACCAATATTTTATTGCAGACCTAAGTATTATAGTACAGTTATTTGATGTCAGGAAGTATTCTTGCTTGGAAGTAATTCTACAGCAACTTAAAATTTAAGGAGTCAATTTCAAATATAAGTAAAAAACAGTTAAGTACTGACTCAAGTATGAGGAGTTAGTGATCAAATTTATGTACCTCTTTCTAATCTTACAACGAAAATTATCTAAAAAAGATCTTGGAATAACTTTCGATCAATATTTTACATTTTCTCCTCATATTTCAGATATTGTAAGTACGTCATACAGACTATCTGGATTTGTTTTGAGAATAACCTATGAATTCAGAAATATCTCAAGCCTAAAAACTTTATTCAACATGCTAGTTCGTAGCAAGCTTGAATACGGCTCATTAATTTGGTCTCCACACTATAATAATCAAGTTTTTTCAATAGAAAATGTTCAGAAAAAGTTTTACGAACATTGTTTCTTCCGTACAAATAAGGTTTGGCCGGACTGTAATTATGATACTATACTCAACTTATTCAATACTAGTTCACTGGAAATTCGACAGATCAAACAACAATTTATATTCATTTACAAGGTGGTGAATAATTTCGTTGATTCGCCTGATATTTTGGCTGAATTAAATTTTTTTCGTACTACCCTGTAATACTAGGATATTCAATACATTCAAATGTGATTTTGCTAGAACAAATTATCATTTGAATTTGCCTATAATTTCTTTGTGTAATACTTTCAACATTTATTGTTCTGATATTGATTTAGCTGATAGTCTATCAAAATTTAAATTTGATGTGAATAATTTACTGTAGTAATTTATAGAAGTAGATCAGTGATACGTGACTGAATGACTGTTCTTATTAGGGTATGCATTCAACATATATGTATATATTATTATTTTTTTCTTTTTATCTTTATTTCTTGTACTTCTGTACCAAAAGTAGAGTCTACTAATTGTAGCAATTACATTGAGATTATCAACTCTGTTTTATTCGAAATATTTTGTAATTGGGGTTCTCCCTGTTGGATAATAATGGTCAATAAATAAATAAATAGAGAAGGACAACAAGCAGGAAACGAAGACCTGAGAATTGGTGACTACACATTCCAACAAGTTAATAACTTTATTTACCTAGGCTTGATAATAAACAAAGACAACAACACGTCAGAAGAAATACGAAGAAGAATACTACTGGCCAACAAGAGCTTCTATGCAAATATGAAATTAATGAAGTCGAGAGCAGTGTTACGGAATAGCAAATTAAGAATCTACAAAACATTAATCAGACCAATAATTACGTATGGAAGCGAAACATGGACTATAACCAAAGAAGATGAGAGAGTACTCCACACTTTCGAGATGAAAATATTAAGGA
Source organism: Dromius quadrimaculatus (assembly GCA_963989225.1). Taxonomy (NCBI): domain Eukaryota; kingdom Metazoa; phylum Arthropoda; class Insecta; order Coleoptera; family Carabidae; genus Dromius; species Dromius quadrimaculatus. The sequence goes on from CAXDIG010000200.1 coordinate 54,594, forward strand.
AAATATACGGGCCAACGAAAGAAGAAGAAGGTTGGAGAACTAAATACAACTATGAGTTATATGAATTATACAACAGTCCTAAAATAGTCGCAACAATAGAAACCAACAGATTAAGATGGTTTGGACACATTAAAAGAATGGAAGAGCATAGGATGCCACGAAGATTACTACAGAGTAAGCCTAGGGGATCAAGGAATAGAGGCAGGCCACGGAATAGGTGGAAAGATCAGATACTACAAGACGTTAGGAAATTGGGAGTTACAAATTGAACAAGAGCCGTTCAGAATAGACCCGAATGGAAGAGAGTAGCGGAGGATGCTAAGCTTCGACTAGGAGCGTAATGCAGAGAATGATGATGATGAAATAAATAAATAAAAATGAATAAATGAATAATAGTTCAAGAGCCGACCGCACCTTGTCGTTCCTGATTGGATTTAGAGCTGAATTGTATATGAATTGATCGGAGATATAATAATCATTGGGATATCTCACTTTATGAATCTAGGATCCTGTTCTAAGTATCGAAATAAGGCCATATCTAGTCAATATATTCAAGGTTAACTTGAAACTAGTATCAATCAATTGCCGAGTATCCGACTGTCGCTACTAATAAGTACCAGTTTTAATAATAAGTTCTATCAGAGAAGATGACTCTGACGAAAATTGATCGGAAGTAGCCTTTTTTTGACGCTTAGGGCAAGATTCCAGATTTAAAAAGCCTGGCACCTAATTGACCATTATATTTTTGATTGATTCATATAAAATTTGACCGTAAGTCCGATCAGGGAACATGAGATGCGGTCGGTTTCCCAACTATAGGATCACTTATTACAAGTTTTAGAAAAATGTGAGAACTTGCTATTTCATCCGCGATGTGGTCTTATTATTGTTGTAGAAAAACAAATTATATCGTTTGCACAGAGCAAGTGGAACATTTTTGTTGCAAATTCATTATTACTTTTAATGGGACTAAATTGATGAATCTCAAATTATTCATGTTTTTGAGGTCCCTGTTGCACTCTCAGTATGACCGAAAAAGAAGTAGAATGAGTGGATGAATTATTATTATAACATATCTCCTGTTTGAGTTATTGTGATAAGCCACAATTTAGTTTGAGGTACAAATTGAATTTTTTTTTGAATGAGAGCTTAATCTATTTGGTTGCCTGGGTTTTGCAAAGGGCTATATATTGAATGCATTAAACAATAAATGTATCTCGGAAATGATACGCTCAAACCGATTTCTATTCCATAGACTATTTTTATCATTCTTTGTATAAATTAATCCTTTTCTACCTGAAACTTTTACAAAAATATCATTTTTTTGAGCGATTTGCATGGACTATTGAAAAATCAGTGTTTGGACTCGAATAGAATATCTAACAACATTGACACAAAAACATACTGATAAAATATTTATTCAATACAAATCACATGAGATATGCAGAACGATCTTAATACCCCTAGAATTCATTAAAAATTATGCAAAATACTCGTACGAGCAATCATAGTTTTCATGTGAATGTTTATACTGAATGATTCACGTGCATTAAACACTAAGCGTAAATGTTATTAACTGCTCCTGGACCCAGAATGATTTCTTCAAAAGCTGATCAAGGGGATATCGTCATCTTTTAATTCTGATTATAATTGGATAGAGTGTATATGAAACATACATCAATTCTATCTGTTATTTCAATTTGTGCAAATTATCATATCGTCGCTTTTCTTATTCAGTTTGTGGATAGATGAACATTGACTCTGCTCTCGCGACTGTGTGAGAAAATTTCTTGTAGTCGGAGAGCCGCCCGCACCTTATGTTCCCTGATCAAACTCACGGCCATATTATATATGAATCAATCGGAAATTTAGTGGTCAATGAGGTGACAGACTTTATAAATCTAGGATTTTGCCTCAAGTGTCAAAAAAAGGCTGCAATTGTTCAATTTTGTTAGGGTCATTTTCCCTGATAGATCTTATGATTGAAACTAGTACCAATCGATAGTGAAGGTCAAATACTTCAGGGAAAAATTAAGGTGCCACCCCCTGCTCCGTTGGGAAGGGGAAGGAGAAGAATAGACAAGGATAATATAGGTGGAGGCAGCATTAGGCTGGTAGCATTTTGAATAATTTTGCATTCTATAATTGATCTTTGATATAAAATTCGACACAGTTTTGCTCAAAAACATGGGAAAAAATCTGATGTGGACACCACATGTCTTACTTGTACATCTTTTGACTCAATAATTAACAGTTGACACTGATATTGGCACTAGGCAAAATCGATTTCAACTAAAGTTTGAGATGATAATCCAACCATTTAGATGCTACAATTCATTAATGGTCTGTTGCACCGCTGTAGCTCAAATTGTAATCTTCACTTACACAAAAAATGTTGAATCAAAATGAGGACAGCAATGTTCATGTCACATTCAATTTTCAAATTTTGATACGATATTGTTGAGTTAGGTGACACCTAAAATTTAAGGGACAGTGGTGCAACTGGCCATGAAACGCTTTAGCAGTCTCAAATACCAAATTTCATCATTCCACGGCCAAAATCTCGAATTTATGCAAAAAATTATGTAAGATTATCAGATAAAGCCTACTTTAAGCTCAATAGATTGTTATGAAGATATTAAGTTATCATTCGAATGCTACAATTTCTATAAATACGGAATTTCAAGATTTTACAGCTGATTGTTCTGGATTTATGCGAAAAATTCGAAAACGTGCTAAGTAAACTGCACTCCTGTTTGATCTGACTGCATTCATAATGCAAGGTGTACAATTAGGTTTATAGAAGTGTTTGATACGAAATTTCAATACTCCACGGCTGATTGTTTTGAATTAATGCAAAAAACTCAAATAGACTGTGCACTTCCAGCACAGCCAATTAGTATTAAAATAGAAAATAACCATTATGATGCCACAGGGATCCAAAAAAATGAATTTCAACATTTTGAATTTAAGTGAAAAATTCGGAAAAAGTTCCAAGTACAGTGCATTTCTGGTACAGACGATTGCAACCATAATGGGGGCTGCAAAACTAGACTTCAGACCAGTCTCAAATACAAAATTCAGCTGTATACATACAAACATTCATACGTACGTACTGACGTCAAGTCGAAAATAATCAAAATTAATTTGGGGATGCTCAAAACAAGTATTTTCATCAGAATCTTGAAATGTGATTTTGGCGGTCCAACAATACTATACTTATTTGTACTTTGTACAAGTTAGTTGGAAGAGACTCACCTGGATTACTCCGATAAATCTACAAAATCATACTTATTAAATGTTTATTATTTCATATTGTAAGTAGTATTTGACTTTGTGCCCCATATTGCAACCAGCAGAGGAAATTCTTAGAGATATACGATATGGAAAGACTCCTGACTTTCAAAATTATACGTTTACCAATTTGCATTGTGGGAAAACTCATCAGAGGATGTAGTTGTACACAGTTCAACAAGTTCCATTCTCACTGATTAAGCTTTTGGCCTCTAGATTGATATACAAGATATGAAGAGTGAATACTGATAAATGCCATATTCCCAGCAACTTTGAATAATAGGAATGATCGAAGGGTATCGTATTTGGACAATTTTTGCTCGTAGATTAATTTTATGCCCACATAATTGTTGTATTCATCATCAGTCACAGTTCTGTTCCAGAAGTTTATGTGCTTTGTGCTAAAAATGAATTTTTTAGGCGATTATAATAGAAAAGATATTTCTATGGCCCTTTTTGCGGCCATGAAGTTTAACTTACTTGTACACATCTACCTAAATTCACTTTTTGGGATTGATCTGTCAAATATTACTTTTTTGGGACTGATCTGTGGGAACTACTTGATTAACACTTCACACCTACCTCTATGGGCAGCTGGATGAAGTCTGAAGAAACAATTTCCGCCGAAATACATATTATATCCTACCGTCAATCTCTATGGTTCTTGCAATTGGAGAAATAGATACGAACTTTTGGACAATTAAATAAGACAATATCAATGACCACTGAGATTCACATTTGCAATGTTTCAGATATGAATATATAAAATGTAGTGATTTTGAGTTCTTTCGTGATGATCGCCTGAAAAAGCGTAATATTCTAATATTCTTTTTTGGTCTCTGCTGGCGCTTCGGCCGTAAACCTAAAAATCGACTAAAAAAGATCATCTTAACGGCCTTGATACACTAATTCCTATTTTGTATCTTCTATATTATTCCTATTTTGTATCTTTTATCTAATAGGACCGATTCATAATGGTGAAGTGAGTTTTCTCTCAGGTATACATGAGGAGTTGTATGAAAACTACTCGATAGACTGGTATGCATTATTGAAGTGCTATTTTTGATCGGTTGAACTATAATCTTTTTTTACCCCATAGGTATAGCACAGATGAACTGCCCATATTATAATAACCCTTCCATACATACTTATATACAAAAATAGAGAATGGAATAGTTATTCTATCTACACAGTGCATATAAAATGGCCTACATATGAAAATTTAAGGTCGCAGCATATTACTCTTGTCTTAAACCAGAATATCGTGGAAAGTCAAAACAGATTACTATGAATTCCACTTACAGATTTCAGATATAAGAACTTGTGGAAGCAACCAATAATAACTCAGTACACAGATAAAGTTTCATTCAGTTGCCTGAAACTCCATTACTGTTGCTATCCGAATTTAATTCCTAACCAAATGTTTCTGTATTGAAAATTTCCTAGCATTTAGATAAATTAAATTGACGATTATTGACTCAACTGATATCGTATACTTGAATTAGGGTAGTAACATTAGTTTGAATATCAGGAATGTTGAGAGGAATGTCAGTAATATGATAATAATTGTAGACAAATATTTTATTCGCTAGAGCTGAATCCAAGGATAGTAGTATAGGGTATTTGATAAGGTGAATAGGAAGTATCTCTTACCAGAGCCAGATTATACATGAAGCCCAATAGGCACGTGTCCACAAACCTTGGCTTCAGGAGGCCTTAACTTTGAGGATTTCACAAGCATTTGATTCACTAGCCCATGGATCTCATTGAATTATGACCTATAAGCTTCAATGAGTCTTGATCTGGCATTTATGCTGATTAAGGGAGGATGTAGACATAATAATTTTACGGCGAAAAGTATTTGAACTGAGATTGTGATTTCAAAAAGCTATGAGATTTTTTTCGTGAGACTCACGGCTCTCAAGATCTTGCAAAAATACTGTCTGTACTTCTATTTCCAATATGGTGGCCTGATGAGCTCCCAGAATCAAAATTTATGCTCACACTGACCTCCATTACACATTTATAGAAAAATCTTGAGCAAATGCAAGTTTAGGCCAAAATTTTGTTACGTTTCAATAGAACAATTATTATCACAATTCATATGACATCCGTAAGTTCTCCCTGAAAATCATCCTTTACATACTTCTATTTATATCTACCAACAGTTCACGGACATGGCAAATACATTTTACTTCAGAACTCGAAAATATCAATTATCAATCAAAAATCCATATTTTCCCGCAAAATCTTTCAATTTACTACTAGTTCTCTTTGAATCGATGACATATTACTACTCTATGGAGATGTCTTGAGTATCAACACATTTCAAAACTTGAATAATGTAATTCTACGCAAACCTTTGAATATACGGCTTCACATGTGTCATCGATGGAACGTTCTACGCGAAAAAGGTGCTCATCGACCTGTGGAAACTAAATCTGGCAACAAGGGAGACGCCACATCAAACATGAAGTGAAAGCATATATATAGATAGGACGCCACTATAAATACAATATGTAACGTAGATTATTGACGCCACATTGATGTTATGATGAAAGGAGGTCATATTGTATAGGAAATGGGAACTCCGTGAATATTGCGTGAAATTGAATGTCTGTGCGAAATCTGAAGAGCCCATGAAAAATTATGTAATATACTTTGATCAAATCTCAACTATGCGCGTTCCTTTCAGTAGACGCCAAAATGAACATTTTTGTAAGGACGTCAAATTGATAGGGTGATTTATATATATATATATATATATATATATATATATATATATATATATATATATATATATATATATATATATATATATATATATAAATATATATATATACATATATGTATATATATATATAAATCCTCATATCATTTTGGCGTCCTAATATTGCGCGTTTGCATTTGATCTGGCGTCCATTGTAAATTGGAGTCCGTATATCGGACGCCACCTTAGAATTGCTTCAAAATTTTTTCCTGGCTTGTTCCCGACCTCTAGAGGCTAAATTCAAAATTCCATTTTGACGTCAAAATGATAGGGAAATGAAAATTTTCGTATATTCTTAGTTCCGAAGAATTCCGCTCCAATTTTTAGTGGCGTCAAAAATATACGTGTATATTCCCACTTCATATATTTCGCCATCATACTGGCGTCCAGAAACTTGACAACACTGTCGCAGAACATCGATCGATAATGAAACAGATGTTTGCGCTTCTGACATGGAATTTGTTGGGAGTATGGCTTGAATTTGGAATTGCATTTCTTATGTATGTCATAACATAATATTTCTACCAATATTTTATTGCAAAATAAAGTATTATAGTACAGTTATTAGACGTCAGAAATTATTCTTGCTTAGAAGTAATTCTTTATCAACTTAAAATTTGAGCAGTCAATTTAAAATATTAGGAAAAAACAGTTGAGTACTGACTCAAGTATGAGGAGTAAGTGAGCAAATTCATGTACCCCTTTCTAATAGTTCAAGAGCCGAACGCACCTCAACGTTCCTAGTCAGATTCAGGGCCGAATTGTATATGAATTGATCGAAGATATAGTAGTCATTAGGATGTCACTTTTAGAAATCCAGGATCTAGTCCTAAGGATCTAAAAAAGGCCATATCCGGTCAATAAGTTCGTGGTTAATCTGAAACTAGTATCAATCGATTGCAGAGGTCAAGCACTTTAGGAAAAAGCAGGATACTACCGCTGTTCTATTCAAAACAGAGGAAAAAGCACAACAATCATAAAGGAAGTTCTAAACGACAGGGCAGAGGGTGATACCTTGGTTTTTTTTCGGAGTATCCGACCTTCGCTACTAACAAGTACCAGTTTTAATTATAAGTTCTATCAGAGAAGTTGACTCTGACGACAATTGACCGTAAGTAGCCTTTTTCTGACGCTTAGGACAAGATTCCAGATTTAAAAAGTCTGTCACCCAATTGACCACTATATTTTTGATTGATTCATATGAAATTTGACCGTAAGTTCGATAAGGGAACATAAAGTGCGGTCTGCTCCTCAACTATAGGATCACTATAGAATGTAAGAACTCGCTATTTCATCCGTGATGTGGCCTTATAGTTGTTATAGAAAAACAAATTATATCGTTTGTACAAAGCAAGTGGAATATTTTTGTTGCACGTTCATCATTGCTTCTACTAGGACCAAATTGATGAGTCTCAAATTATTAATGTTCTTGAAGTCCCTGATGGTCACAAAGTTGCACTTTCAGTGTGATCGAAATAAAGTTAGAATGGATGGATGAATTATCATCATTACATATCTCCTGTAATACATTATAAGATTAATATAAGCTTGTGATATACAAGGGAATAAAAACTAATTTTTGCTCCTAATAATATAATCTATTACGGGATATCACATCCATCATGGCTGAAAAATGTAAAGAGTTGGTATACAACATACATATAAGTTGAGACTTGGCGAAAACATCATTTGAGTTTTTCTTTTTGTTCAATTTAGAATTCATTGGCAACATAGAACCAGAACAATTTTGTGTAAGAAACGAAAATGTTGCTTTATTTTTCTTGAATCTGTCGGTAACAGAGTACACCAGAAGATAATTTGAGTGACTGTGAAAAGCCCCAATTTGGTTCAAGGTACAAGTTGAATTTTTTTCAAATGAGAGCTTTAACTATTCGAGTGCCCGGTTTTTGCAAAGGGCTATATATTGAATGTATTCAACAATAACTGTAGTTTGGAAATGATATGTCCAAACTGATTCCATATAACATACATTCAGTTTGTGGATAGATGAACATCGACTCTGTTGTCGCAACTGTGTGAAAACATTCCTTGAAGTCGGTGAGCCGGCCGCACCTCAAGTTCCCTGATCGAACTTATGGTCAAATTGTATAATATGAATCAATCGAGAATATTGTGGTCAAAGAGGTGACAGACTTTATAAATCTAGAATCCTGCTTCAAGTGTCGGAAAAAGGTTACTATTGTTCATTTTTGTTAGGGTCAACTTCCCTGTTAGATATTATGATTGAAACTAATACCAATTGATAGTGAAGGTCAAATGCCTTAGGAAAAAACCAAGGTGCTACTCCCTGCTCCATTCGGAAGGGAAAGGAGAAGAATTGACAAGAATAATATTATGTGGTGGCAAAATTAGGCTGGTAGCATTTTTAACTATTTTGCATTCCATATTTAATCTTTGACGAAAGATATAACAGCGTTTCGCTCAAAAACATGAAAAAAATCTAATGTGAACTTCACATGTCTTACCCATACATCTTTTGACTCAATAATCAACAGTTGATACTAATATTGACTCTAGGCAAAATCGACTCCAACCAAAATTTGAGATGATAATTTAATCATTCAGATGCTACAGTCCATTATTGGTCAGTTGTACCGCTCTAACTCAAATTTTAAACTTCACTTATACAAAAAATGTCGAATCAAAATAAGGACAGCAATGTTCATGTCACATTCAATTTTCAAATTTTGATACTATATTGTTGAGTTAGGTGGCACCTAAAATTCAAGTGACAGCGGTGCAACTGGCCATGGAACGCTTTAGCAGTCTCAAATACCAAATTTCATCATTCTACGGCCTAAGTCTCGAATTTATGCGAAAACTTGAGAAAGATTGTCAGATAAAGCTAACTTCCAGCTAATAGATTGTTATGAAAATATTGAGTTATCATTCGAATGCTACAATTTCTTTAGATACAAAATTTCAAGATTCTACGGCTGATTGTTCTGGATTTATATGAAAATTCGAAAACGTGCTTAGTAAACTGCACTCCTGTTTAATCCGACTGCAGTCATAATGCAAGGTGTACAATTAGGTTTTATAGAAGTGTTTGATACGAAATTTCAATACTCCACGCCTAATTGTTCTGAATTAATACAAGAAACTCGAATAGACTGTGCAATTTCAGCACAGTCAATTAGTATTGAAATAGAAAATAACCATTAAGATGCCTCAGGAAAATTCAAAAGAAGTTCCAAGTACAGTGCATTTGCGGTACAGACGATTGCAACCATAATAGGGGCTGCAAAACTAGACTTTGGACCAGTCTCAAAACAAAATTTAACTATATAGATACATACATTCATACGTACGTACCGAAGTCAAGTCGAAAATAGTCAAAATGCATTTAGGGATGCTCAAAACGAGAATTTCCATCAAAATCTCGAAATGTGATCCTGGCGGTTCAACAATACTACTTATTTATACTTTGTACAAGTGAGTTAAAAGAGATCCACTTGGATTACTTCGATACTTATTGAATGTTCATTATTCCATATTATAAGTAGTATCTGACTTTGTGCACCATATTGCAACACGAACAGCGAAGGAAATTCCTAGGGATATACGATATGGAAGACTCTCGACTTTCAAAATTATACGTTTACCAATTTGCATTGTGGAAAAACTAATCAGAGAATGTAGTTGTACATAGTTCAACAAAATCCATTCTCAACGCTTGAACTTTTTGCCTTTAGATTGATATATAAGATATGAAGAATGAATACTGATATACGACATGCTCCCAGCAACTTTGAAGAATAAGAGTCAAATATTTGGACAATTTTGGTCGTAGATTAATTTTATGTCCACATAATTGTTGTATTTATCATCAGTTACAGTTTTGCTTCAGAAGCTTATGTGCGATGTGCTATAAATTAATTTTGTACGCGATTATAACGGAAAAGGTATTTCTATAGCCCTTTTCGTTACCATGGAGTTTTACTTACTTGTACACATCTATCTAAATTCACTATTTGCACGATTGGACGTATTCATAGGTTTACCGGCTCTCCATTCAAGGTGGTATGTTGATTTTACCGGCAAACTGTGATTACTATGGTTATGCTGACTTACCGCCCACGAGCAAAATTTAGTGATTTTAAATTCTTTCGTGATGATCGCCTAAAAAAACGGAATATTCTGATACTCTCTTCTGGTCTCAGTATGATGTATTTGGTTTCAGGTTCTGCCATATACCCCATTTCTGAAGCAAAATCTTGCTTCTGAGCAGATTTACAGAATCAGAAATTTCTCAACAAGACTCAGAAAAGACGCAGATAACTCGCTGGAAACGCAAAATTTTGTGCATTTGGGGACGGCTTCATGCGTATTATGTTGTATTGGATAGATTTATGTGATTTGCGATACTTTGAAACTGCTCAGAATGTGGTAGTTATGACTTATTTCGAACTTTATATAACTGCAGATAGCGCTCTGAAAACACGAGATATGATGTTTTTGATGATGGATTCATACATATAATGATGTCCTGAATAGGAATATGAACTTTTCGATTGTGAAAATCTGCGCGGAGAAGCGTGATTTCGAATTATTCCAAAGTTTGTGAAGCTGCAAATAGAACTTTCAAAACACGAAATATGATGTATTGCTAGATTCTGCCATATAACGCATTTCTGAAGCAAAATCTTGCTTCTGAGCAGATTTACAGAATCAAAAATTTCTCAAAGAGACTCAGAAAAAACGCAGATAACTTGCTGGAAACGCAAAATTTTGTGCATTTGGGCACGGATTCATGCATATTATGTTGTATTGGATAGATTTATGTGATTTGCGATACTTTAAAACTGCTCAGAATGTGGTAATTATGACTTATTTCAAACTTTATATAACTGCAGATAGCGCTCTGAAAACACAAGATATGATGTTTTTGTTGATGGATGCATACATATTATGAAGTCCTGAATAGGGATGAACTTTTTGATTGTAAAAATAGCGCGGAAAAGCGTGATTTCGACCTTTCCAAAAGTTTGTGAAGCTGCAAATAGCACTTTAAAAACACGAAATATGATGTATTTGGTGGTAGATTCTGCCATATAACGCATTTCCTAAGCAAAATCTTGCTTCTGAGCAGATTTACAGAATCAAAAATTTCTCAACGAGACTCAGAAAAAACGCTGACAACTCGCTGGAAACGCAGACTTTTGTGCATTTGAGGACGGATTCATGCGTATTATGTTATATTGGATAGATTTATGTGATTTGCGATACTTTGAAACTGCTCAGAATGTGGTAATTTTGACTTATTTCAAACTTCATATAACTGCAGATAGCGCTCTGAAAACACGAGATATGATGTTTTTGTTGATGGATTCATACATATTATGAGGTCCTGAATAGGAATATGAACTTTTTGATGGTGAAAATCTGCGCGGAAAAGCGTGATATCGACTTATTCCAAAGTTTGTAAAAGTGCAAATAGCACTCTAAAAATACAAAATATGATGTATTTGGTGCTAGATTCCCCCATATAATGCATTTCTGAAGCAAAATCCTGCTTCTGAGCAGATTTACAGAATAAAAAATTCCTCAGCGGAACTCAGAAAAAACGCTGATAACTCGCTGGAAACGCAAAATTATGTGCATTTGAGGACGGATTCATGTGTATTATGTTGTATTGGATAGATTTATGTGATTTGCGATACTTTGAAACTGCTCAGAATGTGGTAATTATGACTTATTTCAAACTTCATATAACAGCAGATAGCGCTCTGAAAACACAAGATATGATGTTTTTGTTGATGGATTCATACATATTATGATGTCCTGAATGGGAATTTGAACTTTTTGATCGTGAAAATCTGCGCGGAAAAGCGTGATTTCGACTTATTCCAAAGTTTGTAAAAGTGCAAATAGCACTCTAAAAATACAAAATATGATGTATTTGGTGCTAGATTCTGCCATATGACGCATTTCTGAAGCAAAATCTGGCTTCTGAGCAGATTTACAGAATCAAAAATTTCTCAACGAGACTCAGAGAAAACGCTGATAACTCGCTGAAAACGCAAAATTTTGTGCATTTGAGGACGGATTCATGCGTATTATGTTGTATTGGATAGATTTATGTGATTTGCGATACTTTGAAACTGCTCAGAATGTGGTAATTTTGACTTATTTCAAACTTCATATAACTGCAGATAGCGCCTTGCGAACATGAGATATGATGTTTTTGTTGCTGGATTCATACATATTATGAGGTCCTGAATAGGAATATGAACCTTTTGATTGTGAAAATCTGCGCGGAAAAGCGTGATTTCGACTTATTCCAAAGTTTGTAAAACTGCAAATAGCACTCTAAAAACACTAAATATGATGTATTTGGAGCAAGATATTGCCATATGACGCATTTCTGGAACAAAATCTTGCTTCTGAGCATATTTACAGAATCAAAAATTTCTCAACGAGACTCAGAAGAAACGCTTATAACTCGCTGGAAACGCAAAATTCTGTGCATTTGAGGACGGATTCATGCGTATTATGTTGTATTGGATGAATTTATGATTTGCAATACTTTGAAACCGCTGAGAATGTGGTAATTTTGACTTATTTCAAACTTCATATAACTGCAGATAGCGCTCTACAAACACGAGATATGATGTTTTTGTTGATGGATTCATACATATTATGAGGTCCTGAATAGGAATATGAATTTTTTGATTGTGAAAATCCGCGTGGAATAGCTTGATTTTGACTTATACCAAAGTTTGTAAAACTGCGAATAACACTCTAAAAACACGAAATATGATGTATTTGCTGCTAGATTCTGACATATAACGCACTTTTGAAGCGAAATCTTGCTTCTGAGCAGATTTACAGAGTCAAGAGTCTCTCAACGAGACTCAGAGAAAACGCAGATAACTCGCTGGGAACGCAAAATTTTGTGCATTTGAGGACGGATTCATGCGTATTATATTGTATTGGATAGATTTATGTGCTTTGCGATACTTTGAAATTGCTCAGAATGTGGTAATTTTGACTTATTTCAAACTTCATATAACTGCAGATAGCGCTCTGAAAACACGAGATATGATGTTTTTGTTGATGAATACATACAAATTATGAGGTCCTGAATAGGAATATGGACTTTTTGATTGTAGAAATCTGCTCGGAAAAGCGGAATTTCGACTTATTCCGAAGTTTGTGGAACTGCAAATAGCACTCTAAAAAGACGGAATTTTGATGTATTTGGTTTTAGGTTCTGCCATATACCGCATTTCTGAAGCAAAATCTTACTTCTGAGCAGATTTACAGAATCAGAAATTTCTCAACGAGACTTAGAAAAGACGCAGATAACTCGCTGGGAACGCAAAATTTTGTGCATTTGGGGGCGGATTCATGCGTATTATGTTGTATTGGATAGATTTATGTGATTTGCGATACTCTGAAACTGCTCAGAATGTGGTAATTATGTCTAATTTCAAACTTTATATAATTGCAGATAGCGCTCTGAAAACACAAGATATGATGTTTTTGTTGATGGATTCATACATATTATGATGTCCTGAATAGGAATATGAACTTTTTGATTGTGAAAATCTGCGCGGAAAAGCGTGATTCCAACTTATTCCAAAGTTTGTAAAACTGCAAATAGCACTCTAAAAACACAAAATTTGGTGTATTTGGTGCTAGATTCTGCCATATAACGCATTTCTGAAGCAAAATCTTGCTTCTGAGCAGATTTACGGAATCAGAAATTTCTCAACGAGACTCAGAAAAGACGCAGATAACTTGCTGGAAACGCAAAATTTTGTGCATTTGAGGACGGATTCATGCGTATTATGTTGTATTGGATAGATTTATGTGATTTGCGATACTGTGAAACCGCTGAGAATGTGGTAATTTTGACTTATTTCAAACTTCATATAACTGCAGATAGCGCTCTGAAAACACGAGATATGATGTTTTTGTTGATGAATACATACAAATTATGAGGTCCTGAATAGGAATATGAACTTTTTGAATGTGAAATTCTGCATGGAAAAGCGTGATTTCGACTTATTCCAAAGTTTGTGAAACTGCAAATAGCATTCTAAAAATACGAAATATGATGTATTTGGTGCTAGATTCTGCAATATAACGCATTTCTGAAGCAAAATCTTGCTTCTGAGCAGATTAACAGATCAAAAAATTTCTCAACAAGACTCAGAAAAAAACGCTGATAACTCGCTGGAAACGCAGAATTTTGTGCATTTGAGGACGGATTCATGCGTATTATGTTGTATTGGATAGATTTATGTGACTTGCGATACGTTAAAACAACTGAGAATGTAGTAATTTTGACTTATTTCAAACTTCATATTACTGCAGATAGCGCTCTGAAAACACGGGATATGATGTTTTTGTTGATGGATTCATACATATTATGAGGTCCTTAATAGGAATATGACTTTTTTAATTTGAAAATCTGCGCGGAAAAGCGTGATTTCGACTTATTCCAAAGGTTGTAAAACTGCAAATGGCACTCTAAAAACACGAAATATGATGTATTTGGTGCTAGATTCTGCCATATAACGCATTTCTGAAGCAAAATCTTGCTTCTGAGCAGATTTACAGAATCAAAAATATCTCAACGAGACTGAGAAATAATGCTGATAACTCGCTGGAAACGTAAAATTTTGTGCATTTGGGAACGGATTCATGCGTATTATGTTGTATTGGATAGATTTATGTGATTTGAGATACGTTGAAACCGCTGAGAATGTGGTAATTTTGACTTATTTCAAACTTCATATAACAGCAGATAGCGCTCTACAAACACGAGATATGATGTTTTTGTTGATGGATTCATACATATTATGAGGTCCTGAATAGGAATATGAATTTTTTGATTGTGAAAATCTGCGTGGAATAGCTTGATTTTGATTTATCTCAGAGTTTGTAAAACTGCAAATAACACTCTAAAAACACGAAATATGATGTATTTGCTGCTAGATTCTGCCATATAACGCATTTCTGAAGCAAAATCTTCCTTCTGAGCAGATTCACAGAATCAAAAATTTCTCAACGAGACTCAGGAAAAACGGTGATAACTCGCTGGAAACGCAAAATTTTGTGCATTTGAGGACGGATTCATGCGTATTATGTTGTATTGGATAGATTTATGTGTTATGCGATACTTTGAAACCGCTGAGAATGTGGTAATTCTGACTTATTTCAAACTTCATATAACTGCAGATAGCGCTCTGAAAACACGAGATATGATGTTTTTGTTGATAAATTCATACATATTATGAGGTCCTGAATAGGAATATAAACTTTTTGATTGGGAAAATCTGCGCGGAAAAGCGTGATTTTGACTTATTCCTACCTAAGTTTGTAAAACTGCAAATAGCACTCTAAGAATACGAAATATGATGTATTTGTCCTAGATTCTGCCATATAACGATCTCTGAAGCAAAATCTTGCTTCTGAGCAGATTTACAGAATCGGAAATTGCTCAACGAGACTCAGAAAAAACGCTGATTACTTGCTGGCAACGTAAAATTTTGTTCATTTGAGGACGGATTCATGCGTATTATGCTGTATTGGATAGATTTATGTGATTTGCGATACTTTGAAACTGCTGAGAATGTGGTAATTTTGACTTATTTCAAACTTCATATAACTGCAGATAGCGCTCTAAAACACAAGATATGATGTTTTTGTTGATGGATTCATACATATTATGAGGTCCTGAATAGGAATATGAACTTTTAGATTGTGAAAATCTGCGCGGAAAAGCGTGATTTCGACTTATTCCAAAGTTTGTAAAACTGCAAATGGCACTCTAAAAACACGGAATATGATGTATTTGGTGCTAGATTCTGCTATATAACGCATTTCTGAAGCAAAATCTTACTTCTGAGCAGATTTACAGAATCAAAAACTTCTCACCGAGACTCAGAAAAAACACTGATAACTCGCTGGAAGCGCAAAATTTTGTGCATTTGAGGACGGATTCATGCGTATTATGTTGTATTAGATAGATTTATGTGATATCCGATACTTTGAAACCGCTGAGAATGTGGTAATTTTGACTTATTTCAAACTTCATATAGCTGCAGATAGCGCTCTGAAAACACGAGATATGATGTTTTTGTTGACGGATTCATACATATAATGAGGTCCTGAATAGGAATATGAACTTTTTGATTGTGAAAATCTGCGCGGAAAAGCGTCATTTCGACTTATACCAAAGTTTGTAAAACTGCAAATAGCACTCTAAAAAAACTAAATATGATGTATTTGGTGCTAGATTCTGCCATATAACGCATTTCTGAAGCAAAATCTTGCTTCTAAGCGGATTTACAGAATCAAAAATTTCCCAACGAGACTTAGAAAAAACGCTGATAACTCGCTGGAAACGCAAAATTTTGTGCATTGGAGGACGGATTCATGCGTATTATGTTGTATTGGATAGATTTATGTGATTTGCGATACTTTGAAACTGCTCAGAATGTGGTAATTTTGACTTATTTCAAACTTCATATAACTGCACATAGCGCTCTGAAAACACGAAATATGATGTTTTTGTGGATAGATTCATACATATTATGAGGTCCTGAATAGGAGTATGTACTTTTTGATTGTAAAAATCTGCGCGGAAAAGCGTTATTCCGACCTATTCCAAAGTTTGTAAAACTGCAAATAGCACTCTAAAAACACGAAATATGATAAATTTGGTGCTAGATTCTGCCACAAACCGCACTTTTGAAGCAAAATCTTGCTCCTGAGCAGATTTACAGAGTCAAAATTTTCTCAACGAGACTCAGAAGAAACGCTGATAACTCGCTGGAAACGCCAAATCTTGTGCATTTGAGGACGGATTCATGCGTATTATGTTGTATTGGATAGATTTATGTGATTTGCGATACTTTTAATGCGCTTAGAATGTGGTAATTTTGACTTATTTCAAACTTCATATAACTGCAGATAGCGCACAGAAATCACTAAATATGATGTCTTGGTGGATAGATTCTCACATATTGTGAGGTCCTGAATAGGAATATGAACTTTTTGATTGTGGAATTCTGCGCGGAAAAGCGTGATTTCGACTTATTCTAAAGTTTGTGAAACTGCAAATGGCACTCAAAAATAACGTAATATGATCTATTTAGTGCTAGATTTTGCCATATAACGCACTTATGAAGCCAAATCTTGCTTCTGAGCAGATTAACAGAGTCAAAAATTTCTCAACGAGACTCGGAAAAAGCACTGATAACTTGCAGGAAACGCAAAATTTTGTGCATTCGACGACGGATTCATGCGTATTATGTTGTATTGGATGGGTTTATGTGATTTGCGATACTTTGGAACTGCTCAGATTGTGGTAATTTTGATATATTTCAAACTTCATATAACTGCAGATGACGCTCTGAGAACACGAGATATGATGTTTTTGTGGATAGATTCATACATATCATGAGGTCCTGAATTGAAATATGTACTTTTTGATCGTGAAAATCTGCGCGGAACAGCATGATTTCGACTTATTCCAAAGTTTGTGAAACTGCAAATAGCACTCTAAAAACACAAAATATAATGTATTTGGTGCTAGGTCCTGCCATATAACGCACTTTTGAAGCAGAATCATGCTTCTGAGCAGATTTACAGAGTCAAATATTTCTCAACGAGACTCAGAAAAAACTCTTATAACTCGTTGGAAACGCAAAATTTTGTGCATTTGAGGACGGTTATATGCGTATTATGTTGTATTGGATAGATTTATGTGATTCGCGATACATTGAAACGGCTCAGAATGTGGTAATTTTGATTTATTTCAAACTTCATATAACTACAAATAGCGCTCTGAAAACACGGAATATGATGTTTTTGTGGATTGATTATTATGAGATCCTGAATAGGAATATGAACTTTTTGATTGTGAAAATCTGCGCGGAAAAGCGTGATTTTGACTTATTCCAAAGTTTGTAAAGATGCAATTAGCACCATAAAAACACAAATTACGATGTATTTGATGCTAGATTCTGCCATATGACGCACTTTTGAAGCAAAATCTTGCTCCTGAGCAGATTTACAGAGTCGAAAATTTCAGAAAAAACACTGAAAACTCGCTGGAAACGCAAAATTTTGTACATTTGAAGACGGATCCATGCGTATTATGTTGTATTGCATAGATTTATGTGATTTGCGATACTTTGAAACTGCTCAGAATGTGGTAGTTTTGTCTTATTCCCAACTTCATATAACTGCAGATAGCGCCCTGAAAACACGGAATATGATGTTTTTGTGGATAGATTCATACATATTATGAGGTCCTGAATAGGAATATGAACTTTTTTATTGTGAAAATCTGCGCGGAAAAGCGTGATTTCGACTTATTCCAAAGTTTGTAAAACTGCAAATAGCACTCTAAAAACACGAAATATGATGTATTTGGTGCTAGATTCTGCCATATAACGCACTTTTGAAGCAAAATCTTGCTTCTGAGCAGATTTGCAGAGTCAAAAATTTCTCAACGAGACTCAGAAAAAACGCTGATAACTTGCTGGAAACGCAAAATCTTGTGCATTTAAGGACGGATTCATGCCTATTATGTTGTATTGAATAGATTTATGTGATTTGCGATACTTTGAAACGGCTCAAAATGTGGTAGTTTTGACTTATTTCAAACTTCATATAACTGCAGATAGCGCTCTGAAAACACGAGATATGATGTTTTTGTGGATAGATTCACACATATTATGAGGTTGAATGGGAATATGAACTTTTTGATTGTGGGAATCTGCGCGCAAAAGCGTGATTCCGACTTATTCCAATATTTGTAAAGCTGCAAATAGCACTTTGAAAACTCGAAATATGATGTATTTGGTGCTAGATTCTGCCATATAAAGCGCTTTTGAAGCAAAATCTTGCTTCTGAGCAGATTTACAGAGTCAAAAATTTCTCAACGAGACTCAGAAAAAACGCTGATAACTCGCTAAGAACGCAAAATTTTGTGAATTCAAGTACGGATTCATGCGTATTATGTTGTATTGGATAGATTTATGTGATTTGCGATACTTTGAAACTGCTCAGAATGTGGTAATTTTGACTCATTTCAAACTTCATATAACTGCAGATAGCGCTCTGAAAACACGAAATATGACGTTTTTGTGGATAGTTTCAAACATATTATGAGGTACTGAATAGGAATATGAACTTTTTGATTGTGAAAATCTGTGCGGTAAAGCGTGATTCCGTTTTATTCCAGAGTTTATAAAACTGCAAAAAGCGATCTAGAAACACAAAATATGATGTATTTGGTGCTAGATTCTGCCATATAATGCACTTTTGAAGCAAAATCTTGCTTCTGAGCAGATTTACAGAGTCAAAAATTTCTCAACGAGGCTCAGAAAGAACTCTGATAACTCGCTGGAATCGCAGAATTTTGTGCATTTGAAGACGGATTCCTGCGTATCATGTTGTATTGGATAGATTCATGTGATTTGCGATACTTTGGAACTGCTCAGATTGTGGTAATTTTGATATATTTCAAACTTCATATAACTACAGATGGCGCTCTGAAAACACGAGATATGATGTTTTTGTGGATAGATTCATACATATTATGAGGTCCTGAATGGAAATATGAACTTTTTGATTGTGAAAATCTGCGCGGAACAGCATGATTTCGACTTATTCCAAAGTTTGTGAAACTGCAAATAGCACTCTAAAAACACAAAATATAATGTATTTGGTGCTAGGTTCTGCAATATAACGCACTTTTGGAGCAAAATCTTGCTTCTGAGCAGATTTACAGGGTCTATATTTCTCTACGAGACTCAGAAAAAACTCTTATAACTCGCTGGAAACGCAAAATTTTGTGCATTTGAGGACGGTTTCATGCGTATTATGTTGTATTGGATAGATTTATGTGATTCGCGATATATTGAAACGGCTCACAATGTGGTAATTTTGATTTATTTGAAACTTCATATAACTACAAATAGCGCTCTGAAAACACGGAATATGATGTTTTTGTGGATTGATTATTATGAGATCCTGAATAGGAATATGAACTTTTTGATTGTGAAAATCTGCGCGGAAAAGCGTGATTTTGACTTATTCCAAAGTTTGTAAAGATGCAATTAACACCCTAAAAACACAAATAACGATGTATTTGATGCTAGATTCTGCCATATGACGCACTTTTGAAGCAAAATCTTGCTCCTGAGCAGATTTACAGAGTCGAAAATTCCTCAACGAGACTCAGAAAAAACACTGATAACTCGCTGGAAACGCAAAATTTTGTGCATTTGAAGACGGATTCATGCGTATTATGTTGTATTGCATAGATTTATGTGATTTGCGATACTTTCAAACTGCTCAGAATGTGGTAATTCTGACTTATTTCAAACTTCATATAACTGCAGATAGCGCTCTGAAAACACAAAATATGATGTTTTTGTGGATAGATTCATACATATTATAAGGTCCTGAATAGGAATATGAACTGTTTGATTGAGAAAATCTGCGCGGAAAAGCGTGATTTCGACTTATTCCAAAGTTTGTGAAACTGCAAACAGCACTCTAAAAACCCGAAATATGATGTATTTGGTGCTAGATTTTGCCATATAGCGCACTTTTGAAGCAAAATCTTGCTTCTGAGCAGATTTACAGAGTCAAAAATTTCTCAACGAGTCTCAGAAAAACGCTGGTAACTCGCTGGAAACGCAAAATCTTGTGCATTTAAGGACAGATTCATGCGTATTATGTTGTATTGGATAGATTTATGTGATTTGCGATACTTTGAAACTACTCAGATTGTGGTAATTTTGACTTATTTCAAACTTCATATAACTGCAGATAGCGCTCTGAAAACATGAAATATGATGTTTTTGTGGATAGATTCATACATATTATAAGGTCCTGAATAGGAATATGAACTGTTTGATTGAGAAAATCTGCGCGGAAAAGCGTGATTTCGACTTATTCCAAAGTTTGTGAAACTGCAAATAGCACTCTAAAAACCCGAAATATGATGTATTTGGTGCTAGATTCTGCCATATAGCGCACTTCTGAAGCAAAATCTTGCTTCTGAGCAGATTTACAGAGTCAAAAATTCTTCAACGAGTCTCAGAAAAACGCTGGTAACTTGCTGGAAACGCAAAATCTTGTGCATTTAAGGACAGATTCATGCGTATTATGTTGTATTGGATAGATTTATGTGATTTGCGATACTTTGAAACTACTCAGATTGTGGTAATTTTGACTTATTTCAAACTTCATATAACTGCAAATAGCGCTCAGAAAACACGGAATATGATGTTTCTGTGGATAGATTATTATGAGATCCTGAATAGGAATATGAACTTTCTGATTGTGAAAATCTGCGCAGAAAAGCGTGATTTTGACTTATTCCAAAGTTTGTAAAACTGCAAATAGCACTCTAAAAACACGGAATATGATGTATTTGATGCTAGATTCTGCCATATAACGCACTTTTGAAGCAAAATCTTGCTCCTGAGCAGATTTACAGAGTCAAAAATTTCTCAACGAGACTCAGAAGAAACACTGATAACTCGCTGGAAACGCAAAATTTTGTGCATTTGACGACGGATTCATGCGTATTATGTTGTATTGGATAGATTTATGTGATTTGCGATACTTTGGATATGCTCAGAATGTGGTAGTTTTGACTTATCTCAAACTTCATATAACTGCAGATAGCGCTCTGGAAACACAGAATATGATGTTTTGGTGGATAGATTCTTACATATTATGAGGTCCCGAATAGAAATATGTACTTTTTGATTGTAAAATTCTGCGCGGAAAAGCGTGATTTCGACTTATTCCAAAGTTTGTAAAACTGCAAATAGCACTCTGAAAACACGAAGTATGATGTATTTGGTGCTAGATTCTGCCATATAACGCACTTTTGAAGCAAAATAATTCTTTTGAGCAGATTTACAGAGTGAAAAATTTCTCAACGAGACTCAGAAAAAACGCTGATAACTCGCTGGAGACGGAAAATTTTGTGCATTTTGGACGGATTCATGCGTATTATGTTGTATTGGATAGATTTATGTAATTTGCGATAATTTGAAACAGCTCAGAATGTGGTAGTTTTGACTTCTTTCAAACTTCATATAACTGCAGATAGCGTTCTCAAAACACGAAATATGATGTTTTGTGGATAGATTCATACATATCATGAGGTCCTGAATGGAAATATGAACTTTTTGATTGTGGAAACCTGCGCGGAACAGCGTGATTTCGACTTATTCCAAAGTTTGTAAAACTGCAAATAGCACTCTAACAACACAAAATATAATGTATTTAGTGCTAGGTTCTGCCATATAACGCACTTTTGGAGCAAAATCCTGCTTCTGAGCAGATTTATAGAGTCAAATATTGCTCAACGAGACTCAGAAAAAACCCTTATAACTCGCTGGAAACGCAAAATTTTGTGCATTAGAGGACGGGTTCATGCGTATTATGTTGTATTGGATAGATTTATGTGATTTGCGATACTTTGAAACGGCCCAAAATGTGGTAATTTTGATTTATTTCAAACTTCATATAACTGCAAATAGCGCTCTGAAAACACGGAAAATGATGTTTTTGTGGATAGATTCATACATATTATGAGGTCCTGAATAGGAATATGAACTTTCTTATTGTGAAAATCTGCGCGGAAAAGCGTGATTTCGACTTATTTCAAAGTTTGTAAAACTGCAAATAGCACTCTTAAAACACAAAATATGATGTATTTGGTGCTAGAATCTGCCATATAACGCACTTTTAAAGCAAAATCTTGCTTCTGAGCAGATTTACCGAGTCAAAAATTTCTCAACGAGACTCAGAAAAAACACTGATAACTCGCTGGAAACGCAAAATTTTGTGCATTTGAGGATGGACTCATGCGTATTATGTTGTATTGGATAGATTTATGTGATTTGCGATACTTTCAAACTGCTCAGAATATGGTAACATTGACTTACTTCAAACTTCATATAACTGCAGATAGTGCTCTTAAAACACGAAATATGATGTTTTTGTGGATAGATTCATACATATTATAAGGTCCTGAATAGGAATATGAACTTTTTGATTGTGAAAATCTGCGCGGAAAAGCGTGATTTCGACTTATTCCAAAGTTTGTGAAACTGCAAATAGCACTCTAAAAACCCAAAATATGATGTGTTTGGTGCTAGATTCTGCCATATAGCGCACTTTTGAAGCAAAATCTTGCTTCTGAGCAGATTTACAGAGTCAAAAATTTCTGAACGAGGCTCAGAGAAAACGCTGATAACTCGCTGGGAACGCAAAATTTTGTGCTTTCGAGGACGAATTCATGCGTATTATGTTGTATTGGATAGATTTATGTGATTTGCGATACTTTGGAACGGCTCAGAATGTGGTAATTTTGACTCATTCCAAACTTCATATAACTGCAGATAGCGCTCTGAGAACACGGAATATGACGTTTTTGTGTATAGATTTATACATATTATGACGTAATGAATAGGAATATGAACTTTTTGATTGTGAAATTCTGTGCGGAAAAGCGTGATTTCGTTTTATTCCAGAGTTTATAAAACTGCAGAAAGCGATCTAAAAACACGAAATATGATGTATTTGGTGCTAGATTCTGCCATATAATGCACTTTGGGAGCAAAATCTTGCTTCTGAGCAGATTTACAGAGTAAAAAAATTCTCAACGAAATTAAAAAAAACACTGATAACTCGCTGAAAACGCAAAATTTTGTGCATTTGAGGACGGATTCATGCGTATTATGTTGTATTGGATAGATTTATGTGATTTGCGATACTTTGAAACCACTAAGATTGTGGTAATTTTGACTTATTCCAAACTTTATATAACCGCAGATAGCGCTCTGAGAACACAGAATATGATGTTTTTGTGGATAGATTCATACATATCATAAGGTCCTGAATAGGAATATGAACTTTTTGATTGTGAAAATCTGCGCGCAACAGCGTGACTTCGACTTATTCCAAAGTTTGTAAAACTGCAAAAAGCACTCTAAAAACACGATATATGATGTATTTGTTGCTAGATTCTGCCATATAACGCACTTTCGAAGCAAAATCTTGCTTCTGAGCAAGTTTACAGAGTCAAAATTTTCTCAACGAGACTCAGAAGAAACGCTGACAACTCGCTGGGAACGCAAAATCTTGTGCATTTGAGGACGGATTCATGCGTATTATGTTGTATTGAATAGATTCATGTGATTCGCGATACTTTTAATCCGCTTAGAATGTGGTAATTTTGACTTATTTCAAACTTCATATAACTGCAGATAGCGCACTGAAAACACGAAATATGATGTTTCTGTGGATAGATTCTCACATATTATGAGGTCCTGAATAGGAATATGAACTTTTTGATAGTGGAATTCTGCGCGGAAAAGCGTGATTTTGACTTATTGCAAAGTTTGTAAAACTGCAAATAGCACTTAAAAATAACGTAATATGATGTATTTGGTGCTAGATTTTGCCATATAACGCACTTTTGAAGCAAAATCTTGCTTCTGAGCAGATTTACAGAGTCAAATATTTCTCAACGAGACTCGGAAAAAACGCTGATAACTCGCTGGAAACGCAAAATTTTGAGCATTTGAGGACAGATTCATGCGTATTATGTTGTATTGGATAGATTAATGTGATTTGCGATACTTTGGAACAGCTCATAATGTGGTAATTTAGAGTTATTTCAAACTTCATATAACTGCAGATAGCGCTCTGAAAACACGAAATATGATGTTTTTGTGGATATTTTCATTCATATTATAAGGTCCTGAATGGGAATATGAACTTTTTGATTGTGAAAATCTGCGCAGAGAAGTGTGATTTCGACTCATTCCAAAGTTTGTGAAACTTCAAATAGCACTCTGAAAACACGAAATATGATGTATTTGGTGCGAGATTCTGCCATATAACGCACTTTTGAAGCAAAATCTTGCTTCTGAGCAGATTTACAGAGTGAAAAATTTCTCAACGAGACTCAGAAAAAACGCTGATAACTCGCTGGGAACGCAGAATTTTGTGCATTTGAGGACGGATTCATGCGTATTATGTTATATTGGATAGATTTATGTGATTTGCGATACTTTGAAACTGCTCATAATGTGGTAATTTTGACTTATTTCAAGCTTCATATAACTGCAGATAGCGCTCTGAGAGCACGAAATATGATGTTTTTGTGGATAGATTCATACATATTATGAGGTCTTGAATAGGAATATGAACTTTTTGATTGTGAGAATCTGCGGGGAAAACCGTGATTTCGACTCATTCCAAAATTTGTAAAACTGCAAATAGCACTCTGAAAACACGAAATATGATGTATTTGATGCTAGATTCTGCCATATAACGCACTTTTGAAGCAAAATCTTGCTTCTGAGCAGATTTACAGAGTCAAAAATTTCTCAACGAGACTCAGAAAAAACGCTGATAACTTGCTATGAACGCAATATTTTGTGCATTCAAGGACGGGTTCATGCGTATTATGTTGTACTGAATTGATTTATGTGATTTGCCATACTTTGAAACTGCTCAGAATGTGGTAATTTTGACTCCTTTCAAATTTCATAAAACTGCAGATAGCGCTCTGAAAACACGAAATATGATGTTTTTGTGGTTAGTTTCATACATATTATGAGGTCTTGAATGGGAATATGAGCTTTTTGATTGTGAATATCTGCGCAGAAAAGCGGGATTTCGACTTATTCCAAAGTTTGTGAAACTGCAAATAGCATTCTAAAAACACGAAATATGATGTTTTTGGTGCTAGATTCTGCCATATAACGCACTTCTAAGCAAAATCTCACTTCTGAGCAGATTTACGGAGTCAAAAATTTCTCAACGAGACTCAGAAAAAACGCTGATCACTCGCTGGAAACGCAAGATCTTGTGCATTTAAGGACAGATTCATGCGTTTTATGTTGTATTGGATATATTTATGTGATTTGCGATACTTTAAAACGGCTCAGAATGTGGTAATTTTGACTTATTTCAAACTTCATATAATTGCAGATAGCGCTCTGAAAGCACGAAATATGATGTTCTTGTGGATAGATTCATACATATTATGAGGTCCTGGATAGGAATTTGAACTTTTTGAATTTGGGAATCTGCGACGAAAAGCGTGATTTCGACTTATTCCAAAATTTGTAAAACTGCAACTAGCACTCTGAAAACACGACATTTGATGTATTTGGTGCTAGATTCTGCCATATAACGCACTCTTGAAGCAAAATCTTGTACTTTTGAGCAGATTTACAGAGTCAAAAATTTCTCAACGAGACAGAGAAAACGCTGATAACTCGCTGGGAACGCAAAATTTTGTGCATTTGAGGACGGATTCATGCGTATCATGTTGTACTGGATAGATTTATGTGATTTGCGATACCTTGAAACTGCTCAGAATGTGGTAATTTTGACTCATTTCAAACTTCATATAACTGCAGATAGCGCTCTGAAAACACAAAATATGACGTTTTTGTGGATAGATTTATACACTAGCGTTTCGACCCGCTTCGCAAGTCTAAGCGCTAGGCCTTGCAGCTCCATATGTGAACCGCCTCCGGCAAAGATAATTTCTTGATAGGATTAGTTCCAATTATAATTTCAGCCTACAAAATTCTCCTGCTCCATATCATATTTCTGAATTTTTCCCTATATGTGATTTCACTCTTTCTTATAGACAATTTCCAATGTTATTTCATGTGTTTATCTGGAGAGAAATTATCAATCTCAACTCCTTCACGATTTACAGAGACTCTAGGCGTCGCAGCTCCAAATATGTACCGCCTCTCTGACAAGAATTCCTCTTTGACGAGACCAATCCCGGATGTGAATTGAGCTCACGTAATTCCCCTGCTTCATATTATATTACTACACTTTTCTCTGCCCGTGATTGTATTGATTGACAGTTTCCAATCATATTTGGGTATGAATCCTTAAGAAAATCATCCATTTCATTCCCTTCAAGGATTAGCGACGAGATGGCAAGATTGTTTCTCTAGTAGAACGATTTCTTCAAAAGAACCACTCTTGCCGCACAATTTCCAATATTATACACAGGTCTTGATATTTACCAGTCAGGGTATTCATCAATAAAGCAGCTCATTAGTTATTTGAACTACTACAGACGGCGTTACGATCGACAGAATAGGTGTGCACGAGAAAAAGAAAGTGTGCATCAAAAAGACAAGAAACAGCGATTCGAATCATTCAAGTCTGGATTGAATATTTGATTTTATATCCCAAAATTTATTGATACATAGCACTCAATATCAATAATATTCAAAATATTGTCATCAAATAGCAATAGAATATCTAATATTTCTTAATAATAATCTTCCTTGAACTATTATCATAAGTAGATTTATAATCATCAACTACAATATATTGCAGCTTCTCACATCTTGAGGAACTGACAATAACTAAATACTAAAATAAGAGTCAACCCCTTACCAACGGTAGTGGGATGCTTGTGTTAAGACCTGTATATAAGACCGTGATGCGTGCATTAACATGCTCTATTTTTGCATCGAAAACTGCAAAAGTACGATATCCATTAAATAGTCAGTCCATCGATTACAACAATCAACCATAGATCTCAATTAGAATTGAGAGTAAATGACAATATTAATTTCAGTAAGTTTTTATCGTTCATCTCATGAATTAACAATAACTTCACGATTAAAGTCAAAATTAAGTTGATCACAACAAATGATTGTTGCCCGTGATAATCTACAATCGATGATTTCTACTCAGGAATTATTGTTGATTATAAGATCATGATAACCACTACAATAAAAATACTAGTTTGAAAGAGTCATGTGATTATAATAGAAATATTATTGAATACAACAATCAAATCATTTTTTCCAACAATAAAATTGTGGATTTGAGTATACAATTTGGTCGTAGCCTCAAAACAACAGTATAAGGTAACCAAAACGTCCAAACTATCAATTATAACAATACTAATGTTGATGAAAATGATGGCTTGTTTATTATAACAAAGAAATTGCTGTTGCAGTCTTGTTGATGAGAACAGTAAAATTATCCATCAAATCAATATTAGTTGTTCAAAGAGCCTATTTAATAAAATACAATATTAAGGAATTGATCAAAATAATGAAATTGATGAATGTAGCAATGAAAATGTTGACAGCTGTTGTATCATCTGACTACTCGTCATCCGATTCCTTAATATCCAACAAAAAACTCTTGTTCTTCACAATTACAATATATTTCAATAACAGATATTATGAACAAACACTAAAAGAAAAATAATATCTGACTCTTATAGAATATTTCTATCCACTCTTTCTTACGCAGGCACTTGCGCACGCGCACCCGAGCGTCAACGTCACACCTAACAATGTTACCAACTGTTAGAATAGATGTCTGTGTTGATTGTTCCAATGACATTCATCAAAATCAGCTGATTACAATAGTAAATTTTCACTTGCAGCAACCCGTATCATCTATCAACATTTTCCGCGGAGACCCTTTCTTGAATAACTACGTTTAATCTGAGAATAAAGTATTGAATCTATCCATATCATGTGTCTCCTACACTTCTTGAGAAATAAATTTTTTTCAATCCCATGTATGATTTCTCTCAACTATTACAATATATTTCAATAACTGATATTATGAACAAACACTAAAAGAAAAATGATATCTGACTCTCACAAAATATCTCTATCCACTCTTTCTTACGCACGCGCCTGCGCACGTGCACCCGAGAGTCTACGTCACACCCAACAATGTTACCAACTGTTGGAATTAGATGTCTGTGTTGATTGTTTCAATGACATTCATTGAAATCAGCTGATTACAACAGTAATATTTCACTTGCAGCAACCCGTATCATCTATCAACATTTTCCGCGAAAACCCATCCTTGAATACGTATAATCTGAGAATAGAGCACTGAATCTATCCATATCATGTGTCTCCTACATTTCTTGAGAAATTAATTTTTTCCAATCCCACATATGATTTTTCTCATCGATATTACCGATTATTATTAAATTGGAAGTTCCAACCAATAACTCTTATTTCGTTTTATCTTCGTTCACGTCATCTACCATTTTATCGTATTTGTAGTTTTTAAATACAAAGATATATTTTGTTGAAGTTTAATAAAATTGTACAATTTGAGGCAAAGAATATCCAAAAAGCCATGAATCTCTTCAATATTTAACAATTTGACAGGCCTGTATGTAAGTAGATGAATTGATTTGGTTCTAAAATCTTGTCCGTATATGTCTATTCTTACAAGGATCTTATCTATGGGTTATTGAAATTTAGTCCTAAAATGTAGCACTAATAGCAGTGATGCACGTTACAACTTTCAGTTTAAGATCTCATGGTCCTTGCAATAAATATATATATATATATATATATATATATATATATATATATATATATATATATATATATATATATATATATATATATATATATATATATATATATATATATATAAATCCTCATATCATTTTGGCGTCCTAATATTGCGCGTTTGCATTTAATCCGGCGTCCATTGTAAATTGGAGTCCGTATATCGGACGCCACTTTAGAATTGCTTCAAAATTTTTTCCTGATCTGTTCCCGACCTCTAGAGGCTAAATTCAAAATTTCATTCTGACGCCAAAATGATAGGGAAATGAAAATTTTTGTATATTTTTAGTTCCGAAAAATTCCGCTCCAATTTTTAGTGGCGTCAAAAATATACGTGTATATTCCCACTTCATATATTTCGCCATCATACTGGCGTCCAGAAACTTGACAACACTGTCGCAGAACATCGATCGATAATGAAACAGATGCTTGCGCTTCTGACATGGAATTTGTTATGTATATCATAACATAATATTTCTACCAATATTTTATTGCAGACTGAAGTATTATAGTACAGTTACTTGATATCAGAAATTATTCTTGCTTAGAAGTAATTCTTTATCAACTTAAAATTTGAGCAGTCAATTTGAAAAATTAGGAAAAATCAGTTGAGTACTGACTCAAGTATGAGGAGTAAATGAGCAAATTCATGTACCTCTTTCTGATAGTTCAAGAGCCGACCGCACCTTAACGTTCCTAGTCAGATTTAGGGCCGAATTGTATATGAATTGATCGAAGATATAGTCATTAGGATGTCACCTTTATAAATCCAGATTCTAGTCCTAAGGATCGAAAAAACGCCATATCCGGTCAATAAGTTCGTGTTTAATCTGAAACTAGTATCAATCGATTGCAGAGGTCAATTACTTTAGGACAAAACCAGAATACTACCTCTGTTCTATTCAAAACAGAGGAAAAAGCACAACAATCATAAGGGAAGTTCTAAACGACAGGGCAGAGTGTGATACCTTGTTTTTTTCTCGGAGTATTCGACCTTCGCTACTAACAAGTACCAGTTTTAATTATAAGTTCTATCAGAGAAGATGACTCTGACGAAAATTGACCGGAAGTAGCCTGTTTCTAACGCTTAGGACAAGATTCCAGATTTAAAAAGTCTGTCACCCAATTGACCACTATATTTTTGATTGATTCATATAAAATTTGACCGTAAGTTCGATTAGGGAACATAAGGTGCGGTCGGCTCCTCAACTATAGGATCACTATAGAATGTGAGAACTCGCTATTTCATCCGTGATGTGGTCTTATAATTGTTGTAGAAAAACAAATTAAATCGTTTGTACAAAGCAAGTGGAACTTTTTTGTTGCAAGTTCATCATTGCTGTTACTAGGACCAAATTGATGAATCTCAAATTATTCATGTTTTTGAAGTCCCCGATGGTCATGAAGTTGCACTCTCAGTGTGATCGAAAGAAAGTTAGAAAGGATGAATGAATTATCATTATTACATATCTCCTGTAATACATTATTAGATTAATATAAGCTTGTGATATACAAGGGAATGAGAACTAATTTTTGCTCCTAATAATATAATCTATTACAGGATATCACATCCATCATGGCTGAAAAATGTAAAGAGTTGGTATACAACATACATATAAGTTGGGATTTGGCAAAAACATTATCTGAGTTTTTCTTTTTGTCCAATTTAGAATTCACTGGCAACATAAAACCACAACAATTTTGTGTAAGAAACGAAAATGTTGCTTTATTTTACTTGAATCTGTCGGTAACAGAGTACACTAGAAGATAATTTGAGTTACTGTGAAAAGCCACAATTTGGTTCAAGGTACAAGTTGAATTTTTTTCAAATGAGAGCTTTAACTATTCGAGTGCCCGGTTTTTGCAAAGGGCTATATATTGAATGTATTCAACAATAACTGTAGTTTGGAAATGATATGCTCAAACTGATTCCATATAACATACAAACATTCTATCTCATATTTCAATTTGTGCGAGTTATCATATCATCGCTTCTCTTATTCAGTTTGTGGATAGATGAACATTGACTCTGTTGTCGCAACTGTGTGAAAACATTTCTTGAAGTCGGGGAACCGGCCGCACTCCAAGTTCCCTGATCGGACTTATGGTCAAATTGTATAATATGAATCAATCGAGAATATTGTGGTTAATGAGGTGACAGACTTTATAAATCTAGAATTCTGCTTCAAGTGTCGGAAAAAGGTTACTATTGTTCATTTTTGTTAGGATCAACTTCCCTGTTAGATCTTATGATTTAAACTAGTACCAATTGATAGTGAAGGTCAAATGCCTTAGGAAAAAACCATGGTGCTACCCCCTGCTCCGTTCGGTAGGGAAAGGAGAAGAATAGACAAGGATAATATTATGTGGTGGCAAAATTAGGCTGGTAGCATTTTGAACAATTTTGCATTTCATATTTAATCTTTAATGAAAGATGTTACACCGTTTTGCTCGAAAGCATGAAAAAAATCTAATATGAACACCACATGTCTTACTTGTACATCTTTTGACTCAATAATTAACAGTTGATACTAATATTGACTCTAGGAAAAATCGACTCCAACCAAAATTTGAGATGATAATCCAATCATTCAGATGCTACAGTTCATTAATGGTCAATTGTACCGCTCTAACTCAAATTTTAAACTTCACTTATACAAATAATGTCGAATCGAAATAAGGACAGCAATGTTCATGTCACATTCAATTTTCAAATTTTGATACGATATTGTTGAATTAGGTGGCACCTGAAATTTAAGTGACAGCGGTGCAACTGGCCATGGAGCGCTTTAGCAGTCTCAAATGCCAAATTTCATCATTCTACGGCCCAAGTCTCGAATTTATGCGAAAACTTGAGAAAGATTGTCAGATAAAGCTTACTTCCAGCTAATAGATTGTTATGAAAATATTAAGTTATTATTCGAATGCTACAATTTCTTTAAATACAAAATTCCAAGATTCTACGGCTGATTGTTCTGGATTCATATGAAAATTCGAAAACGTGCTTAGTAAACTGCACTCCTGTTCAATCCGACTGCAGTCATAATGCAAGGTGTACAATTAGGTTTTATAGAAGTGTTTGATACGAAATTTCAATACTCCACGCCTGATTGCTTTGAATTAATACAAGAAACTCGAACAGACTGTGCAATTTTAGCACAGTCAATTAATATTAAAATAGAAAATAACAATTAAGATGCCTCAGGAGAATTAAAAAAAAATTCCAATACAGTGCATTTGCGGTACAGACGATTGCAACCATAATAGGGGCTGCAAAACTAGACTTTGGACCAATCTCAAATACAAAATTCAACTATATAGATACATACATTCATACGTACGTACCATAGTCGAGCCGAAAATAGTCAAAATGCATTTAGGGATGCTCAAAACGAGAATTTCCATCAAAATCTCGAAATGTGATTCTGGCGGTTCAACAATACTACTTATTTATACTTTGTACAAGTGAGTTAAAAGAGATTCACTTGGATTACTTCGATACTTATTGAATGTTCATTATTTCATATTATAAGTAGTATCTTACTTTGTGCACCATATTGCAACACGAACAGCGAAGGAAATTCTTAGGGATATACGATATGGAAGACTCCCGACTTTCAAAATTATACGTTTACCAATTTGCATTGTGGAAAATCTAATCAGAAAATGTAGTTGTACATAGTTCAACAAAATCCATTCTTAACGCTTGAACTTCTTGCCTTTAGATTGATATATAAGATATGAAGAATGAATACTGATATACGACATGCTCCCAGCAACTTTGAAGAATAGGAGTCAAATATTTGGACAATTTTGGTCGTAGATTAATTTTATGCCCACATAATTGTTGTATTTATCATCAGTTACAGTTTTGCTCCAGAAGTTTATGTGCGATGTGCTTATATCAATTTTGTAGGCGATTATAACGGAAAAGGTATTTCTATGGCCCTTTTTGTTACCATGGAGTTTCACTTACTTGTACACATCTCTCTAAATTCACTATTTGCACGATTGGGCGTATTCATATGATTACCGGCTCTCCATTCAAGGTGGTATGTGGATTTTACCGGCAAACTGTGATTACTATGGTTATGCTGACTTACCGCCCATGAGCAAAAGCGGTAAGTGAAAAATTGTGGACTCCCACAGAACGTATAAATTTATTTATCGTTATTTATGATTGAATATTCACAATAAAATGTCAAACTTGACAGCTGATAGCGAGTGCGCTATGAGTGGTTACTCAATTTGAAAGAGAATATTAGGATTCATATTTGGGGTAGCTCATCCAATCGTGCAAAAAATTTTTCAAGCATCACTGTCAATAATTACAGGACCGATTTCACTCAATATTTGCAAACCTCGCCAAGGCTCAGCCTCCAAACAATTATTCCCAGTCGATGAACCGTACTTACTGACCTTAATATTTGAATAACTATTTTGGGACTGATCTGTCCAATATTACTTTTTTGGGTCTGATCTATGAAAACTACTTGATTAACACTTCACACCCATCTCTATGGGCAGTTTGATGAAGTCTTAGAAACAATTTTTGCCGAAATATGTATGATATCCTTCCGTCAATCTCTATAGATCTTGCAATTAGAGAAGTAGATACGCATTTTCAGACAATAAAATAAGACAATTTCAATGGCAACTAAGATAAACATTTGCAATGTTTCAGAAACGAATGAATAAAATTTAGTGATTCTAAATTCTTTCGTGATGATCGCCTAAAAAGATGAAATATTCTGATACTCTCTTCTAGTCTCAGCTGGCGTTTCGGCCGTGAACCACAAATTCGACCAAAAAAGATCACCTCCATGGTCTTGATACATTTATCCCTCTTTTGTATCTTCCATATAATTCCTATTTTGTATCTTCCATCTAACAGGATCGATTCATAATGGTGAAGTGAGTTTTCTCTCAGTTATTCATAAGGATATGTATGAAGACTACTCGATATACTGGTATTCATTATTGAAGTACTAAGATGAGGAATCTTATGAAAGCAACAAATTATAACTCAGTACACACATAAAGTTTCATTTAGTTGCCTGAAACTCCATTACTGTTGCTATCCAAATTTCATTCCCAACCAGAAGTTTCTGTAGGGAAGATTTCCCAGCATTTCAATAATTTAAATTGACGATTATTGATTGAACTGATAACGCATACTTGAATTAGAGTTCACGGACCTTGGCTTAAGGAGGCCTTAACTTTGAGGATTTCACAAGCATTTGAGTCACCAGCTCATGGATCTCATTGAATTATGACCTATGAGCTACAATGAGTCTTGATCCGGCATTTGTGTTGATTAAGAGAGGACGTAGACATGATAATTTCACAGTGAAAAGTATCTGAATTAAGATTGTGGAGAATTCAATACTCTTTCAAGAAGTTATGAGATTTTTTTGTGTGCCTTACGGCTCTTAGGATATTGCAAAAATACTCTGTACTTTTTTTTACAATATGATGACCTAATGAGGGGAGGTTTCCAGCTCCCAGAATTAAGATTTATATTCACACTGACCCTCATCACACATTTATAGAAAAATCTTGAGCAAAATGCAAGTTTAGACCAAAATCTTGTCACATTTTCATAGAGCAATTATTATCACAATTTATATGACATCCGTAAGTCCTTCCTGATAAATTATCCTTCACATACTTCCATTCATGGAATCTATCAACAGTTCACGGACATGGCAAATACATTTTACTTCAGAACTCAAAAATAGCAATTATCAATCAAAAATCCATATTTTTTCGCAAAATCTTTCAATTTACTATGAGTTCTCTACCAACCAATGACATATTACTACTCTATGAAGATGTCTTAAGTATCAACCCATTTCAAAACTTGAATAATGTAATTCTACGCAAACATTTGAATATATCGCTTCACATGTGTCATCGATAGAACATTCTACGCAAGAGAGGTGCTTATCGGACTGTGAAAACTAAATCTGGCAACAAGGGGGACGCCACTTCAAACATGAAGTGAAAGCATATATATAAATAGGACGCCACTAGAAACGCAATATGTAACGTATATTATTGACGCCACATTGATGTTATGATGAAAGGAGGTCATATTGTATAGGAAATGGGAACTCCGTAAATATTGCGTGAAATGAAATTTCTGTGTGAAATCTGATGAGCCCATGAGAAATTGTGTGATATACTTCGATTAGATCTCAACTATACGCGTTCCTTCCAGTAGACGCCAAAATGAACATCTTTGAAAGGACGTCAAATTGATAGGGTGATTTATATATATATATATATATATATATATATATATATATATATATATATATATATATATATATATATATATATATATATATATAAATCCTCATATCATTTTGGCGTCCTAATATTGCGCGTTTGCATTTAATCTGGCGTCCATTGTAAATTGGAGTCCGTATATCGGACGCCACTTTAGAATTGCTTCAAAATTTCATCTTGACGCCAAAATGATAGGGAAATGAAAATTTTCGTATATTTTTAGTTCCGAAAAATTCCGCTCTAATTTTTAGTGGCGTCAAAAATATACGTGTATATTCCCACTTCATATATTTCGCCATCATACTGGCGTCCAGAAACTTGACAACACTGTCGCAGAACATCGATCGATAATGAAACAGATGCTTGCGCTTCTGACATGGAATTTGTTGGGAGTATGGCTTGAATTTGGAATTGCATTTCTTATATATGTCATAACATAATATTTCTACCAATATTTTATTGCAGACTGAAGTATTATAGTACAGTTACTTGATGTCAGAAATTATTCTTGCTCAGATGTAATTCTTTATGAACTTGAAATTTGAGCAGTCAATTTGAAATATTAGGAAAAAACAGTTGAGTACTGACTCAAGTATGAGGAGTAAGTGAGCAAATTCATGTAGCTCTTTCTAATAGTTCAAAAGCCGACCGCACCTTAACGTTCCTAGTCAGATTTAGGGCCGAATTGTATATGAATTGATCGAAGATATAGTAGTCATTAGGATGTCACCTTTATAAATCCAGGATCTAGTCCTAAGGATCAGAAAAAGGCCATATCCGGTCAATAGGTTCGTGGTTAGTCTGAAGCTAGTATCAATTGATTGCAGAGGTCAAGTTCTTTAGGACAAAACCAGAATACTACCTCTGTTCTATTCAAAACAGAGGAAAAAGCACAACAATCATTAGGGAAGTTCTAAACGACAGGGCAGGGGATGATATCTTGGTTTTTTCTCGGAGTATCCGACCTTCGCTACTAACAAGTACCAGTTTTGATTATAAATTCTATCAGAGAAGTTGACTCTGACGAAAATTGACCGGAAGTAGCCTTTTTCTGACGCTTAGGACAAGATTCCAGATTTAAAAAGTCTGTCACCATATTGACTACTATATTTTTGATTGATTCATATAAAATTTGACCGTAAGTTCAATTGGGAAACATGAGGTTCGGTCGGCTCCTCAACTATAGGATCACTATAGAATGTGAGAACTCGCTATTTCATCCGTGATGTAGTCTTATAATTGTTGTAGAAAAACACATTATATCGTTTGTACAAAGCAAGTGGAACATTTTTGTTGCAAGTTCATTGTTGCTGTTACTAGGACCAAATTGATAATCTCAAATTATTCATGTTTTTGAAGTCCCTGATAGTCACAAAGTTGCACTCTCAGTGTGATCGAAGAAAAGTTAGAGTGGATGGATGAATTATCATTATTATATATCTCCTGTAATACATTATAAGATTAATATGAGCTTGTGATATACAAGGGAATGAAAACCAATTTTTGCTCCTAATAATATAATCTATTACAGGATATCACATTCATCATGGCTGAAAAATGTGAAGAGTTGGTATACAACATACATATAAGTTGGGACTTGGCGAAAACATTATTTGAGTGTTTCTTTTTGTTCAATTTAGAATTCACTGGCAACATAAAACCGGAACAATTTTGTGTAAGGAACAAAAATGTTGCTTCATTCTTCTTGAATCTGTCGGTAACAGAGTACACCAGAAAATAATTTGAGTTACTGTGAGAAGCCACAATTTGGTTCAAGGTACAAGTTGAATTTTTTTCAAATGAGAGCTCTAACTATTCGAGTGCCCGGTTTTTGCAAAGGGCTATATATTGAATGTATTGAACAATAACTGTAGTTTGGAAATGATATGCTCAAACTGATTCCATATAACATACAAACATTCTATCTCATATTTCAATTTGTGCGAGTTATCATATCATCGCTTCTCTTATTCAGTTTGTGGATAGATGAACATTGACTCTGCTGTCGCAACTGTGTAAAAACATTTCTTGAAGTCGGGGAGCCGGCCGCACCTCAAGCTCCCTGATCGAACTTATGGTCAAATTGTATAATATGAATCAATCAAGAATATTGTGGTCAATGAGGTGACATACTTTATAAATCTAGAATTCTGCTGCAAGCGTCGGAAAAAGGTTACTATTGCTCATTTTTATTACGATCAACTTCCCTGTTAGATCTTATGATTGAAACTAGTACCAATTGAAAGTGAAGGTCAAATGCCTTAGGAAAAAGCCAAGGTGCTACTCCCTGCTCCGTTCGGAAGGGAAAGGAGAAGAATAGACAAGGATAATATTATGTGGTGGCAAAATTAGGCTGATAGCATTTTGAACAATTTTGCATTCCATATTTAATCTTTGATGAAAGATATATCACCGTTCTGCTCGGAAACATGGAGAAAATCTAATGTGAACACCACATGTCTTACTTGTTCATCTTTTGACTCAATAATTAACAGTTCATACTAATATTGACTCTAGGCAACTCCAACTCCAACCAAAATTTGGGATGATTATTCAATCATTCAGATGCTACAGTTCATTAATGGTCAGTTGTACCGCTCGAACTCAAATTTTAAACTTCACTTATACAGAAAATGTCGAATTGAAATAAGGACAACAATGTTCATGTCACATTCAATTTTCAAATTTTGATACGATATTGTTGTGTTAGGTGGCCCCTAAAATTCAAATGACCGCGGTGCAACTGGCCATGGAACGCTTTAGCAGTCTCAAATATCAAATTTCATCATTCTTCGGCCTAGGTCTCGAATTTATGCGAAAACTTGAGAAAGATTGTCAGATAAAGCTTACCTCCAGCTAATAGATTGTTATGAAAATATGAAGTTATTATTCGAATGCTACAATTTCTTTAGATACAAAATTTCAAGATTCTACGGCTGATTGTTCTGGATTTATATGAAAATTCGAAAACGTGCTTAGTAAACTGCACTCCTGTTCAATCCGACTGCAGTCATAATGCAAGGTGTACAATTAGGTTTTATAGAAGTGTTTGATACAAAATTTCAATACTTCACGCCTGATTGTTTTGAATTAATACTAGAAACTGGAATAGACTGTGCAATTCCAGCACAGCCAATCAATATTAAAATAGAAAATAACCATCAAGATGCCTCAGGAAAATTCAAAAAAAGTTCCAAGTACAGTGCATTTGCGGTACAGACGATTAGTCCGTGAGACAGCGCATAAATTTTTTGTTGATTACCGCTCACTTGAAACTTTGTGAGTGGCTTCATTGTGATGAGTCCGACAACTTTTTCATTTGGCAAAATTCTAGATTTGGGGGCGTTTACCCGCGAGGGCTGATTAATTGAAAGAATATTACCGTAATACTGATCTTTACACTAATCGAAAGATTTTTTGATAATAAAATGAAGGAAAAATATAGTCCGACATGAATATTGAGGCTACCGGTGAGTCCGACTTGTCATAAGTACCAACATACTTACCATTAGTACCAACATACTTATGACAAGTGCGGCTTGTCGGATTCACCGGTAGCCTCAATATTCATGTCGGACAATATTTTTCCTTCATTTTATTATCAAAGAATCTTTCGATTAGTGTAAAGATCAGTATTACGGTGATATTCTTTCAATTAATTAGCCCTCGTGGGTAAACGCCCCCAAATCTAGAATTTTGCTAAATGAAAAAGTTGTCGGACTCATCACAATGAAGCCACTCACAAAGTTTCAAATGAGCGGTAATCAACAAAAAATTTAGGCGCTGTCTCACGGATTAGATTGCAACCATAATAGAAGCTGCAAAACTAGACTTTGGACCAGTCTTAAATACAAAATTCAACTATATAGATACATACATTATACGTACATACCGAAGTCAAGCCGAAAATAGTCGAAATGCATTTGGGGATGCTCAAAACGAGAATTTCCATCAAAATCTCGAAATGTGATTCTGGCGGTTCAACAATACTACTTATTTTTACTTTGTACAAGTGAGTTGAAAGAGATTCACTTGGATTACTTCGATACTTATTGAATATTCATTATTTCATATTATAAGTAGTATCTGACTTTGTGCACCATATTGCAACACGAACAGCGGAGGAAATTCTTAGGGATATACGATATGGAAGACTCCCGACTTTCAAAATTATACGTTTATCAATTTGCATTGTGGGAAAACTAATCAGAGAATGTAGTTGTACATAGTCCAACAAAATCCATTCTCAACGCTTGAACTTTTTGCCTTTAGATTGATATATAAGATATGAAGAATGAATACTGATATACGACATGCTCCCAGCAACTTTGAAGAATAGGAGTCAAATATTTGGACAATTATAGTCGTAGATCAATTTTATGCCCACATAATTATTGTATTTATCATCAGTTACAGTTTTGCTTCAGAAATTCATGTGCGATGTGCTATAAATCAATTTTGTAGGCGAATATAACGGAAAAGGTATTTCTATGGCCCTTTTTGTTACCATGGAGTTTTTCTTACTTGTACACATCTATCTAAATTTACTAATTGCACGATTGGGCGTATTCATATGTTAACCGGCTCTCCATTCAAGGTGGTATGTTGATTTTACCGGCAAACTGTGATTACTATGGTTATGCTGACTTACCGCCCATGAGCAAAAGCGGTAAGTGAAAAATTGTGGACTTCCACAGAAAGTATAAATTTATTTATCGTTATTTATGATTGAATATTCACAATAAAATGTCCAACTTGACAGCTGACAGCGAGTGCGCTATGAGTGGTTGCTTAATTTGAAAGAGAATATTGGGATTCATATTTGGGGTAGGTCTTCCAATCGTGCAAAAAATTTTTCAAGCATCACTGTCAATAATTACAGGACCTATTTTGCTCAATATTTGCAAACCTCGCCAAGGCTCGGCCTCCAAACAATTATTCTCAATCGGTAAACCGTACTTACTGACCTCAATACTTGAATAACTATTTTGGGACTGATTTGTCCAATATTACTTTTTTTGGGATTGATCTATGAAAACTACTTGATTAACACTTCACACCCACCTCTATAGGCAGTTTGATGAAGTCTTAGAAACAATTTCCACCGAAATATGTATCATATCCTTCCGTCAATCTCTATAGATCTTGCAATTAGAGAAGTAGACATGCATTTTCAGACAATAAAATAAGACAATTTGAATGGCAACTAAGATAAACATTTGCAATGTTT
This sequence comes from Dromius quadrimaculatus, assembly GCA_963989225.1. NCBI lineage: Eukaryota > Metazoa > Arthropoda > Insecta > Coleoptera > Carabidae > Dromius > Dromius quadrimaculatus. The sequence goes on from CAXDIG010000200.1 coordinate 95,593, forward strand.
CAGAAACGAATGAATAAAATTCAGTGATTTTAGATTCTTTCATGATGAACGCCTAAAAAAACGAAATATTCTGATACTCTCTTCTGGTCTCAGCTGGCGCTCCGGCCGTGAACCACAAATTCGACCAAAAAAGATCACCTCCATGGTCTCGATACACTAATTCCTTTTTTGTATCTTCCATATAATTCTTATTTTGTATCTTCCATCTAACAGGATCGATTCATAATGGTGAAGTGAGGCATCTTAAGAAAGCAACAAATAATAATAATAATAATAATAATAATATTTATTAACTAGCCTTGGCTACTTACAAAATCATCACAAATAAAAATCCAAAAAAAATTAAAATAAGATTATTATGTATGGTGCATCAAATAATATTCCTTCAAATTGTGTTTAAATGCTTCAACAGTATTACAATCTTTCATATCCTGTGGAAGATTGTTGAATGCCAATAATCCATTGTGAAAAATGGACTGAGTTGTAAGTGTCTTATTTTTTTTACTCACATAAAATTGATCAGCTTGACGAGTATTGTAGTTGTGAATATTTCTGGTTATTGTTAAACTATTGAAATTGTATTCAGGGCAGCTTTGTCCGGACATTTTATAGATAAATGTCATAGTGTTAAATTCACTTTGTTTACTGACATTCAACCATCTTAACTCATACAACATATCTTCAATTTTGGTATATTTACTACAACCTAGAATTATTCGCATAGTTCTATTTTGTAGAATCTGGAGCTTACAAATATCTTTTTTACAGCATGCAAAAAATATTGTGCTACAATAATTGAAGTGAGGGAGAACAATTGTGTTGAAAATTAATTTTTTTGCCCAAACTGACAGATTAATACCTACTCTATATAAAAAATTTAACTTCTTTGCTATTTTTTTGCAGCCATATTGAATATGAACATCAAATTTTAATCGAATATCAATTATTATTCCCAAATACTTCATTTCTTTTACAAAATCTAAGGTACAGTCACCTATTCATTTTAAAATCACACTGTAGTATACTTGAATAATTATTTCTTGAAGTAAATATCATAACTTCAGATTTTGTATTATTTAATTTTAATTTGTTAGCATTCATCCACTGCTGCACTTGTAGCAGTTCACAATTCATTGTTTCAAATAGATCATGATTATTATCACTACTATAAAAAATCAAAGTATCATCAGCAAATAAATGAATGCTACATTTGTCCAATACTTTAGGCATATCATTAATGTACAAAAGAAACAGAAGTGGACCCAAGACACTACCCTGAGGAACACCATTGTCGTTACTGATTTGTTGCGACGAAATGTTCTTAATATTAACAATTTGAACCCTGTTAGCTAAATAACTATCAAACCATTTATGAACAGTATTTTTGATACCGTACTTATAGAGTTTATGTAATAAATTTGTTCTATCAATAGTTTCAAATGCTCTTTTCAAGTCAAGAAATGTAGCACAAACAGCTTTATTATCGTCAACTGCTAATTCCCATTCATTTATTACATAATTTAGAGCTGATTCACAAGAATGGTTTTTGCGAAAACCTGATTGCTCGGCTGTTAATATTTTGTTATTCAATATATATCATAACTTGTTTATATACCACAATTTCTAACAATTTCTCTACTGCAGGTAACATATTTATAGGACGGAACTCTTCAAGTTTATTTGTGCCTATAATTTTAGGAATAGGCTTTATTGTAGCTAATTTTAATATATCTGGAAAAATACCATACTCTAATGATTTATTGATAACAGATAACAGTGGATAACCAAGTATATAGAAGTTATTTTTCAGAAATTTAATCTCTATTCCATCCACACTAGACTTGTTTTTCTGTGAATTTATAATAGATTTTAATTCATCAATAGTGATAGGTGAAAAGAGATTAAGAGAAGTTGAGGTGACAAAATCTGTATCTTCTTCAACATTTACCGTTTCAATGGAATTTATAATTTCTGTGATACTATTTATGTAGTACTGATTGAAAGTTTTAGCTATTTGACTTAGATCTGTAAGTACAGTATTATCAAAAACTATTTCATCATAATTGCAGTCTTTAATACAATTTAATATATTTTTTAGAGTTCTCCACATCAATTTTGGATCGTGTTTACAATTGTCTATCAGTGATTCGTAGTATAATTGCTTTTCTTGACGTATAGTAGAAACTACTTTATTTCTATAAATTTTATAGTTTTCCCAATCAGTAAGATTACCTGTAAGAATACATTTTCTGTACGCATGATCTCTAATTCCAATAGCATGTTTAACCTTATTGTTGTACCATTCATTAGAAACATAAATTTTATTTCTTACATACGTAGAATTAACTTCTATAGCTGACAAAATATTATGTTGAAAAACTTGAAAACATAAGTCAACGTCACTACTGCCATATTTCCAGTTACATTTCAAAAAATTGTTTTGTAAATTATCATAATTCAACTTACGGTGTACCCTGTTTTCGAGTTTTTTTACATTATGTGGAATACATATTTCAATAATATCATGATCTGTAATTTTTGGAACTCTCACAACACTACTTCTAAAATTGTAATTATTTGTTATTACTAAGTCGATTAGTGTTCTAGATTCAGGAGTTATTCGTGTATATTCAGTGACTAATTGCTTATAACCAAAATTTTCTATTAAATGTTTGAATTTGTCCGAATAAAAGCTACTCACAGACCAGTCAATATTAAAGTCACCAAAAATTATAAGATTATCTTTAATATCGCTATTATTATCACACCACTCATCGAAAAAAGAAAGAAAAGATGCAATACTAGAACTAGGGGATCTGTACAACACAAACAGATAATATTTTTCCACTTTCAGAATTATATACCACCATTGTGATTCATAAGCACAATTATTTATTACACTATATTTTGTCCCGGTTTTGATACAAACTAAAACACCTCCAGTTCGTTTATTGGCAGAATTGCAACGGATCATATTATATCCAGGAATTATTAATTCAGAGTCTGATATTTCATCAGTGGTTCTACTTTCCGAAAAACATAAGGCAAGGAAGTATTTATTTTCACTAAGCCTCATCAATTCATCTTTGTGTGGCAGAAAACTTTGCACATTGAGATATACAATATTCGAATTTGGTGCAATTAAGTCTTTTTTAATTTGCTATGAATATTTTATTTTATTTTGTTGAGTTTCAATTTTTTTGAGGAACACTGGACAATTGACGTCGATTGCTGAATGATTTGATTCAAATTTTAAATTAAATTTATTATTCGCTGTAGAACAATTCACACACTTTATTTCAGTTGATGAACAATCATTAAATTTATGATTCCCAGCACATTTTGAGCATCTCTCTTCGTTTCTACATTCCTTTGCTTTATGATTGAAACCGTAGCATTTAAAGCATCTCAGAATATTATCATCTTCATACACTGGACATCTTTGCCAGCCAATATTTAGTTTACCTGCTCTAATAATTCTTGAGAAAGCTTCAGCATCGCACTCAATTATGGCATTATATTTATCAAGTCTCTGGTAAATATTTTTAACGGTTAATTTAGTATTCTCCGAGACAAGCAAATCATTTTGACAACGCAATTTTGTAATTATTTCTTGTTCTTCCATTTTATTGTTTATGCCTACTATTTTAATTAATGGATTCTTAAGAGAGCTTACCCTTACATCATACATTTGTCCCATTTTAGATGTGACTTCGCTTTCTAGCTTTTTGATGTCATCTTTTTTTCCGCAGCTAATAGCTACCCCTCCAGCTTTGACATTCTTTATTCCAGATATTCCGACCGATAAATCAGTAGGATTAACATTTTTTATCAATTCTTCTCTAGTTTTTTTGCTATGCTGATCTGTTTTTGGTCTCACTATTATGGCTGGATTATTTAAAACTCCAGAAAATAGTTTCTTATTCGATTTATTCAAAACAACTTTCTTGTTCGACATTAAATTCATTATGACTGTTTTTAAATTTTCTAACTCATCAACATATTTTGTTAGGGACTCGTTTATTAAATCCTGTACGTTTTGTGATGGGATGACTAAATTATCTCTACAAGAAGGACAATACAATTTTATTCCAGTACATGATTCAATAGCAGAAAATGTTTTATCCTTTATACCCACACATTTGATGTGATACCATTTTTTGCACCTGCCATCACATCCTATAACTTTATCTTCGTTAAATTCTTCAAGACATTTAGCACAGCTTGATATTTTTGCTTCAGAGTTCATCATGGTTCCAAATTTTGATGTTCACTGGTTTTTTTTCTGTGCATGACAGGTTTGAACACACTTAACTTAAGTAAAGTAATAGTGGAATAAAAAATTTGACTTATAACATTCTCTTTTGTAGAATTCGGAGCACTACTTTTCAGTAATAATAATATAGTTGATATTTCACCACAACACAGTTTATAACAATGCGTACATATAAAACAAAAAAATTATTACTCGATTTTTACCGCCAAAAAAGTCGAAACATTCAGGAGCACCATACAACACATTGATCGATCATGAATATAAAAATTATTCATCTCTATTATTTATCTCTAATAACTCAGTACACAGATGAAGTTCCATTTAGTTGCCTGAAACTCCATTACTGTTGCTATCCAAATTTCATTCCCAACCAAAAGTTTCTGTAGGGAAGATTTCCCAGCATTTCAATGATTTAAATTGACGATTATTGATTGAACTGATAACGCATACTTGAATTAGGGTAGCAACACTAGTTCAAATATTTTGAATGTTGAGAGGAATGTCGGTAATATGATAATAATTGTAGACAAATATTTTATCCGGTAGGGCTGAATCCAAGGGAAGAACTCTAAGACATGTACCAAGTAGTATAGGGTATTTGATAAGGTGAGTAGGAAGTATTCCTCATCAGAGCCAGATTATGTATAAAGCCCGATAGGCACGGGTTCACGGACCTTGGCTTAAGGAGGCCTTAACTTTGAGGATTTAACAAGCATTTGAGTCACCAGCTCATGGATCTCATTGAATTACGACCTATGAGCTTCAATAAGTCTTGATCCGGCATTTGTGTTGATTGAGAAAGGACGTAGACATGATAATTTAACAGTGAAAAGTATCTGAACTAAGATTGTGAAGAATTCAATACTCTTCCAAGGAGTTATGAGATTTTTTTGTGTGCCTTACGGTTCTTAGGATATTGCAAAAATATTCTGTACTTTTTTTTACAATATGATGACCTAATGAGGGGAGATTACCAGCTCCCAGAATTGAGATTTATATTCACACTGACCCTCATCACACATTCAAAGAAAAATCTTGAGCAAAATGCAAGTTTAGACCAAAATTTTGTCACATTTCCATAGAGCAATTATTATCACAATTTATATGACATCCGTAAGTCCTTCCTGATAAATTATCCTTCACATACTTCCATTCATGGAATCTACCAACAGTTCACGGACGTGGCAAATACATTTTACTTCAGAACTCGAAAATAGCAATGACATAGTATTACTCTATGAAGATGTCCTAAGTATCAACCCATTTCCAAACTTGAATAATGTAATTCTACGCAAACCTTTGAATATATCGCTTCACATGTGTCATCGATAGAACATTCTACGCAAGAGAGGTGCTTATCGGACTGTAAAAACTAAATCTGGCAACAAGGGGGACGCCACTTCAAACATGAAGTAAGAGCATATATATATATATATATATATATATATATATATATATATATATATATATATATATATATATGTATATATATATATATATATATATATATATATATATATATATATATATATATATATATATATATATATATATATATATAATATATATATATATATATATATAAATAGGACGCCACTATAAACGCAATATGTAACGTATATTATTGACGCCACATTGATGTTATGATGAAAGAAGGTCATATTGTATAGGAAATGGGAACTCAGTGAATATTGCGTGAAATGGAATTTCTGTGTGAAATCTAAAGGGCCCATGAGAAATTATGTAATATACTTCGATCAGATCTCAACTATACGCGTTCCTTTCAGTAGACGCCAAAATGAACATCTTTGTAAGGACGTCAAATTGATAGGGTGATTTATATATATATATATATATATATATATATATATATATATATATATATATATATATATATAATATATATATATATATATATATATATATATATATATATATATATATATATATATATATATATATATATATAAATATATATATAAATCCTCATATCATTTTGGCGTCCTAATATTGCGCGTTTGCATTTAATCTGGCGTCCATTGTAAATTGGAGTCCGTATATCGGACGCCACTTCAGAATTGCTTCAAAAGTTTTCCCTGTCTTGTTCCCGACCTCTAGAGGCTAAATTCAAAATTTCATTTTGACGCCAAAATGATAGGGAAATGTAAATTTCCGTATATTTTTAGTTCCGAAAAATTCCGCTCCAACTTTTAGTGGCGTCAAAAATATACGTGTATATTCCCACTTCATATATTTCGCTATCATACTGGCGTCCAGAAACTTGACAACACTGTCGCAGAACATCGATCGATAATGGAACAGATGCTTGCACTTCTGACATGGAATTTGTTGGGAGTATGGCCTGAATTTGGAATTGCATTTCTTATGTATGTCATAACATAATATCTCTACCAATATTTTATTGCAGACTGAAGTATTATAGTACAGTTACTTGATGTCAGAAATTATTCTTGCTTAGAAATAATTCTTTATCAACTTGAAATTTGAGCAGTCAATTTGAAATATTAGGAAAAAACAGTTGAGTACTGACTCAAGTATGAGGAGTAAGTGAGCAAATTCATGTAGCTCTTTCTAATAGTTCAAAAGCCGACCGCACCTTAACGTTCCTAGTCAGATTTAGGGCCGAATTGTATATGAATTGATCGAAGATATAGAAGTCATTAGGATGTCACCTTTATAAATCCAGGATCTAGTCCTAAGGATCAAATAAAGGCCATATCCGGTCAATAAGTTCGTGGTTAATCTGAAACTAGTATCAATCGATTGCAGAGGTCAAGTACTTTAGGACAAAATCAGGATAGTACCTCTGTTCTATTCAAAACAGAGGAAAAAGCACAACAATCATAATGGAAGTTCTAAACGACAGGGCAGAGGGTGATATCTTGGTTTTTTTTTGGAGTATCCGACCTTTGCTACTAACAAGTACCAGTTTTAATTATAAGTTCTATCAGAGAAGTTGACTCTGACGACAATTGACCGTGAGTAGCCTTTTTCTGACGCTTAGGACAAGATTCCAGATTTAAAAAGTTTGTCACCCAATTGACCACTAAATTTCTGATTGATTCATGTAAAATTTGACCGTAAGTTCCATTAGGGAATATAAGGTGCAGTTGGCTCCCCAACTATAGGATCACTATAGAATGTGAAAGCTCGCTATTTCATCCGTGATGTGGTCTTATAATTGTTGTAGAAAAACAAATTATATCGTTTGTACAAAGCAAGTGGAACATTTTTGTTGCAAGTTCATCATTGCTTTCACTAGGACCAAATTGATGAATCTCAAATTATTCATGTTTTTGAAGTCCCTGATGGTCATAAAGTTGCACTCTTAGTGTGATCGAAAGAAAGTTAGAATGGATGGATGAATTATCATCATTACATATCTCCTGTAATACATTATAAGATTAATATAAGTTTGTGATATACAAGGGAATGAAAACTAATTTTTGCTCCTAATAATATAATCTATTACGGGATATCACATTCATCATGGCTGAAAAATGTAAAGAGTTGGTATACAACATACATATAAGTTGGGACTTGGCGGAAACATTATTCGAGTTTTTATTTTTGTTCAATTTAGAATTCACTGGCAACATAAGACTAGGAAAATTTTGTGTAAGAAACGAAAATGTTGCTTTATTTTTCTTGAATCTGTCGGTAACAGAGTACACCAGAAGATAATTTGGGTTACTGTGAAAAGCCACAATTTGGTTCAAGGTACAAGATGGATTTTTCTCAAATGAGAGCTTTAACTATTCAAGTGCCCGGTTTTTGCAAAGGGCTATATATTGAATGTATTCAACAATAACTGTAGTTTGGAAATGATATGCTCAAACTGATTCCATATAACATACATAGATACTATCTTATATTCCAATTTGTGCGAGTTATCATATCATCGCTTCTCTCATTCAGTTTGTGGATAGATGAACATTGACTCTGTTGTCGCAACTGTGTGAAAACATTTCTTGAAGTCGGGGAGCCGGCCGCACCTCAAGCTCCCTGATTGAACTCATGGTCAAATTGTATGATATGAATCAATCGAAAATATTGTGGTCAATGAGGTGACAGACTTTATAAATCTAGAATCCTACTCCAAGTGTCGGAAAAAGATTACTATTTTTCATTTTTGTTAGGATCAACTTCTCTGTTAGATCTTATGATTGAAACTAGTACCAATTGATAGTAAAGGTCAAATGTCTTGGGAAAAAACCAAGGTGCTACCCCCTGCTCCGTTCGGAAGGAAAGGAGAAGAATAGACAAGGATAATATTATGTGGTGGCAAAATTATGCTGGTAGCATTTTGAACAATTTTGCATCCCATATTTAATCTTTGATGAAAGATATATCACCGTTTTGCTCGAAAACATGAAAAAAATCTAATGTGAACACCACATGTCTTACTTGTACATCTTTTGACTCAATAATTAACAGTTGATACTAATATTGACTCTAGGCAAGATCGACTCCAACCAAAATTTGAGATGATAATTCAATCATTCAGATGCTACAGTTCATTAATGGTCAGTTGTACCGCTCTAACTCAAATTTCAAACTTCACTTATACAAAAAATGTCGAATCGAAATAAGGACAGCAATGTTCATGGCACATCCAATTTTCAAATTTTGATACGATATTGTTGAGTTAGGTGGCACCTAAAATTCAAGTGACAGCGGTGCAACTGGCCATGGAACGCTTATGCAGTCTCAAATACCAAATTTCATCATTCGTCGGCCTAAGTCTCGAATTTATGCGAAAACTTGAGAAAGATTGTCAGACAAAGCTTACTTCCAGCTAATAGATTGTTTTGAAAATATTAAGTTATTATTCGAATGCTACAATTTCTCTATATACAAAATTTCAAGATTCTACGGTTGATTGTTCTGGATTCATATGAAAATTCGAAAACGTGCTTAGTAAACTGCACTCCTGTTCAATCCGACTGAAGTCATAATGCAAGGTGTACAATTAGGTTTTATAGAAGTGTTTGATGCGAAATTTCAATACTCCACACCTGATTGTTTTGAATTAATACAAGAAACTCGAATAGACTGTGCAATTTCAGCAAAGCCAATTAGTATTAAAATAGAAAATAACCATTAAGATGCCTCAGGAAAATTCAAAAAAGTGCATTTGCGGTACAGACGATTGCAATCATAATAGGGGCTGCAAAACTAGACTTTGGACCAGTCTCAAATACAAAATTCAACTATATAGATACTTATACATTCATACGTACGTACCGAAGTCAAGCCGAAAATAGTCAAAATGCATTTAGGGGTGCTCAAAACGAGAATTTCCATCAAAATCTCGAAATATGATTCTGGCGGTTCAACAATACTACTTATTTATACTTTGTACAAGTGAGTTAAAAGAAATTCACTCAGATTACTTCGATACTTATTGCATGTTCATTATTTCATATTATAAGTAGTATCTGACTTTGTGCATCATATTGCAACACGAACAGCGAAGGAAATTCTTAGGCATATACGGTATGAAAGACTCCCGACTTTCAAAATTATACGTTTACCAATTTGCATTGTGGAAAAACTAATCAGAGAATGTAGTTGTACATAGTTCAACAAAATCCATTCTCAACGCTTAAACTTTTTGCCTTAAGATTGATATATAAGATAAGAAGAATGAATACTGATAAACGATATGCTCCCAGCAACTTTGAAGGATTTCATTCACTATTTGCACGGCTGGGCGTATTCATATGTTTACTGGCTCTCCTTTCAAGGTGGTATGTTGATTTTACCGGCAAACTGTGATTACTATGGTTATGCTGACTTACCGCCTATGAGCAAGAGCGGTAAGTTAAAAATTGTGGACTTCCACAGAAAGTATTAATTAATTTATCGTTATTTATGATTGAATATTCACAATAAAATGTCAAACTTGACAGCTGACAGCGAGTGAGCTATGAGTGGTAACTCAATTTGAAAGAGAATATTAGGATTCATATCTGGGGTAGGTCTTCCAATCGTGCAAAAAATTTTTTAAGCATCACTGTCAATAATTACAGGACCGATTTCGCTCAGTATTCGCGAACCTTGCCAAGGCTCGGCCTCCAAACAATTATTCTCAATCGGAAAACCGTACTTACTAACCTTTATAATTGAATAACTATTTTGAGACTGATCTGTCCAATATTACTTCTTTGGGACTGATCTATGAAAACTACTTGATTAACACTCCACACTCACCTCTATGGGCAGTTTGATGAAGTCTTAGAAACAATTTTTGCCGAAATATTTATCATATCCTTCCGTCAATCTCTATAGATCTTGCAATTAGAAAAGTAGATACGCATTTCCAGACAATAAAATAAGACAATTTCAATGGAAACTAAGATAAACATTAGCAATGTTTCAGAAACGAATGAATAAAATTTAGTGATTTTAAATTCTTTCGTGATGATCGCCTAGAAAAACGAAATATTCTGATACTTTCTTCTGGTCTCAGCTGGCGTTCCGGCCGTGAACCACAAATTCGACCAAAAAAGATCACCTCCATGGTCTTAATACACTAATTCCTTTTTTGTATCTTCCACGTAACAGGATCGATTCATAATGGTGAAGTGAGTTTTCTCTTAGGTATTCATAGGGATATGTATGAGGACTACTCGATAGACTGGTATTTATCATAAGAGTACCAAGATGAGGCATCTTATGAAAGCAACAAATAATAACTCAGTGCACAGATAAAGTTTGATTTAGTTGCCTGAAACTCCATTACTGTTACTATCCAAATTTCATTCCTAACCAAAAGTTTATGTAGGGAAGATTTCTCAGCATTTCATTAATTCAAATTGACGATTATTGATTGAACTGATAACGCATACTTGAATTAGGGTAGCAACACTAGTTTAAATATTTTGAATGTTGAGAGGAAAGTCGGTAATATGATAATAATTGTAGACAAATATTTCATCCGCTAGAGCTGAATCCAAGGGAAGAACTCTAAGACATGTGCCAAGTAGTATAGGGTATTTGATAAGGTGAGTAGGAAGTATTCCTTACCAGAGCCAGATTATGCATTAAGCCCGATAGGCACGAGTTCACGGACCTTGGCTTGAGGAGGCCTTAACTTTGGGGATTTCACAAGCATTTGAGTCACCAGCTCATGGATCTCATTGAATTACGACCAATGAGCTTCAATGAGTCTAGATCCGGCATTTGTGTTGATTAAGAGAGGATGTAGACATGATAGTTTCTCAGTGAAAAGTATCTGAACTAAGATTGTGTAGAATTCAATACTCTTCCAAGAAGTTATGAGATTTTTTTGTGTGCCTTACGGCTCTTAGGATATTGCAAAAATACTCTGTACTTTTTTTACAATATGATAACCTAATGAGGGGAGGTTTCCAGCTCCCAGAATTGAGATTTATATTCACACTGACCCTCATCACACATTTATAAAAAAATCTTGAGCAAAATGCAAGTTTAGTCCAAAATTTTGTCACATTTCCATAGAGCAATTATTATCACAATTTATATGACATTTGTAAGTCCTTCCTGATAAATTTTCCTTCACATACTTCCATTAATGGAGTCTACCAACAGTTCACGGACATGGCAAATACATTTTACTTCAGAACTCTAAAATAGCAATTATCGATCAAAAATCCATATGTTTTCGCAAAATCTTCCAATTAACTATGAGTTCTCTATCAATCAATGACATATTACTACTCTATGGAGATGTCTTGAGTATCAACCCATTTCAAAACTTGAATAATGTAATTCTACGCAAACCTTTGAATATATCGCTTCACATGTGTCATCGATAAAACATTTTACGCAAGAGACGTGCTTATCGGACTTTAAAAACTAAATCTGGCAACAAGGGGGACGCCACATCAAACATGAAGTGAAAGCATATATATAGATAGGACGCCACTATAAACGCAATATATAACGTATATTATTGACGCCACATTGATGTTATGATGAAAGGAGGTCATATTGTATAGGAAATGGGAACTCTGTGAATATTGCGTGAAATGGAATTTCTGTGTGAAATCTGAAGAGCCCATGAGAAATTATGTAATATACTTCGATCAGATCTCAAGTATACGCGTTCCTTTCAGTAGACGCCAAAATGAACATCTTTGTAAGGACGTCAAATTGATAGGAGGATCTATATATATATATATATATATATATATATATATATATATATATATATAGATATATATATATATATATATATATATATATATATATATAGATATATATATATATATATATATATATATATATATATATATATATATATATAGATATATATATATATATATATATATTTATATATATAAATCCTCATATCATTCTGGCGTCCTTATATTGCGCGTTTGCATTTAATCTGGCGTCCATTGTAAATTGGAGTCCGTATATCGGACGCCACTTTAGAATCGCTGTAGCTCAAATTGTAATCTTCACTTATACAAAAAATGTCGAATCAAAATGAGGACAGCAATGTCCATGTCACATTCAATTTTCAAATTTTGATACGATATTGTTGAGTTAGGTGACACCTAAAATTTAAGGGACAGTGGTGCAACTGGCCATGAAACGCTTTAGCAGTCTCAAATACCAAATTTCATCATTCCACGGCCAAAATCTCGAATTTATGCAAAAAATTATGTAAGATTATCAGATAAAGCCTACTTTAAGCTCAATAGATTGTTATGAAGATATTAAGTTATCATTCGAATGCTACAATTTCTATAAATACGGAATTTCAAGATTTTACAGCTGATTGTTCTGGATTTATGCGAAAAATTCGAAAACGTGCTTAGTAAACTGCACTCCTGTTTGATCTGACTGCATTCATAATGCAAGGGGTACAATTAGGTTTATAGAAGTGTTTGATACGAAATTTCAATACTCCACGGCTGATTGTTTTGAATTAATGCAAAAAACTCAAATAGACTGTGCACTTCCAGCACAGCCAATTAGTATTAAAATAGAAAATAACCATTATGATGCCACAGGGATCCAAAAAAATGAATTTCAACATTTTGAATTTATGTGAAAAATTCGGAAAAAGTTCCAAGTACAGTGCATTTCTGGTACAGACGATTGCAACCATAATGGGGGCTGCAAAACTAGACTTCAGACCAGTCTCAAATACAAAATTCAGCTGTATACATACAAACATTCATACGTACGTACTGACGTCAAGTCGAAAATAATCAAAATTAATTTGGGGATGCTCAAAACAAGTATTTTCATCAGAATCTTGAAATGTGATTTTGGCGGTCCAACAATACTATACTTATTTGTACTTTGTACAAGTTAGTTGGAAGAGACTCACCTGGATTACTCCGATAAATCTACAAAATCATACTTATTAAATGTTTATTATTTCATATTGTAAGTAGTATTTGACTTTGTGCCCCATATTGCAACCAGCAGAGGAAATTCTTAGAGATATACGATATGGAAAGACTCCTGACTTTCAAAATTATACGTTTACCAATTTGCATTGTGGGAAAACTCATCAGAGGATGTAGTTGTACACAGTTCAACAAGTTCCATTCTCACTGATTAAGCTTTTGGCCTCTAGATTGATATACAAGATATGAAGAGTGAATACTGATAAATGCCATATTCCCAGCAACTTTGAATAATAGGAATGATCGAAGGGTATCGTATTTGGACAATTTTTGCTCGTAGATTAATTTTATGCCCACATAATTGTTGTATTCATCATCAGTCACAGTTCTGTTCCAGAAGTTTATGTGCTTTGTGCTAAAAATGAATTTTTTAGGCGATTATAATAGAAAAGATATTTCTATGGCCCTTTTTGCGGCCATGAAGTTTAACTTACTTGTACACATCTACCTAAATTTACTTTTTGGGATTGATCTGTCAAATATTACTTTTTTGGGACTGATCTGTGGGAACTACTTGATTAACACTTCACACCTACCTCTATGGGCAGCTGGATGAAGTCTGAAGAAACAATTTCCGCCGAAATACATATTATATCCTACCGTCAATCTCTATAGTTCTTGCAATTGGAGAAATAGATACGAACTTTTGGACAATTAAATAAGACAATATCAATGACCACTGAGATTCACATTTGCAATGTTTCAGATATGAATATATAAAATGTAGTGATTTTGAGTTCTTTCGTGATGATCGCCTGAAAAAGCGTAATATTCTAATATTCTATTTTGGTCTCTGCTGGCGCTTCGGCCGTAAACCTAAAAATCGACTAAAAAAGATCATCTTAACGGCCTTGATACACTAATTCCTATTTTGTATCTTCTATATTATTCCTATTTTGTATCTTTTATCTAATAGGACCGATTCATAATGGTGAAGTGAGTTTTCTCTCAGGTATACATGAGGAGTTGTATGAAAACTACTCGATAGACTGGTATGCATTATTGAAGTGCTATTTTTGATCGGTTGAACTATAATCTTCTTTTACCCCATAGGTATAGCACAGATGAACTGCCCATATTATAATAACCCTTCCATACATACTTATATACAAAAATAGAGAATGGAATAGTTATTCTATCTACACAGTGCATATAAAATGGCCTACATATGAAAATTTAAGGTCGCAGCATATTACTCTTGTCTTAAACCAGAATATCGTGGAAAGTCAAAACAGATTACTATGAATTCCACTTACAGATTTCAGATATAAGAACTTGTGGAAGCAACCAATAATAACTCAGTACACAGATAAAGTTTCATTCAGTTGCCTGAAACTCCATTACTGTTGCTATCCGAATTTAATTCCTAACCAAATGTTTCTGTATTGAAAATTTCCTAGCATTTAGATAAATTAAATTGACGATTATTGACTCAACTGATATCGTATACTTGAATTAGGGTAGTAACATTAGTTTGAATATTAGGAATGTTGAGAGGAATGTCAGTAATATGATAATAATTGTAGACAAATATTTTATTCGCTAGAGCTGAATCCAAGGATAGTAGTATAGGGTATTTGATAAGGTGAATAGGAAGTATCTCTTACCAGAGCCAGATTATACATGAAACCCAATAGGCACGTGTCCACAAACCTTGGCTTCAGGAGGCCTTAACTTTGAGGATTTCACAAGCATTTGATTCACTAGCCCATGGATCTCATTGAATTATGACCTATAAGCTTCAATGAGTCTTGATCTGGCATTTATGCTGATTAAGGGAGGATGTAGACATAATAATTTTACGGCGAAAAGTATTTGAACTGAGATTGTGATTTCAAAAAGCTATGAGATTTTTTTCGTGAGACTCACGGCTCTCAAGATCTTGCAAAAATACTGTCTGTACTTCTATTTCCAATATGGTGGCCTGATGAGCTCCCAGAATCAAGATTTATGCTCACACTGACCTCCATTACACATTTATAGAAAAATCTTGAGCAAATGCAAGTTTAGGCCAAAATTTTGTTACGTTTCAATAGAACAATTATTATCACAATTCATATGACATCCGTAAGTTCTCCCTGAAAATCATCCTTTACATACTTCTATTTATATCTACCAACAGTTCACGGACATGGCAAATACATTTTACTTCAGAACTCGAAAATATCAATTATCAATCAAAAATCCATATTTTCCCGCAAAATCTTTCAATCTACTACTAGTTCTCTTTGAATCGATGACATATTCCTACTCTATGGAGATGTCTTGAGTATCAACACATTTCAAAACTTGAATAATGTAATTCTACGCAAACCTTTGAATATACGGCTTCACATGTGTCATCGATGGAACGTTCTACGCGAAAAAGGTGCTCATCGACCTGTGGAAACTAAATCTGGCAACAAGGGAGACGCCACATCAAACATGAAGTGAAAGCATATATATAGATAGGACGCCACTATAAATACAATATGTAACGTAGATTATTGACGCCACATTGATGTTATGATGAAAGGAGGTCATATTGTATAGGAAATGGGAACTCCGTGAATATTGCGTGAAATTGAATGTCTGTGCGAAATCTGAAGAGCCCATGAAAAATTATGTAATATACTTTGATCAAATCTCAACTATGCGCGTTCCTTTCAGTAGACGCCAAAATGAACATTTTTGTAAGGACGTCAAATTGATAGGGTGATTTATATATATATATATATATATATATATAAATATATATATATATATATGTATATATATATATATAAATCCTCATATCATTTTGGCGTCCTAATATTGCGCGTTTGCATTTAATCTGGCGTCCATTGTAAATTGGAGTCCGTATATCGGACGCCACCTTAGAATTGCTTCAAAATTTTTTCCTGGCTTGTTCCCGACCTCTAGAGGCTAAATTCAAAATTCCATTTTGACGTCAAAATGATAGGGAAATGAAAATTTTCGTATATTTTTAGTTCCGAAGAATTCCGCTCCAATTTTTAGTGGCGTCAAAAATATACGTGTATATTCCCACTTCATATATTTCGCCATCATACTGGCGTCCAGAAACTTGACAACACTGTCGCAGAACATCGATCGATAATGAAACAGATGTTTGCGCTTCTGACATGGAATTTGTTGGGAGTATGGCTTGAATTTGGAATTGCATTTCTTATGTATGTCATAACATAATATTTCTACCAATATTTTATTGCAAAATAAAGTATTATAGTACAGTTATTAGACGTCAGAAATTATTCTTGCTTAGAAGTAATTCTTTATCAACTTAAAATTTGAGCAGTCAATTTAAAATATTAGGAAAAAACAGTTGAGTACTGACTCAAGTATAAGGAGTAAGTGAGCAAATTCATGTACCCCTTTCTAATAGTTCAAGAGCCGAACGCACCTCAACGTTCCTAGTCAGATTCAGGGCCGAATTGTATATGAATTGATCGAAGATATAGTAGTCATTAGGATGTCACTTTTAGAAATCCAGGATCTAGTCCTAAGGATCAAAAAAAGGCCATATCCGGTCAATAAGTTCGTGGTTAATCTGAAACTAGTATCAATCGATTGCAGAGGTCAAGCACTTTAGGAAAAAGCAGGATACTACCGCTGTTCTATTCAAAACAGAGGAAAAAGCACAACAATCATAAAGGAAGTTCTAAACGACAGGGCAGAGGGTGATACCTTGGTTTTTTTTCGGAGTATCCGACCTTCGCTACTAACAAGTACCAGTTTTAATTATAAGTTCTATCAGAGAAGTTGACTCTGACGACAATTGACCGTAAGTAGCCTTTTTCTGACGCTTAGGACAAGATTCCAGATTTAAAAAGTCTGTCACCCAATTGACCACTATATTTTTGATTGATTCATATGAAATTTGACCGTAAGTTCGATAAGGGAACATAAAGTGCGGTCTGCTCCTCAACTATAGGATCACTATAGAATGTGAGAACTCGCTATTTCATCCGTGATGTGGCCTTATAGTTGTTATAGAAAAACAAATTATATCGTTTGTACAAAGCAAGTGGAATATTTTTGTTGCACGTTCATCATTGCTTTTACTAGGACCAAATTGATGAATCTCAAATTATTAATGTTTTTGAAGTCCCTGATGGTCACAAAGTTGCACTTTCAGTGTGATCGAAATAAAGTTAGAATGGATGGATGAATTATCATCATTACATATCTCCTGTAATACATTATAAGATTAATATAAGCTTGTGATATACAAGGGAATGAAAACTAATTTTTGCTCCTAATAATATAATCTATTACGGGATATCACATCCATCATGGCTGAAAAATGTAAAGAGTTGGTATACAACATACATATAAGTTGGGACTTGGCGAAAACATCATTTGAGTTTTTCTTTTTGTTCAATTTAGAATTCATTGGCAACATAGAACCAGAACAATTTTGTGTAAGAAACGAAAATGTTGCTTTATTTTTCTTGAATCTGTCGGTAACAGAGTACACCAGAAGATAATTTGAGTGACTGTGAAAAGCCCCAATTTGGTTCAAGGTACAAGTTGAATTTTTTTCAAATGAGAGCTTTAACTATTCGAGTGCCCGGTTTTTGCAAAGGGCTATATATTGAATGTATTCAACAATAACTGTAGTTTGGAAATGGTATGTCCAAACTGATTCCATATAACATACATTCAGTTTGTGGATAGATGAACATCGACTCTGTTGTCGCAACTGTGTGAAAACATTCCTTGAAGTCGGTGAGCCGGCCGCACCTCAAGTTCCCTGATCGAACTTATGGTCAAATTGTATAATATGAATCAATCGAGAATATTGTGGTCAATGAGGTGACAGACTTTATAAATCTAGAATCCTGCTTCAAGTGTCGGAAAAAGGTTACTATTGTTCATTTTTGTTAGGGTCAACTTCCCTGTTAGATATTATGATTGAAACTAATACCAATTGATAGTGAAGGTCAAATGCCTTAGGAAAAAACCAAGGTGCTACTCCCTGCTCCATTCGGAAGGGAAAGGAGAAGAATTGACAAGAATAATATTATGTGGTGGCAAAATTAGGCTGGTAGCATTTTTAACTATTTTGCATTCCATATTTAATCTTTGACGAAAGATATAACAGCGTTTCGCTCAAAAACATGAAAAAAATCTAATGTGAACTTCACATGTCTTACCCATACATCTTTTGACTCAATAATCAACAGTTGATACTAATATTGACTCTAGGCAAAATCGACTCCAACCAAAATTTGAGATGATAATTTAATCATTCAGATGCTACAGTCCATTAATGGTCAGTTGTACCGCTCTAACTTAAATTTTAAACTTCACTTATACAAAAAATGTCGAATCAAAATAAGGACAGCAATGTTCATGTCACATTCAATTTTCAAATTTTGATACTATATTGTTGAGTTAGGTGGCACCTAAAATTCAAGTGACAGCGGTGCAACTGGCCATGGAACGCTTTAGCAGTCTCAAATACCAAATTTCATCATTCTACGGCCTAAGTCTCGAATTTATGCGAAAACTTGAGAAAGATTGTCAGATAAAGCTAACTTCCAGCTAATAGATTGTTATGAAAATATTGAGTTATCATTCGAATGCTACAATTTCTTTAGATACAAAATTTCAAGATTCTACGGCTGATTGTTCTGGATTTATATGAAAATTCGAAAACGTGCTTAGTAAACTGCACTCCTGTTTAATCCGACTGCAGTCATAATGCAAGGTGTACAATTAGGTTTTATAGAAGTGTTTGATACGAAATTTCAATACTCCACGCCTAATTGTTCTGAATTAATACAAGAAACTCGAATAGACTGTGCAATTTCAGCACAGTCAATTAGTATTGAAATAGAAAATAACCATTAAGATGCCTCAGGAAAATTCAAAAGAAGTTCCAAGTACAGTGCATTTGCGGTACAGACGATTGCAACCATAATAGGGGCTGCAAAACTAGACTTTGGACCAGTCTCAAAACAAAATTTAACTATATAGATACATACATTCATACGTACGTACCGAAGTCAAGTCGAAAATAGTCAAAATGCATTTAGGGATGCTCAAAACGAGAATTTCCATCAAAATCTCGAAATGTGATCCTGGCGGTTCAACAATACTACTTATTTATACTTTGTACAAGTGAGTTAAAAGAAATTCACTTGGATTACTTCGATACTTATTGAATGTTCATTATTCCATATTATAAGTAGTATCTGACTTTGTGCACCATATTGCAACACGAACAGCGAAGGAAATTCCTAGGGATATACGATATGGAAGACTCTCGACTTTCAAAATTATACGTTTACCAATTTGCATTGTGGAAAAACTAATCAGAGAATGTAGTTGTACATAGTTCAACAAAATCCATTCTCAACGCTTGAACTTTTTGCCTTTAGATTGATATATAAGATATGAAGAATGAATACTGATATACGACATGCTCCCAGCAACTTTGAAGAATAAGAGTCAAATATTTGGACAATTTTGGTCGTAGATTAATTTTATGTCCACATAATTGTTGTATTTATCATCAGTTACAGTTTTGCTTCAGAAGCTTATGTGCGATGTGCTATAAATTAATTTTGTACGCGATTATAACGGAAAAGGTATTTCTATAGCCCTTTTCGTTACCATGGAGTTTTACTTACTTGTACACATCTATCTAAATTCACTATTTGCACGATTGGACGTATTCATAGGTTTACCGGCTCTCCATTCAAGGTGGTATGTTGATTTTACCGGCAAACTGTGATTACTATGGTTATGCTGACTTACCGCCCACGAGCAAAATTTAGTGATTTTAAATTCTTTCGTGATGATCGCCTAAAAAAACGGAATATTCTGATACTCTCTTCTGGTCTCAGTATGATGTATTTGGTTTCAGGTTCTGCCATATACCCCATTTCTGAAGCAAAATCTTGCTTCTGAGCAGATTTACAGAATCAGAAATTTCTCAACAAGACTCAGAAAAGACGCAGATAACTCGCTGGAAACGCAAAATTTTGTGCATTTGGGGACGGCTTCATGCGTATTATGTTGTATTGGATAGATTTATGTGATTTGCGATACTTTGAAACTGCTCAGAATGTGGTAGTTATGACTTATTTCAAACTTCATATAACTGCAGATAGCGCTCTGAAAACACGAGATATGATGTTTTTGATGATGGATTCATACATATAATGATGTCCTGAATAGGAATATGAACTTTTCGATTGTGAAAATCTGCGCGGAGAAGCGTGATTTCGAATTATTCCAAAGTTTGTGAAGCTGCAAATAGAACTTTCAAAACACGGAATATGATGTATTGCTAGATTCTGCCATATAACGCATTTCTGAAGCAAAATCTTGCTTCTGAGCAGATTTACAGAATCAAAAATTTCTCAAAGAGACTCAGAAAAAACGCAGATAACTTGCTGGAAACGCAAAATTTTGTGCATTTGGGCACGGATTCATGCATATTATGTTGTATTGGATAGATTTATGTGATTTGCGATACTTTGAAACTGCTCAGAATGTGGTAATTATGACTTATTTCAAACTTTATATAACTGCAGATAGCGCTCTGAAAACACAAGATATGATGTTTTTGTTGATGGATGTATACATATTATGAAGTCCTGAATAGGAATGAACTTTTTGATTGTAAAAATAGCGCGGAAAAGCGTGATTTCGACCTTTCCAAAAGTTTGTGATGCTGCAAATAGCACTTTAAAAACACGAAATATGATGTATTTGGTGGTAGATTCTGCCATATAACGCATTTCCTAAGCAAAATCATGCTTCTGAGCAGATTTACAGAATCAAAAATTTCTCAACAAGACTCAGAAAAAACGCTGACAACTCGCTGGAAACGCAGACTTTTGTGCATTTGAGGACGGATTCATGCGTATTATGTTATATTGGATAGATTTATGTGATTTGCGATACTTTGGAACTGCTCAGAATGTGGTAATTTTGACTTATTTCAAACTTCATATAACTGCAGATAGCGCTCTGAAAACACGAGATATGATGTTTTTGTTGATGGATTCATACATATTATGAGGTCCTGAATAGGAATATGAACTTTTTGATGGTGAAAATCTGCGCGGAAAAGCGTGATATCGACTTATTCCAAAGTTTGTAAAAGTGCAAATAGCACTCTAAAAATACAAAATATGATGTATTTGGTGCTAGATTCCCCCATATAATGCATTTCTGAAGCAAAATCCTGCTTCTGAGCAGATTTACAGAATAAAAAATTCCTCAGCGGAACTCAGAAAAAACGCTGATAACTCGCTGGAAACGCAAAATTATGTGCATTTGAGGACGGATTCATGTGTATTATGTTGTATTGGATAGATTCATGTGATTTGCGATACTTTGAAACTGCTCAGAATGTGGTAATTATGACTTATTTCAAACTTCATATAACAGCAGATAGCGCTCTGAAAACACAAGATATGATGTTTTTGTTGATGGATTCATACATATTATGATGTCCTGAATGGGAATTTGAACTTTTTGATCGTGAAAATCTGCGCGGAAAAGCGTGATTTCGACTTATTCCAAAGTTTGTAAAAGTGCAAATAGCACTCTAAAAATACAAAATATGATGTATTTGGTGCTAGATATTGCCATATGACGCATTTCTGGAACAAAATCTTGCTTCTGAGCAGATTTACAGAATCAAAAATTTCTCAACGAGACTCAGAAAAAACGCTTATAACTCGCTGGAAACGCAAAATTCTGTGCATTTGAGGACGGATTCATGCGTATTATGTTGTATTGGATGAATTTATGATTTGCAATACTTTGAAACCGCTGAGAATGTGGTAATTTTGACTTATTTCAAACTTCATATAACTGCAGATAGCGCTCTACAAACACGAGATATGATGTTTTTGTTGATGGATTCATACATATTATGAGGTCCTGAATAGGAATATGAATTTTTTGATTGTGAAAATCCGCGTGGAATAGCTTGATTTTGACTTATACCAAAGTTTGTAAAACTGCGAATAACACTCTAAAAACACGAAATATGATGTATTTGCTGCTAGATTCTGACATATAACGCACTTTTGAAGCGAAATCTTGCTTCTGAGCAGATTTACAGAGTCAAGAGTCTCTCAACGAGACTCAGAGAAAACGCAGATAACTCGCTGGGAACGCAAAATTTTGTGCATTTGAGGACGGATTCATGCGTATTATATTGTATTGGATAGATTTATGTGCTTTGCGATACTTTGAAATTGCTCAGAATGTGGTAATTTTGACTTATTTCAAACTTCATATAACTGCAGATAGCGCTCTGAAAACACGAGATATGATGTTTTTGTTGATGAATACATACAAATTATGAGGTCCTGAATAGGAATATGGACTTTTTGATTGTAGAAATCTGCTCGGAAAAGCGGAATTTCGACTTATTCCGAAGTTTGTGGAACTGCAAATAGCACTCTAAAAAGACGGAATTTTGATGTATTTGGTTTTAGGTTCTGCCATATACCGCATTTCTGAAGCAAAATCTTACTTCTGAGCAGATTTACAGAATCAGAAATTTCTCAACGAGACTTAGAAAAGACGCAGATAACTCGCTGGGAACGCAAAATTTTGTGCATTTGGGGGCGGATTCATGCGTATTATGTTGTATTGGATAGATTTATGTGATTTGCGATACTCTGAAACTGCTCAGAAGGTGGTAATTATGTCTAATTTCAAACTTTATATAATTGCAGATAGCGCTCTGAAAACACAAGATATGATGTTTTCGTTGATGGATTCATACATATTATGATGTCCTGAATAGGAATATGAACTTTTTGATTGTGAAAATCTGCGCGGAAAAGCGTGATTTCAACTTATTCCAAAGTTTGTAAAACTGCAAATAGCACTCTAAAAACACAAAATTTGGTGTATTTGGTGCTAGATTCTGCCATATAACGCATTTCTGAAGCAAAATCTTGCTTCTGAGCAGATTTACGGAATCAGAAATTTCTCAACGAGACTCAGAAAAGACGCAGATAACTTGCTGGAAACGCAAAATTTTGTGCATTTGAGGACGGATTCATGCGTATTATGTTGTATTGGATAGATTTATGTGATTTGCGATACTGTGAAACCGCTGAGAATGTGGTAATTTTGACTTATTTCAAACTTCATATAACTGCAGATAGCGCTCTGAAAACACGAGATATGATGTTTTTGTTGATGAATACATACAAATTATGAGGTCCTGAATAGGAATATGAACTTTTTGAATGTGAAATTCTGCATGGAAAAGCGTGATTTCGACTTATTCCAAAGTTTGTGAAACTGCAAATAGCATTCTAAAAAGACGAAATATGATGTATTTGGTGCTAGATTCTGCAATATAACGCATTTCTGAAGCAAAATCTTGCTTCTGAGCAGATTAACAGATCAAAAAATTTCTCAACAAGACTCAGAAAAAAACGCTGATAACTCGCTGGAAACGCAGAATTTTGTGCATTTGAGGACGGATTCATGCGTATTATGTTGTATTGGATAGATTTATGTGACTTGCGATACGTTAAAACCGCTGAGAATATGGTAATTTTGACTTATTTCAAACTTCATATTACTGCAGATAGCGCTCTGAAAACACGGGATATGATGTTTTTGTTGATGGATTCATACATATTATGAGGTCCAGAATAGGAATATGAACTTTTTGATTGTGAAAATCTGCGCGGAAAAGCGTGATTTCGACTTATTCCAAAGGTTGTAAAACTGCAAATGGCACTCTAAAAACACGAAATATGATGTATTTGGTGCTAGATTCTGCCATATAACGCATTTCTGAAGCAAAATCTTGCTTCTGAGCAGATTTACAGAATCAAAAATATCTCAACGAGACTGAGAAATAATGCTGATAACTCGCTGGAAACGTAAAATTTTGTGCATTTGGGAACGGATTCATGCGTATTATGTTGTATTGGATAGATTTATGTGATTTGAGATACGTTGAAACCGCTGAGAATGTGGTAATTTTGACTTATTTCAAACTTCATATAACTGCAGATAGCGCTCTACAAACACGAGATATGATGTTTTTGTTGATGGATTCATACATATTATGAGGTCCTGAATGGGAATATGAATTTTTTGATTGTGAAAATCTGCGTGGAATAGCTTGATTTTGACTTATCTCAGAGTTTGTAAAACTGCAAATAACACTCTAAAAACACGAAATATGATGTATTTGCTGCTAGATTCTGCCATATAACGCATTTCTGAAGCAAAATCTTCCTTCTGAGCAGATTCACAGAATCAAAAATTTCTCAACGAGACTCAGGAAAAACGGTGATAACTCGCTGGAAACGCAAAATTTTGTGCATTTGAGGACGGATTCATGCGTATTATGTTGTATTGGATAGATTTATGTGTTATGCGATACTTTGAAACCGCTGAGAATGTGGTAATTCTGACTTATTTCAAACTTCATATAACTGCAGATAGCGCTCTGAAAACACGAGATATGATGTTTTTGTTGATAAATTCATACATATTATGAGGTCCAGAATAGGAATATAAACTTTTTGATTGGGAAAATCTGCGCGGAAAAGCGTGATTTTGACTTATTCCTACCTAAGTTTGTAAAACTGCAAATAGCACTCTAAGAATACGAAATATGATGTATTTGTCCTAGATTCTGCCATATAACGATCTCTGAAGCAAAATCTTGAGCAGATTTACAGAATCGGAAATTGCTCAACGAGACTCAGAAAAAACGCTGATAACTTGCTGGCAACGCAAAATTTTGTGCATTTGAGGACAGATCCATGCGTATTATGTTGTATTGGATAGATTTATGTGATTTGCGATACTCAGGAACCGCTGAGAATGTGGTAATTTTGACTTACTTCAAACATCATATAACTGCAGATAGCGCTCTGAAAACACAAGATATGATGTTTTTGTTGATGGATTCATACATATTATGAGGTCCTGAATAGGAATATGAACTTTTTGATTGTGGGAATCTGCGCGGAAGAGCGTGATTTCGACTCATTCCAAAGTTTGTAAAACTGCAAATAGCACTCTAAAAACACGGAATATGATGTATTTGGTGCTAGATTCTGCCATATAACGCACTTTTGAAGCAAAATCTTGCTTTTGAGCAGATTTACAGAGTCAAAGATTTCTCAACGAGACTCAGAATGAACGCTGATAACTCGCTGAAAACGTGAAATTTTGTTCATTTGAGGACGGATTCATGCGTATTATGCTGTATTGGATAGATTTATGTGATTTGCGATACTTTGAAACTGCTGAGAATGTGGTAATTTTGACTTATTTCAAACTTCATATAACTGCAGATAGCGCTCTAAAACACAAGATATGATGTTGTTGTTGATGGATTCATACATATTATGAGGTCCTGAATAGGAATATGAACTTTTAGATTGTGAAAATCTGCGCGGAAAAGCGTGATTTCGACTTATTCCAAGGTTTGTAAAACTGCAAATGGCACTCTAAAAACACGGAATATGATGTATTTGGTGCTAGATTCTGCTATATAACGCATTTCTAAAGCAAAATCTTACTTCTGAGCAGATTTACAGAATCAAAAACTTCTCACCGAGACTCAGAAAAAACACTGATAACTCGCTGGAAGCGCAAAATTTTGTGCATTTGAGGACGGATTCATGCGTATTATGTTGTATTAGATAGATTTATGTGATATCCGATACTTTGAAACCGCTGAGAATGTGGTAATTTTGACTTATTTCAAACTTCATATAGCTGCAGGTAGCGCTCTGAAAACACGAGATATGATGTTTTTGTTGACGGATTCATACATATAATGAGGTCCTGAATAGGAATATGAACTTTTTGATTGTGAAAATCTGCGCGGAAAAGCGTCATTTCGACTTATACCAAAGTTTGTAAAACTGCAAATAGCACTCTAAAAAAACTAAATATGATGTATTTGGTGCTAGATTCTGCCATATAACGCATTTCTGAAGCAAAATCTTGCTTCTAAGCGGATTTACAGAATCAAAAATTTCCCAACGAGACTTAGAAAAAACGCTGATAACTCGCTGGAAACGCAAAATTTTGTGCATTGGAGGACGGATTCATGCGTATTATGTGGTATTGGATAGATTTATGTGATTTGCGATACTTTGAAACTGCTCAGAATGTGGTAATTTTGACTTATTTCAAACTTCATATAACTGCACATAGCGCTCTGAAAACACGAAATATGATGTTTTTGTGGATAGATTCATACATATTATGAGGTCCTGAATAGGAGTATGTACTTTTTGATTGTGAAAATCTGCGCGGAAAAGCGTTATTCCGACTTATTCCAAAGTTTGTAAAACTGCAAATAGCACTCTAAAAACACGAAATATGATAAATTTGGTGCTAGATTCTGCCACAAACCGCACTTCTGAAGCAAAATCTTGCTCCTGAGCAGATTTACAGAGTCAAAATTTTCTCAACGAGACTCAGAAGAAACGCTGATAACTCGCTGGAAACGCCAAATCTTGTGCATTTGAGGACGGATTCATGCGTATTATGTTGTATTGGATAGATTTATGTGATTTGCGATACTTTTAATGCGCTTAGAATGTGGTAATTTTGACTTATTTCAAACTTCATATAACTGCAGATAGCGCACAGAAATCACTAAATATGATGTCTTGGTGGATAGATTCTCACATATTGTGAGGTCCTGAATAGGAATATGAACTTTTTGATTGTGGAATTCTGCGCGGAAAAGCGTGATTTCGACTTATTCTAAAGTTTGTGAAACTGCAAATGGCACTCAAAAATAACGTAATATGATGTATTTAGTGCTAGATTTTGTCATATAACGCACTTATGAAGCAAAATCTTGCTTCTGAGCAGATTAACAGAGTCAAAAATTTCTCAACGAGACTGTGAAAAAGCACTGATAACTTGCAGGAAACGCAAAATTTTGTGCATTCGACGACGGATTCATGCGTATTATGTTGTATTGGATGGGTTTATGTGATTTGCGATACTTTGGAACTGCTCAGATTGTGGTAATTTTGATATATTTCAAACTTCATATAACTGCAGATGACGCTCTGAGAACACGAGATATGATGTTTTTGTGGATAGATTCATACATATCATGAGGTCCTGAATTGAAATATGTACTTTTTGATCGTGAAAATCAGCGCGGAACAGCATGATTCCGACTTATTCCAAAGTTTGTGAAACTGCAAATAGCACTCTAAAAACACAAAATATAATGTATTTGGTGCTAGGTTCTGCCATATAACGCACTTTTGAAGCAAAATCTTGCTTCTGAGCAGATTTACAGAGTCAAATATTTCTCAACGAGACTCAGAAAAAACTCTTATAGCTCGTTGGAAACGCAAAATTTTGTGCATTTGAGGACGGTTATATGCGTATTATGTTGTATTGGATAGATTTATGTGATTCGCGATACATTGAAACGGCTCAGAATGTGGTAATTTTGATTTATTTCAAACTTCATATAACTACAAATAGCGCTCTGAAAACACGGAATATGATGTTTTTGTGGATTGATTATTATGAGATCCTGAATAGGAATATGAACTTTTTGATTGTGAAAATCTGCGCGGAAAAGCGTGATTTTGACTTATTCCAAAGTTTGTAAAGATGCAATTAGCACCATAAAAACACAAATTACGATGTATTTGATGCTAGATTCTGCCATATGACGCACTTTTGAAGCAAAATCTTGCTCCTGAGCAGATTTACAGAGTCGAAAATTTCAGAAAAAACACTGAAAACTCGCTGGAAACGCGAAATTTTGTGCATTTCAAGACGGATCCATGCGTATTATGTTGTATTGCATAGATTTATGTGATTTGCGATACTTTGAAACTGCTCAGAATGTGGTATTTTGACTTATTTCAAACTTCATATAACTGCAGATAGCGCTCTGGAAACACAAAATTTGATGTTTTTGTGGAAAGATTCATACATATTATGAGGTCCTGAATAGGAATATGAACTGTTTGACTGAAAAAATCTGCGCGTAAAAGCGTGATTTCGACTTATTCCAAAGTTTGTGAAACTGCAAATAGCACTCTAAAAACCCGAAATATGATGTATTTGGTGCTAGATTCTGCCATATAGCGCACTTCTGAAGCAAAATCTTACTTCTGAGCAGATTTACAGAGTCAAAAATTTCTCAACGAGTCTCAGAAAAACGCTGGTAACTCGCTGAAAACGCAAAATCTTGTGCATTTAAAGACAGATTCATGCGTATTATGTTGTATTGGATAGATTTATGTGATTTGCGATACTTTGAAACTGCTCAGAATGTGGTAGTTTTGTCTTATTCCCAACTTCATATAACTGCAGATAGCGCCCTGAAAACACGGAATATGATGTTTTTGTGGATAGATTCATACATATTATGAGGTCCTGAATAGGAATATGAACTTTCTTATTGTGAAAATCTGCGCGGATAAGCGTGATTTCGACTTATTCCAAAGTTTGTAAAACTGCAAATAGCACTCTAAAAACACGAAATATTATGTATTTGGTGCTAGATTCTGCCATATAACGCACTTTTGAAGCAAAATCTTGCTTCTGAGCAGATTTGCAGAGTCAAAAATTTCTCAACGAGACTCAGAAAAAACGCTGATAACTTGCTGGAAACGCAAAATCTTGTGCATTTAAGGACGGATTCATGCCTATTATGTTGTATTGGATAGATTTATGTGATTTGCGATACTTTGAAACGGCTCAAAATGTGGTAGTTTTGACTTATTTCAAACTTCATATAACTGCAGATAGCGCTCTGAAAACACGAGATATGATGTTTTTGTGGATAGATTCACACATATTATGAGGTTGAATGGGAATATGAACTTTTTGATTGTGAGAATCTGCGCGCAAAAGCGTGATTCCGACTTATTCCAATATTTGTAAAGCTGCGAATAGCACTTTGAAAACTCGAAATATGATGTATTTGGTGCTAGATTCTGCCATATAAAGCGCTTTTGAAGCAAAATCTTGCTTCTGAGCAGATTTACAGAGTCAAAAATTTCTCAACGAGACTCAGAAAAAACGCTGATAACTCGCTAAGAACGCAAAATTTTGTGAATTCAAGTACGGATTCATGCGTATTATGTTGTATTGGATAGATTTATGTGATTTGCGATACTTTGAAACTGCTCCGAATGTGGTAATTTTGACTCATTTCAAACTTCATATAACTGCAGATAGCGCTCTGAAAACACGAAATATGACGTTTTTGTGGATAGTTTCAAACATATTATGAGGTACTGAATAGGAATATAAACTTTTTGATTGTGAAAATCTGTGCGGTAAAGCGTGATTCCGTTTTATTCCAGAGTTTATAAAACTGCAAAAAGCGATCTAGAAACACAAAATATGATGTATTTGGTGCTAGATTCTGCCATATAATGCACTTTTGAAGCAAAATCTTGCTTCTGAGCAGATTTACAGAGCCAAAAATTTCTCAACGAGGCTCAGAAAGAACTCTGATAACTCGCTGGAATCGCAGAATTTTGTGCATTTGAAGACGGATTCCTGCGTATCATGTTGTATTGGATAGATTCATGTGATTTGCGATACTTTGGAACTGCTCAGATTGTGGTAATTTTGATATATTTCAAACTTCATATAACTACAGATGGCGCTCTGAAAACACGAGATATGATGTTTTTGTGGATAGATTCATACATATCATGAGGTCCTGAATGGAAATATGAACTTTTTGATTGTGAAAATCTGCGCGGAACAGCATGATTTCGACTTATTCCAAAGTTTGTGAAACTGCAAATAGCACTCTAAAAACACAAAATATAATGTATTTGGTGCTAGGTTCTGCAATATAACGCACTTTTGGAGCAAAATCTTGCTTCTGAGCAGATTTACAGGGTCTATATTTCTCTACGAGACTCAGAAAAAACTCTTATAACTCGCTGGAAACGCAAAATTTTGTGCATTTGAGGACGGTTTCATGCGTATTATGTTGTATTGGATAGATTTATGTGATTCGCGATATATTGAAACGGCTCACAATGTGGTAATTTTGATTTATTTCAAACTTCATATAACTACAAATAGCGCTCTGAAAACACGGAATATGATGTTTTTGTGGATTGATTATTATGAGATCCTGAATAGGAATATGAACTTTTTGATTGTGAAAATCTGCGCGGAAAAGCGTGATTTTGACTTATTCCAAAGTTTGTAAAGATGCAATTAACACCCTAAAAACACAAATAACGATGTATTTGATGCTAGATTCTGCCATATGACGCACTTTTGAAGCAAAATCTTGCTCCTGAGCAGATTTACAGAGTCGAAAATTCCTCAACGAGACTCAGAAAAAACACTGATAACTCGCTGGAAACGCAAAATTTTGTGCATTTGAAGACGGATTCATGCGTATTATGTTGTATTGCATAGATTTATGTGATTTGCGATACTTTCAAACTGCTCAGA
This sequence comes from Dromius quadrimaculatus, assembly GCA_963989225.1. Taxonomy (NCBI): domain Eukaryota; kingdom Metazoa; phylum Arthropoda; class Insecta; order Coleoptera; family Carabidae; genus Dromius; species Dromius quadrimaculatus. The sequence goes on from CAXDIG010000200.1 coordinate 126,751, forward strand.
ATGTGGTAATTCTGACTTATTTCAAACTTCATATAACTGCAGATAGCGCTCTGAAAACACGAGATATGATGTTTTTGTGGATAGATTCATACATATTATAAGGTCCTGAATAGGAATATGAACTGTTTGATTGAGAAAATCTGCGCGGAAAAGCGTGATTTCGACTTATTCCAAAGTTTGTGAAACTGCAAACAGCACTCTAAAAACCCGAAATATGATGTATTTGGTGCTAGATTTTGCCATATAGCGCACTTTTGAAGCAAAATCTTGCTTCTGAGCACATTTACAGAGTCAAAAATTTCTCAACGAGTCTCAGAAAAACGCTGGTAACTCGCTGGAAACGCAAAATCTTGTGCATTTAAGGACAGATTCATGCGTATTATGTTGTATTGGATAGATTTATGTGATTTGCGATACTTTGAAACTACTCAGATTGTGGTAATTTTGACTTATTTCAAACTTCATATAACTGCAGATAGCGCTCTGAAAACATGAAATATGATGTTTTTGTGGATAGATTCATACATATTATAAGGTCCTGAATAGGAATATGAACTGTTTGATTGAGAAAATCTGCGCGGAAAAGCGTGATTTCGACTTATTCCAAAGTTTGTGAAACTGCAAATAGCACTCCAAAAACCCGAAATATGATGTATTTGGTGCTAGATTCTGCCATATAGCGCACTTCTGAAGCAAAATCTTGCTTCTGAGCAGATTTACAGAGTCAAAAATTTCTCAACGAGTCTCAGAAAAACGCTGGTAACTTGCTGGAAACGCAAAATCTTGTGCATTTAAGGACAGATTCATGCGTATTATGTTGTATTGGATAGATTTATGTGATTTGCGATACTTTGAAACTACTCAGATTGTGGTAATTTTGACTTATTTCAAACTTCATATAACTGCAAATAGCGCTCAGAAAACACGGAATATGATGTTTCTGTGGATAGATTATTATGAGATCCTGAATAGGAATATGAACTTTCTGATTGTGAAAATCTGCGCAGAAAAGCGTGATTTTGACTTATTCCAAAGTTTGTAAAACTGCAAATAGCACTCTAAAAACACGGAATATGATGTATTTGATGCTAGATTCTGCCATATAACGCACTTTTGAAGCAAAATCTTGCTCCTGAGCAGATTTACAGAGTCAAAAATTTCTCAACGAGACTCAGAAGAAACACTGATAACTCGCTGGAAACGCAAAATTTTGTGCATTTGAGGACGGGTTCATGCGTATTATGTTGTATTGGATAGATTTATGTGATTTGCGATACTTTGAAACGGCCCACAATGTGGTTATTTTGATTTATTTCAAACTTCATATAACTGCAAATAGCGCTCTGAAAACACGGAAAATGATGTTTTTGTGGATAGATTCATACATATTATGAGGTCCTGAATAGCAATATGAACTTTCTTATTGTGAAAATCTGCGCGGGAAAGCGTGATTTCGACTTATTTCAAAGTTTGTAAAACTGCAAATAGCACTCTTAAAACACAAAATATGATGTATTTGGTGCTAGAATCTGCCATATAACGCACTTTTAAAGCAAAATCTTGCTTCTGAGCAGATTTACCGAGTCAAAAATTTCTCAACGAGACTCAGAAAAAACACTGATAACTCGCTGGAAACGCAAAATTTTGTGCATTTGAGGATGGACTCATGCGTATTATGTTGTATTGGATAGATTTATGTGATTTGCGATACTTTCAAACTGCTCAGAATATGGTAACATTGACTTACTTCAAACTTCATATAACTGCAGATAGTGCTCTTAAAACACGAAATATGATGTTTTTGTGGATAGATTCATACATATTATAAGGTCCTGAATAGGAATATGAACTTCTTGATTGTGAAAATCTGCGCGGAAAAGCGTGATTTCGACTTATTCCAAAGTTTGTGAAACTGCAAATAGCACTCTAAAAACCCAAAATATGATGTGTTTGGTGCTAGATTCTGCCATATAGCGCACTTTTGAAGCAAAATCTTGCTTCTGAGCAGATTTACAGAGTCAAAAATTTCTGAACGAGGCTCAGAGAAAACGCTGATAACTCGCTGGGAACGCAAAATTTTGTGCTTTCGAGGACGAATTCATGCGTATTATGTTGTATTAAATAGATTTATGTGATTTGCGATACTTTGGAACGGCTCAGAATGTGGTAATTTTGACTCATTCCAAACTTCATATAACTGCAGATAGCGCTCTGAGAACACGGAATATGACGTTTTTGTGTATAGATTTATACATATTATGACGTAATGAATAGGAATATGAACTTTTTGATTGTGAAATTCTGTGCGGAAAAGCGTGATTTCGTTTTATTCCAGAGTTTATAAAACTGCAGAAAGCGATCTAAAAACACGAAATATGATGTATTTGGTGCTAGATTCTGCCATATAATGCACTTTGGGAGCAAAATCTTGCTTCTGAGCAGATTTACAGAGTAAAAAAATTCTCAACGAAATTAAAAAAAACACTGATAACTCGCTGAAAACGCAAAATTTTGTGCATTTGAGGACGGATTCATGCGTATTATGTTGTATTGGATAGATTTATGTGATTTGCGATACTTTGAAACCACTAAGATTGTGGTAATTTTGACTTATTCCAAACTTTATATAACCGCAGATAGCGCTCTGAGAACACAGCATATGATGTTTTTGTGGATAGATTCATACATATCATAAGGTCCTGAATAGGAATATGAACTTTTTGATTGTGAAAATCTGCGCGCTACAGCGTGACTTCGACTTATTCCAAAGTTTGTAAAACTGCAAAAAGCACTCTAAAAACACGATATATGATGTATTTGGTGCTAGATTCTGCCATACAACGCACTTTCGAAGCAAAATCTTGCTTCTGAGCAAATTTACAGAGTCAAAATTTTCTCAACGAGACTCAGAAGAAACGCTGATAACTCGCTGGGAACGCAAAATCTTGTGCATTTGAGGACGGATTCATGCGTATTATGTTGTATTAAATAGATTCATGTGATTCGCGATACTTTTAATCCGCTTAGAATGTGGTAATTTTGACTTATTTCAAACTTCATATAACTGCAGATAGCGCACTGAAAACACGAAATATGATGTTTTTGTGGATAGATTCTCACATATTATGAGGTCCTGAATAGGAATATGAACTTTTTGATAGTGGAATTCTGCGCGGAAAAGCGTGATTTTGACTTATTGCAAAGTTTGTAAAACTGCAAATAGCACTTAAAAATAACGTAATATGATGTATTTGGTGCTAGATTTTGCCATATAACGCACTTTTGAAGCAAAATCTTGCTTCTGAGCAGATTTACAGAGTCAAATATTTCTCAACGAGACTCGGAAAAAACGCTGATAACTCGCTGGAAACGCAAAATTTTGAGCATTTGAGGACAGATTCATGCGTATTATGTTGTATTGGATAGATTAATGTGATTTGCGATACTTTGGAACAGCTCATAATGTGGTAATTTAGAGTTATTTCAAACTTCATATAACTGCAGATAGCGCTCTGAAAACACGAAATATGATGTTTTTGTGGATATTTTCATTCATATTATAAGGTCCTGAATAGGAATATGAACTTTTTGATTGTGAAAATCTGCGCAGAGAAGTGTGATTTCGACTCATTCCAAAGTTTGTGAAACTTCAAATAGCACTCTGAAAACACGAAATATGATGTATTTGGTGCGAGATTCTGCCATATAACGCACTTTTGAAGCAAAATCTTGCTTCTGAGCAGATTTACAGAGTGAAAAATTTCTCAACGAGACTCAGAAAAAACGCTGATAACTCGCTGGGAACGTAGAATTTTGTGCATTTGAGGACGGATTCATGCGTATTATGTTATATTGGATAGATTTATGTGATTTGCGATACTTTGAAACTGCTCATAATGTGGTAATTTTGACTTATTTCAAGCTTCATATAACTGCAGATAGCGCTCTGAGAGCACGAAATATGATGTTTTTGTGGATAGATTCATACATATTATGAGGTCTTGAATAGGAATATGAACTTTTTGATTGTGAGAATCTGCGGGGAAAACCGTGATTTCGACTCATTCCAAAATTTGTGAAACTGCAAATAGCACTCTGAAAACACGAAATATGATGTATTTGATGCTAGATTCTGCCATATAACGCACTTTTGAAGCAAAATCTTGCTTCTGAGCAGATTTACAGAGTCAAAAATTTCTCAACGAGACTCAGAAAAAACGCTGATAACTTGCTATGAACGCAATATTTTGTGCATTCAAGGACGGGTTCATGCGTATTATGTTGTACTGAATTGATTTATGTGATTTGCTATACTTTGAAACTGCTCAGAATGTGGTAATTTTGACTCCTTTCAAATTTCATAAAACTGCAGATAGCGCTCTGAAAACACGAAATATGATGTTTTTGTGGTTAGTTTCATACATATTATGAGGTCCTGAATGGGAATATGAGCTTTTTGATTGTGAATATCTGCGCAGAAAAGCGTGATTTCGACTTATTCCAAAGTTTGTGAAACTGCAAATAGCATTCTAAAAACACGAAATATGATGTTTTTGGTGCTAGATTCTGCCATATAACGCACTTCTAAGCAAAATCTTACTTCTGAGCAGATTTACGGAGTCAAAAATTTCTCAACGAGACTCAGAAAAAACGCTGATCACTCGCTGGGAACGCAAGATCTTGTGCATTTGAGGACAGATTCATGCGTTTTATGTTGTATTGGATATATTTATGTGATTTGCGATACTTTAAAACGGCTCAGAATGTGGTAATTTTGACTTATTTCAAACTTCATATAATTGCAGATAGCGCTCTGAAAGCACGAAATATGATGTTCTTGTGGATAGATTCATACATATTATGAGGTCCTGGATAGGAATTTGAACTTTTTGAATTTGGGAATCTGCGACGAAAAGCGTGATTTCGACTTATTCCAAAATTTGTAAAACTGCAACTAGCACTCTGAAAACACGACATTTGATGTATTTGGTGCTAGATTCTGCCATATAACGCACTCTTGAAGCAAAATCTTGCTTTTGAGCAGATTTACAGAGTCAAAAATTTCTCATCGAGACTCAGAGAAAACGCTGATAACTCGCTGGGTACGCAAAATTTTGTGCATTTGAGGACGGATTCATGCGTATTATGTTGTACTGGATAGATTTATGTGACTTGCGATACCTTGAAACTGCTCAGAATGTGGTAATTTCGACTCATTTCAAACTTCATATAACTGCAGATAGCGCTCTAAAAACACAAAATATGACGTTCTTGTGGATAGATTTATACACTAGCGTTTCGACCCGCTTCGCAAGTCTAAGCGCTAGGCCTTGCAGCTCCATATGTGAACCGCCTCCGGCAAAAATAATTTCTTGATAGGATTAGTTCCAATTTTAATTTCAGCCTACAAAATTCTCCTGCTCCATATCATATTTCTGAATTTTTCCCTATATGTGATTTCACTCTTTCTTATAGACAATTTCCAATGTTATTTCATGTGTTTATCTGGAGAGAAATTATCAATATCAACTCCTTCACGATTTACAGAGACTCTAGGCGTCGCAGCTCCAAATATGTACCGCCTCTCTGACAAGAATTCTTCTTTGACAAGACCAATCCCGGATGTGAATTGAGCTCACGTAATTCCCCTGCTTCATATTATATTACTACACTTTTCTCTGCCCGTGATTGTATTGATTGACAGTTTCCAATCATATTTGGGTATGAATCCTTAAGAAAATCATCCATTTCATTCCCTTCAAGGATTAGCGACGAGATGGCAAGATTGTTTCTCTATTAGAACGATTTCTTCAAAAGAACCACTCTTGCCGCACAATTTTCAATATTATACACAGGTCTTGATATTTACCAGTCAGGGTATTCATTATTAAAGCAGCTCATTAGTTATTTGAACTACTACAGACGGCCTTACGATCGACAGAATAGGTGTGCGCGAGAAAAAGAAAGTGTGCATCAAAAAGACAAGAAACAGCGATTCGAATCATTCAAGTCTGGATTGAATATTTGATTTTATATCCCAAAATTTATTGATACATAGCACTCAATATCAATAATATTCAAAATATTGTCATCAAATAGCAATAGAATATCCAATATTTCTTAATAATAATCTTCCTTGAACTATTATCATAAGTAGATTTATAATCATCAACTACAATATATTGCAGCTTCTCACATCTTGAGGAACTGATAATAACTAAATACTTAAATAAGAGTCAACCCCTTACCAACGGTAGTGGGATGCTTGTGTTAAGACCTGTATATAAGACCGTGATGCGTGCATTAACATGCTCTATTTTTGCATCGAAAACTGCAAAAGTACGATATCCATTAAATAGTCAGTCCATCGATTACAACAATCAACCATAGATCTCAATTAGAATTGAGAGTAAATGACAATATTAATTTCAGTAAGTTCTTATCGTTTATCTCATGGATCAACAATAACTTCACGAATAAAGTCAAAATTAAGTTGATCACAACAAATGATTGTTGCCCGTGATGATCTACAATCGACGATTTCTACTCAGGAATTATTGTTGATTATAAGATCATGATAACCACTACAATAAAAATACTAGTTTGAAAGAGTCATGTGATTATAATAAAAATATTATTGAATACAACAATCAAATCATTTTTTCCAACAATAAAATTGTGGATTTGAGTATACAATTTGGTCGTAGCCTTAAAACAACAGTATAAGGTAACCAGAACGTCCAAACTATCAATTATAACAATACCAATGTTGATGTAAATGATGGCTTGTTGATTATAACAAAGAAATTGCTGTTGCAGTCTTGTTGATGAGAACAGTAAAATTAACCATTAAATCAATATTAGTTGTTCAAAGTGCCTATTTAATAAAATACAATATTAAGGAATTGATCAAAATAATGAAATTGATGAATGTAGCAATGAAAATGTTGACAGCTGTTGTATCATCTGACTACTCGTCATCCGATTCCTTAATATCCAACAAAAAACTCTTGTTCTTCACAATTACAATATATTTCAATAACAGATATTATGAACAAACACTAAAAGAAAAATAATATCTGACTCTTACAGAATATTTCTATCCACTCTTTCTTACGCAGGCACTTGCGCACGCGCACCCGAGCGTCAACGTCACACCTAACAATGTTACCAACTGTTAGAATAGATGTCTGTGTTGATTGTTCCAATGACATTTATCAAAATCAGCTGATTACAATAGTAAATTTTCACTTGCAGCAACCCGTATCATCTATCAACATTTTCCGCGGAGACCCTTTCTTGAATAACTACGTTTAATCTGAGAATAAAGTATTGAATCTATCCATATCATGTGTCTCCTACACTTCTTGAGAAATCAATTTTTTTCAATCCCATATATGATTTCTCTCAACTATTACAATATATTTCAATAACTGATATTATGAACAAACACTTAAAGAAAAATAATATCTGACTCTCACAAAATATCTATATCCACTCTTTCTTATCGCGACCACTAAGTCACAAATCGGTAATGTAAAACGCATGCAGATAACTTTTGTGATTCAAACAATTTTGAAGAGATGGCGACACTAGCGATTACCTAGAAATTACATCAGCGGTAGTAAAACGGTGGTTTTTTTCATTTATACCCATATAGCTAAATTCGCTCCTTGCTGAGAGTTTTCTTATGTATATTATTACATACGAGATGAATAATAATAAATGAATTTAATTTGGCTTATGACGCCTCCGCTTGGACGTCAGAAATATGTGACGTACTGCTGGGCCTGTCGCTAACTTTTTCTTTACTCCCGGGCGTCATTTACTAACGGAGCGACAGGCTGTTCTGCGTGCCAAAATAGCTTTGTGGAGATGATGTCCAGGCTTCTGAAATTTTGCTGAAAACTTGAGAACATAGTACACGCAACAAGGGGTTTCGGCCATCTAGATCGCTAGGTGGTTTGCTTGAGGTCTGGTTTAGAGGAAGGCGCTTACTTTGCTCGCATAGAATTTTGCTGACTTGCAGTAGCGCCTTTAATATTCAAAATCTCCATCACTTCAAGGGACCTTAATTGTGCAAATTTGGACCTCAAAATTGTTAAAAAATATCGACGGTTGGATTGCAAAATACAAATATTTGATATTTACTGAATTTCAATTCGTGGGTAGTTACTAGATGGGGTTGAGAACGCTTTGAATTAGTAAAATAAATTCAACTTGACTGGGACTTGAACCCGCGATCACCAGGTTGCTACTAGCCCATTCTAGCCACCGAGCTATCAATACTGTAAGAACATGTGTACTCTAGACGTCATCTTATGGTAATTTGCGGACTTGAATCTAGCGAAAATATTTACAATAATTTCAAAAACTCAAAATACATATGTTGAAAAGAAGTAACACAGACTTGTTCAAAGTTTGAACAATAATTTAACGGAAATTACGTAGTCCAGGACTTCAAATAAAAATAATATCCAAATGAAACTTTTCTGCTGAAGTGTTTCTGCCCTACAACCACCGTAATTTCCGTGAAATTATTGTTTTATCATCTAAATATATACAGCGATATCCTGAAGCTTAAGTATTACAAGTAAATGAAACTTTTCAAAAATAAAATTATAAAACAGATGCCATACACCGGGATCGAACCTGGGACAACGGAACGTCGGTCGGTCGTCGTAACCACTTAGTCACTGGCGGAATTGCGAAGTGTGGTGGTACGACGATTGAAAGGGACATTCATCACAATGGATAGGAATGAGAATGATGATATTACAAGAAGAATTACAATAATTGGCTGTATTCTGTAACACAATCATTAACTTATTATCGATCGATAAGATTTTTGACAAATAGAAATAACTGTGACAAACGAATATTCAGAATTTTTGGTCAGTGCTATTGTCGAGGAAAAACTTTGATGGCCATACAGCAGATTTTATTATTTCAATAATGACTTAATATAAATATAGGTATTTGAAAATGTCTTGATTCTTGATAGTACTTTCTTGTCACGTTTTGGGAAATTGAAAATATTCCTTGTCTTGGACTTGTCTTCACTTCAAGACAAAATCAAGACAAGATCAAGATTATTTCTTGATTCTTGAGAAACACGGATCTCATAATTCCAATAAATCAATAAATATGCCGATTTGAGAGACTGATTATCAAGATATCGCAATTTCTTGACAAGGAGCCTTGAATCTTGATATTACTCTCTTGTCTTGTCTTGGGAAATAGAAAATACTTCTTGTCTTGATTTCAAGACAAGATCAAGATTATCCCTTGATTCTTGTGAATCACTACACTCTTTTACATAAATTAACCAGAAAAAATCAATGTAATACTAGGCTACATTTTGCGTAACTATTTTGATAGATAGAAAAGCATATGGAATATGATATGAATAATGGAATTTGTTCACAAATATGTTAATCCAACGGCACAGCAAATGTTCATGTTAAATGAGTTTTCCTGTTTTATCCGCATATCACCTGCAAATCTGAACCGATTCTCATAATTAGTTTTTTCATTTGAATTCATTATCTACGGATATTTTGCAATTCGATCAACTAGTCCTGAAGAGAACTCATGGAAAAAACGTATGAGTATAATCATTTGGAGCGGAAAATGTCTGAATAAATAATTGAAAAATCTTATGTGGACAGAGATGAATGTCTTCGGTAAAAGTGACAAATACGAAATTGTAATGACTTCTGGCAACTATTTCATGAACTCACGTCTTGTCACAGATCTTTTAGTATGATAACATACCGTGAAAATCATTATCTTATAGTGAATTGCTCCCAGATACTCGAATTTCGCGCGCTTTTTCCAAATAAGGCTCACTATGTGAATATTTATTGTGAGCTTTGAGAAAAAGTATAAGGGATTTGATGATACCTAATCCGTGTATAGAATAGAACATAGTATTCATATTCATGGAATTTTTGTCTGGTAGCTGTTCCATTATCTCAAAAAACAGTGGAAGTTTTGCAAATTTATGAGTAAGGTGAATTGATGGTCATAGAAAAATATATATTCAATCCATTTGAATCATAACGTGAGCAAGTAGAACTCATTAAACGTCATTTAAAACATACTAAGGAAAATATTAAATTGTTTCGTGAATTGTTGAAGCTTCTCTGAATATAATACTTGATTCTTCGAGTCTACCTAGAATCAAATGGACTTTTTCACAGATATACAACATAATGATGCCTTTCAGGAACTATTTGCTGAATTCACGACCAGAAAACTCTGTCACAAAGCTTTCAGTGTGATGATATACCGTGAAAATCTCAATTCGATTGAAAATTGCCGCGAGGTATACGAGTTTCGCACGCATCTTTCGACTGAGGCTCACTATGTGAATATTAATAGTTAGTTTTGGGGGCGTATATAGGATTTGAAAATACTTCATCCTTGTACAGAATAGAACATAGTATTAGTGTTGATCACAACCTAGACCAGTACCTGTTCTATTCTGTCTTTCACCAGTTGTTTTGATGTGGGCGGAATTATTCATGGTTTCGCAAGGTATGGATATTGGCAAGAATTAAAATGCACTCAGAATATAGATCGGTAGTCAATGTTACAACTGTTCCCAAAAGTCAAAATTAACTCTGCAATCTCACAAATGTATTGTAAGATTATTTAGATAATCTTCATACTAGGAGTGGCAGGTTCGAATCTTTGCGCTTTGGCAGCCCGCACAAAAAGTTGCAAAGTGCCGCAGGTTGCTGACTCCTGATCTAAATGATCGAATGTATAAACCTGTAGAAATAGAACATCTGTTTATCGACTTTTGTGCTTGCCTCACTTTGTTAAGCTAGAACTACTGAATGTTTGAATTGAAGTGTGTGAACAGAAAGCATAGTGTGTTGTATTCCTATCATAGTGGGTACGCTCGTAGGTTCACAGGCACAGCTGTGCGAAATAAAGACCACACATGACGTGTAAAGGACCATTCACACTACTCTAAATGCTGATTCACACCATTAAATACGTTATATGTTTCTAATTTAAAAGAAGCGGAAATTATGGATACCAAAGGCATGATAGTTATTCATTGTGCTAGAATGGAATGCGATATAATTAGTCACAAAATAGAAAAATTTCCCACCACGACACCTGAGAGACAAGCTGATACTCTTCTTTAGTGATTAATCACATTTTATACGGATCCAATACAATTTTATATTCAAATCATATCTCAAAATGCATCAAATAGTTTTTTTTCCTCTAACATCACATATGTAAGTAATAACTTGTGAGTCTCCGCTGCCAAGGTGAAGTGACACTTTATCGATTAGGCAGATAAAATAGCAACTTATATTGTAAAGGTTATATATTTTAACTTTGTATTTGCACGCAAAGGATTTTCAATATTCACTAAATTAATGTCACCAAATTCATCCTAAATATAGTTTGCGAATTTCTAGTTTTGTAATGTACTCGATTGAAAAAAATAAAATATGCTTCTATGCATTTATTAATCGGTTGCCAAGTTTTTATGCCTCTGTTGGGTGGTTGCTGTGGAAGCGACATTTTTACTGCCTAGGCAGTAAAATTATCACTTTATAGACTGTAAACTAAAATCTATTTGTTAAAACATTCGATATGCTATCAGTAAAACTGAATAATCTGCTGTGGCCATCACAGTTCTTCCCCGATCATAAATTTCATTCGTTCCAACATAATTTTTGGTTATGGAATATGCAAATTTCAAAACAGTGTTGGAAGAATTTATTCTATATTATATAACAGTCTTCAAGGAATTTAAAGTTAAATAAGATTAATTTACTCTGGGAGTGAATTTACTTGCTCTTTAATCATATCGGTCATTAAACTTTTTAATTCGGATGAATTAAACAAGAAATTGGAGTGTGAGTTCACACGCGGTAGAAGTAAAACTTTATATTCTGAATAATTTATGTAAAAGAATGTAGTGAATCACAAGAATCAAGAAATAATCTTGATCTTGTCTTGAAATCAAGGCAAGAAGTATTTTCTATTTCCCAAGACAAGACAAGAAAGTAATATCAAGATTCAAGGCTCCTTGTCAAGAAATTGCGATATCTTGATGATCAGTCTCTCAAATCGGCATATTTATTGATTTATTGAAATAATGAGATCAGTTTTTCTTAAGAATCAAGAAATAATCTTGATCTTGTCTTGATTTTGTCTTGAAATGGTAAAATCTGCTGTATGGCCATCAAAGTTTTTCCTTGACAATAAATTACATGCGGGCAATTGAATCACTGTTTCATGAATTTAGAGTGTCACCCTAACTGTCAAAATGACATTTGTCATTGTCGAACTGACAGTTGTCATTATGAAAGTGACAACATCATTGTCCATGTGACAGCGTCATTTCCAAAGGGACAGCTGTCATTGTCAAAGTGACATTGTCATTGTCAAAATGACAGCTGTTATTGTCATGGTGAAAGACGGCGACTATCTTTTAGTCATTGCAACATGAGTATTTCCGGCAATAGAGAGTCTTTCTAGGATTTTCTGTTTGAAAAAGCTCATTCACAAACTTAAACCTAGCTTTTTAATAAAAAACTCATATATGAAATTTAAATCAAAAATTTGTACGGGTTCTCAAATTATCATACTTTCAGACAGACAGACCGACCGATTGCATTCAAACTTTTGTTTTTTTGGGTTAAGTGGAGTCTAAAATATGAAAATTCATCAGAATTAAACTTGAGAATGACAGATTTTCCATTTATTTTTATTAGTGGCAATCTTGGAAAACGTTGATAGAATCGTTTCATAACATAACTTTCAGGGAGGGAGAAGAGTAGACACTAACACTGAACTTGAGCGTTCGGACTGGATAAAGCGATAGAGAAAGGGGACTCCCCCAAAATTTCAATATCAAGAATGGGGAACTCTTAAAACAAGACAAGAAATGCATCGTCAAGAAATGGACAAGACAAGAAATTTTCATTTTCTTGTCTTGAAAATCAAGACTAGACAAGAAATGATCATCAAGACAAGTAATCTTGTCTTGATGGAACACTAATTTGAATTATTTTGTGAGTGAGTGAAATTTCTCAAGCGTCAATAAATGTACCAAGGAGAAAAATGAATATTTCTTTGAATAGTTAAAATTCTTACTATTTTTAGATCGGAGTTTTTGACTCTCGTAAGAATGTTTCACAAAAGCGAGACATTAGGTTAAATTTTCTATGGACATTCAACATAATAATGATTTTCAGCATTTATTTGATGAATTAACAATCTAAACATTGTCACAGAGTTTACTGTATGATAACATACGGTAAAAATCTCAATCCCACAAGAAATTACCGCCAGATATTTGAGTTTCGCGCGCTCTCTCCAAAATTAGGTTAAACTGTGTAAAAATTAATTGTGACTTTTAGAGGCGAATGTAGGATTTGACAATACTTAATCCGTGTACAAAATAGAACGTTGTACTTATATTGATAACAATTTTGTCCAGTATTCTTCCAGTTTTCTTAGGAATTGGTAAAAACTTTTGCAAATAAATGAGTAAAGAAATCTGATGTTCTTGGAAAAATATCTATTCAATCCATTTGAGTTACTTTATGAGCAAGTAAGATTCTTAAAGAGTCGATAAATGTACTGAGGAGGTAACTAATCACTTCTTTGAACTGTTAAAACCTTCTGGATAACAGATTAAAGTTTTTGAATCTAGTAAGAATGTTCTGTATTAGCGAGACATGAAGTTGCATTTTTCATAGATATTCAGCATAATAATGACTTTTAGCCACTATTTCAAAAATTTACGATCAAAAAGTTTGTCACAGAGCTTTAAGTATGTCTAATGCCTGTTTTGCACGATGCAATTTATTGATGAAAATATTCATGCAGTTTTCCTTGGATTTCTTTGTGAATTTATTGTCATGCAGATTATTGTTGGTTCGTTTTTACATATATGAAGATTTCCATTAATTTATTGTAAACAATTTGAAAGTATCAACCTGAATATCAGTTGTCATTTTATTGTCCTTGATTTTTGTATTGTGTTTCTTGCAAGTTTCTGTAGACCATTCCATGAAATGAAAACCATATACCATTTTATAATATGAAAACCACGACAAGTTCAAGAATAAACACTCTCTAGAATCTTACCTGCAAAAAAGGTAAGAGATAAACAAAGATAATGCCAAATTCAAAGATTAGCAAAGACAAAATGTGAAGAAAAAACCCCAAAATTCCCTGGAAATTCGTCTATAAATTCATGAATTTCTTCATGAAGAAAAAGTTCACGAAGTGTTTCGTACTATACGATCCAATAAATTTGAAATAAAACTTCGTGAATTTATTGATGAAGGAATTGAATCGTGTAAAACAGTCATTGGGATGTTCATTTTACAAGACATTTTCTCCAGGTATTCGAATTTTGCGCGCGTTCTTCAAATTAGATCAAATTTGTGTTCATTTTGGAAGCAAATGAGGGGTTCGGTGGTACTTTCATCCGTTTACAAAATAAAATATATTTTTCATATTGGCAACAATGTTCCATTTCAACAGGGAAGCAGAAAACAGTGTGAAGTCTTGGAATTTATGAGTAAGGGAATCCGACGTTCTCAAAAAAATATCTATTCAGTCTATTTAGATCATTCTGTGAGTACCCAATAAAATTTATGTTATATCAAATGTACCGAGGAGAAATGCATATTTCTTCGAATTGTTGAAATTTGCCCAAATACTAGATTAGGGTTTTTGAGTTTACTAAGAATCTGCATACTTCCAGAATATAGCTTGTTTTCATTTGTCTGTTGCTGGGCGTTGGAGTTACACAAAAATGACTAAGAGTATCACAAATAATTACTTTCAGTGATAGATTAGAATTTCACATCCTGTATATGAGTTTGGCTTCCTGTTGTCCCTTTTCATATGAACTTTAAGTATGCTAAATCTCGAACTTTTTTGTGCGTGCAATATGTTTTAGAAAGGGTACGAAATTTTTTGTTCACGTATTCCCTCCATCCCTAACCCCTGTGAAATATGAGCTACATGTCGGAATTCTCTTCATTCGGTGTTTATTTTTCGATATATTTCAGCTGCAAAAAGTATTGCTTTCAGCAGTGAATCAAAATGAGACATTTTGTATATAGTTCTAGCGTTCTGCATTTCTTTTCTATATAAACCTCAAATTTACTAAGTCACACATTCCTCCGTGCGCGCAATATGCTTAAAAAATGGTGCAAAGTTTTCTCTTCACGTATATCTCCCTTTCCTCCCTCCTCGTGGAGTGAGAATCAGATTTCGGACATTTTTTCATTCAGTGTATATCTTCCGATATATTCTAGCGGTAAATAATATCACCTTCAGCGGTGAGTCAAAATAAGACACATTGTATATAATTCTAGCGTTCTGCAGTCCTTCTTCATATGAACTTCAGATATGCTAAATCTGCATTCCTCCGTGCGCGAAATATGCTTACAAAGAGGTAAAAAAGTTTTCTCTTCATGTATATTTCCCTTCCCTTACCCCTCGTGAAGTACTAATCAGAGCAAACATTTTCACATTCGGTGTATATCTTCCAAAATATTGCAGCAGTAAATAATACCGCTTTCAGCAGTGAATCAAAATAGGACAGCCTATATATAATTTTAGTGTTCTGCGGTCCTTCTCTACATAGATGTTGATTATAGTGAATGTCACACTCCTTCAAGCGTGCAATATACTCATAGAATGATACAAAGTTTTCTCCTCACTTATACGTCCTCCCCTCCCACTCAATCCCTATGAAGTAAGAATTAGATACAAGACATTTTTTTCATTCGATGTATATCTTTTGGGATATTCCAGTGACGAATATTATCCCTTCTAGCGATAAATCAGAACAAGACACCCTGTGTATAATTTCGGCGTTCTACGGTCCTTCCCCATATGGACGTCAATTATGCCAAAACTCACATTTCTACGTGCGCGCAATATGCTCGAGAATGGACAAAGCTTTCTCTTCACGTATACCTTCCTCTCCTCACCCCTCGTAGAGTGAGAATGAGATATCAGACATTTTCTATTTGGTGTATATTTCTCGAGATATGCCAGCGGCAAATAACATCGGCTTCAGTGGTAAATCAGAATGGGACATCCTGCAATACTTCTACATATAAACTTTAAGTATGTCAGATCCCACATCCCTTCATTTGTGCAATATGCTTGAAAAGGGGTACAAAGTTTTCCCGTCACGTATACTTCCCTTTCCTCACTTCTCATTGAGTTATAATTGGATATCAGACATTTCGGTGTGAATTATTCGAAATATTCCAGTTGCAAATAATAGCGCCTTCAACTGTGAGTCAGAATGAGACACCTGTATATAATTTTAGCGTCCTGCAATCCTTCTACTTATGAACTTTAAGTATGCCGAATCTCACATCCCTTCACTTGTGCAATATGCTTAAAAAAAGGTACAAAGTTTGCTCTTCACATATACTCCTCTTCCCTTGCCCCTCGTTAAGTGAGAATTGCATATCAGACATTTCGGTGTGAATCATTCGAAATATTCCAGCTGCAAATGATATCGCCGTCAGTAATAAATCAGAATGGGACATCCTGTATATAATTTTAGCGTCCTGCAATCCTTCTACATATGAACTTTGGGTATGCCAAATCTCACATCGTTTTGTTAATGCAATATGCTTGAAAAGAGATACAAATTTTGCTCTTCACGTACACCTCCCTCCCCTTACCCGTCGTTGAGTGAGAATTAGATATCAGACATTTCGGTGTGAGTCATTCGGAATATTCCAGCTGCAAATAATAGCGTCTCCAGCGATAAATCAGAATGGGACACCCTGTATATAATTTTAGCGTTCTGCAATACTCCTACATATAAACTTCAAGTATGTCAAATCTTACACTTCTCCGTGCGCGCAATATGCTTAAAAAAGGGTACAAAGTTTTCTCTCCACATATAATTCCCTTCCCTCCCTCTCGTTGAGTGATAATTAGATATCAGATATTTCGGTGTGAATTATTCGAAATATTCTAGTTGCAAATAATAGCGCCTTCAACGGTGAGTCAGAATGAGACACCTGTATATAATTCCAGCGTCCTGCAATCCTTTTACATATGAACCTCAAGTATGCCAAATCTCACATCCCTTTGTTCGTGAAATATGCTTAAAAAGAGATACAAAGTTTTGTCTCACGTATACATTCCTCTCCTCAGCCCTTGTTAAGTGAGAATTTGATATCAGACATTTAGGTGTTAACCATTTGAAATGTTCCAGCTGCAAATAATAGCGCCTCAAGTAATTATTCAGAATGAGACCCCCTGTATATAATTTTAGCGTCCTGCAATCCTTCTATATATGAACTTCAAGTATGCCAAATCTCACATTTCTCCGTGTGCGCAATATGATTAAAAACGGATACAAAGTTTTCTCTTCACGTATACTTCCCTCCCCTTACCCCTCGTTCAGTGAGAGTTAGATATAAGAAATTTCGGTGTGAATCAATCGAAATATTCCGGCTGCGAATAATAGCGCCTTTAGCGGTAATTCAGAATGGGACAGCCTGTATATAATTTTAGCGTCCTGCAATCCTTTTGCATATGAACTTCAAGTATGCCAAATCTCACATTTCTCCGTGCGCGCAGTATGCTCAAAAAGAGGTACAATGTCTTCTCTTCACGTATACTGCCCTCCCCTCACCCCTCTTTAACTGATGATTTGATATCAGACATATCGGTGTAAATCATTCGAAATATTCCAGCTGCAAATAATAGCGGCTTCAGCGATAAATCAGTATTGGACACTCTGTATATAATTTTGGCGTCCTGCAATCCTTCTACATATGAACTTTGAGTATGCCAAATCTCACATCCCTTCGTTCGTGCAATATGCTTTAAAAGGGACACAAAATTCTCTCTTCATGTATATTCCCCTCCCCTTATCCCTCGTTAAGTGAAAATTAGATATCAGACATTTCGGTGTGAGTCATTCGGAATATTCCAGCTGCAAATAATAGCGTCTCCAGCGATAAATCAGAATGGGACATCCTGTATATAATTTTAGCGTTCTGCAATCCTCCTACATATAAACTTCAAGTATGTCAAATCTTACATTTCCCCGTGCGCGCAATATGCTTAAAAAGAGATAAAAAGTATTACTTTTACATATAACCCCCTCCCCTTTCCTCTGCCCTTGTGGAGTAAGAATTAAATGTCTGACATTTTGTAATGCGATGTATATTTTTCGAGATATTCCGGCCTCAATAAATATTGTTCTTAATGATAAATTGGGATAGAACACCTGTAGATATATAATTTGAGCTTTTCGTACTTCCTCTCCTTATGAACTTCAAGTAAGCCAAATCTCATTCTTTCGTGCGCACAATATGCTTGAAAAGGGGTACAACGTTTTCTATACACGCATTTTTGTGCTCTTTGCGAGTAATTTCAATTTAAAAAATATTGAGTAGATACACTGTAACTATAAAACACAACTAATGCCTGTAATCAGCCTCATTGCCTTCATTTACATCTTTCAGGTATATTTGATAGGAATCAGATTTTTGACCTCACTATTTTATAGCTACTTCGATTTCCTTGTCCCTGAACCATTATAGGAGAGTCCCCGAAGATAAAATAAAAATAAAAAGAAAGTAATCAAATATATAATTTTCAAAAGGGCTCCCTGAAGCCAGAGGTCCGAGTGCGTTGCTTCTACTTGCTTCCCTGTAGCGACGCCACTGATTCAAGTACACTTTTTCCCTAAATTCTCCACAATCAATAGCCATGATCACAAAAACGGTTTACAATTGGTAAGTAACAGCATCTAGTAGAGAGAAAGTGAACCGCAATCTAACGTATTTTTTAGTTCCAAAATTGTCCACTGAACAAGTTGCTGAAAACTTCATTGAATGTGTTTTGTTTTTGGCTACGTAGCCAAAGACATAAATTGTAGCCAAACACTACGTTAGATCAACGAAATGTAGCGGAAGACTACATTGTAGCAATATATATATATATATATATATATATATATATATATATATATATATATATATATATATATATATATATATATATATATATATATATATATATATATATATATATATATATATATATATATATATATATATATATATATATATATATTGCTACAATGTAGTCTTCCGCTACATTTCGTTGATCTAACGTAGTGTTTGGCTACAATTTATGTCTTTGGCTACGTAGCCAAAAACAAAACACATTCAATGAAGTTTTCAGCAACTTGTTCAGTGGACAATTTTGGAACTAAAAAATACGTTAGATTGCGGTTCACTTTCTCTCTACTAGATGCTGTTACTTACCAATTGTAAACCGTTTTTGTGATCATGGCTATTGATTGTGGAGAATTTAGGGAAAAAGTGTACTTGAATCAGTGGCGTCGCTACAGGGAAGCAAGTAGAAGCAACGCACTCGGACCTCTGGCTTCAGGGAGCCCTTTTGAAAATTATATATTTGATTACTTTCTTTTTATTTTTATTTTATCTTCGGGGACTCTCCTATAATGGTTCAGGGACAAGGAAATCGAAGTAGCTATAAAATAGTGAGGTCAAAAATCTGATTCCTATCAAATATACCTGAAAGATGTAAATGAAGGCAATGAGGCTGATTACAGGCATTAGTTGTGTTTTATAGTTACAGTGTATCTACTCAATATTTTTTAAATTGAAATTACTCGCAAAGAGCACAAAAATGCGTGTATAGAAAACGTTGTACCCCTTTTCAAGCATATTGTGCGCACGAAAGAATGAGATTTGGCTTACTTGAAGTTCATAAGGAGAGGAAGTACGAAAAGCTCAAATTATATATCTACAGGTGTTCTATCCCAATTTATCATTAAGAACAATATTTATTGAGGCCGGAATATCTCGAAAAATATACAGCGCATTACAAAATGTCAGACATTTAATTCTTACTCCACAAGGGCAGAGGAAAGGGGAGGGGGTTATATGTAAAAGTAATACTTTTTATCTCTTTTTAAGCATATTGCGCGCACGGGGAAATGTAAGATTTGACATACTTGAAGTTTATATGTAGGAGGATTGCAGAACGCTAAAATTATATACAGGATGTCCCATTCTGATTTATCGCTGGAGACGCTATTATTTGCAGCTGGAATATTCCGAATGACTCACACCGAAATGTCTGATATCTAATTTTCACTTAACGAGGGATAAGGGGAGGGGAATATACATGAAGAGAGAATTTTGTGTCCCTTTTAAAGCATATTGCACGAACGAAGGGATGTGAGATTTGGCATACTCAAAGTTCATATGTAGAAGGATTGCAGGACGCCAAAATTATATACAGAGTGTCCAATACTGATTTATCGCTGAAGCCGCTATTATTTGCAGCTGGAATATTTCGAATGATTTACACCGATATGTCTGATATCAAATCATCAGTTAAAGAGGGGTGAGGGGAGGGCAGTATACGTGAAGAGAAGACATTGTACCTCTTTTTGAGCATACTGCGCGCACGGAGAAATGTGAGATTTGGCATACTTGAAGTTCATATGCAAAAGGATTGCAGGACGCTAAAATTATATACAGGCTGTCCCATTCTGAATTACCGCTAAAGGCGCTATTATTCGCAGCCGGAATATTTCGATTGATTCACACCGAAATTTCTTATATCTAACTCTCACTGAACGAGGGGTAAGGGGAGGGAAGTATACGTGAAGAGAAAACTTTGTATCCGTTTTTAATCATATTGCGCACACGGAGAAATGTGAGATTTGGCATACTTGAAGTTCATATATAGAAGGATTGCAGGACGCTAAAATTATATACAGGGGGTCTCATTCTGAATAATTACTTGAGGCGCTATTATTTGCAGCTGGAACATTTCAAATGGTTAACACCTTAATGTCTGATATCAAATTCTCACTTAACAAGGGCTGAGGAGAGGAATGTATACGTGAGACAAAACTTTGTATCTCTTTTTAAGCATATTTCACGAACAAAGGGATGTGAGATTTGGCATACTTGAGGTTCATATGTAAAAGGATTGCAGGACGCTGGAATTATATACAGGTGTCTCATTCTGACTCACCGTTGAAGGCGCTATTATTTGCAACTAGAATATTTCGAATAATTCACACCGAAATATCTGATATCTAATTATCACTCAACGAGAGGGAGGGAAGGGAATTATATGTGGAGAGAAAACTTTGTACCCTTTTTTAAGCATATTGCGCGCACGGAGAAGTGTAAGATTTGACATACTTGAAGTTTATATGTAGGAGTATTGCAGAACGCTAAAATTATATACAGGGTGTCCCATTCTGATTTATCGCTGGAGACGCTATTATTTGCAGCTGGAATATTCCGAATGACTCACACCGAAATGTCTGATATCTAATTCTCACTCAACGACGGGTAAGGGGAGGGAGGTGTACGTGAAGAGCAAAATTTGTATCTCTTTTCAAGCATATTGCATTAACAAAACGATGTGAGATTTGGCATACCCAAAGTTCATATGTAGAAGGATTGCAGGACGCTAAAATTATATACAGGATGTCCCATTCTGATTTATTACTGACGGCGATATCATTTGCAGCTGGAATATTTCGAATGATTCACACCGAAATGTCTGATATGCAATTCTCACTTAACGAGGGGCAAGGGAAGAGGAGTATATGTGAAGAGCAAACTTTGTACCTTTTTTTAAGCATATTGCACAAGTGAAGGGATGTGAGATTCGGCATACTTAAAGTTCATAAGTAGAAGGATTGCAGGACGCTAAAATTATATACAGGTGTCTCATTCTGACTCACCGTTGAAGGCGCTATTATTTGCAACTAGAATATTTCGAATAATTCACACCGAAATATCTGATATCTAATTATCACTCAACGAGAGGGAGGGAAGGGAATTATATGTGGAGAGAAAACTTTGTACCCTTTTTTAAGCATATTGCGCGCACGGAGAAGTGTAAGATTTGACATACTTGAAGTTTATATGTAGGAGTATTGCAGAACGCTAAAATTATATACAGGGTGTCCCATTCTGATTTATCGCTGGAGACGCTATTATTTGCAGCTGGAATATTCCGAATGACTCACACCGAAATGTCTGATATCTAATTCTCACTCAACGACGGGTAAGGGGAGGGAGGTGTACGTGAAGAGCAAAATTTGTATCTCTTTTCAAGCATATTGCATTAACAAAACGATGTGAGATTTGGCATACCCAAAGTTCATATGTAGAAGGATTGCAGGACGCTAAAATTATATACAGGATGTCCCATTCTGATTTATTACTGACGGCGATATCATTTGCAGCTGGAATATTTCGAATGATTCACACCGAAATGTCTGATATGCAATTCTCACTTAACGAGGGGCAAGGGAAGAGGAGTATATGTGAAGAGCAAACTTTGTACCTTTTTTTAAGCATATTGCACAAGTGAAGGGATGTGAGATTCGGCATACTTAAAGTTCATAAGTAGAAGGATTGCAGGACGCTAAAATTATATACAGGGTGTCCCATCCTGATTCACAGTTGAAGGCGCTATTATTTGCAACTGGAATATTTCGAATAATTCACACCGAAATGTCTGATATCCAATTATAACTCAATGAGAAGTGAGGAAAGGGAAGTATACGTGACGGGAAAACTTTGTACCCCTTTTCAAGCATATTGCACAAATGAAGGGATGTGGGATCTGACATACTTAAAGTTTATATGTAGAAGTATTGCAGGATGTCCCATTCTGATTTACCACTGAAGCCGATGTTATTTGCCGCTGGCATATCTCGAGAAATATACACCAAATAGAAAATGTCTGATATCTCATTCTCACTCTACGAGGGGTGAGGAGAGGAAGGTATACGTGAAGAGAAAGCTTTGTCCATTCTCGAGCATATTGCGCGCACGTAGAAATGTGAGTTTTGGCATAATTGACGTCCATATGGGGAAGGACCGTAGAACGCCGAAATTATACACAGGGTGTCTTGTTCTGATTTATCGCTAGAAGGGATAATATTCGTCACTGGAATATCCCAAAAGATATACATCGAATGAAAAAAATGTCTTGTATCTAATTCTTACTTCATAGGGATTGAGTGGGAGGGGAGGACGTATAAGTGAGGAGAAAACTTTGTATCATTCTATGAGTATATTGCACGCTTGAAGGAGTGTGACATTCACTATAATCAACATCTATGTAGAGAAGGACCGCAGAACACTAAAATTATATATAGGCTGTCCTATTTTGATTCACTGCTGAAAGCGGTATTATTTACTGCTGCAATATTTTGGAAGATATACACCGAATGTGAAAATGTTTGCTCTGATTAGTACTTCACGAGGGGTAAGGGAAGGGAAATATACATGAAGAGAAAACTTTTTTACCTCTTTGTAAGCATATTTCGCGCACGGAGGAATGCAGATTTAGCATATCTGAAGTTCATATGAAGAAGGACTGCAGAACGCTAGAATTATATACAATGTGTCTTATTTTGACTCACCGCTGAAGGTGATATTATTTACCGCTAGAATATATCGGAAGATATACACTGAATGAAAAAATGTCCGAAATCTGATTCTCACTCCACGAGGAGGGAGGAAAGGGAGATATACGTGAAGAGAAAACTTTGCACCATTTTTTAAGCATATTGCGCGCACGGAGGAATGTGTGACTTAGTAAATTTGAGGTTTATATAGAAAAGAAATGCAGAACGCTAGAACTATATACAAAATGTCTCATTTTGATTCACTGCTGAAAGCAATACTTTTTGCAGCTGAAATATATCGAAAAATAAACACCGAATGAAGAGAATTCCGACATGTAGCTCATATTTCACAGGGGTTAGGGATGGAGGGAATACGTGAACAAAAAATTTCGTACCCTTTCTAAAACATATTGCACGCACAAAAAAGTTCGAGATTTAGCATACTTAAAGTTCATATGAAAAGGGACAACAGGAAGCCAAACTCATATACAGGATGTGAAATTCTAATCTATCACTGAAAGTAATTATTTGTGATACTCTTAGTCATTTTTGTGTAACTCCAACGCCCAGCAACAGACAAATGAAAACAAGCTATATTCTGGAAGTATGCAGATTCTTAGTAAACTCAAAAACCCTAATCTAGTATTTGGGCAAATTTCAACAATTCGAAGAAATATGCATTTCTCCTCGGTACATTTGATATAACATAAATTTTATTGGGTACTCACAGAATGATCTAAATAGACTGAATAGATATTTTTTTGAGAACGTCGGATTCCCTTACTCATAAATTCCAAGACTTCACACTGTTTTCTGCTTCCCTGTTGAAATGGAACATTGTTGCCAATATGAAAAATATATTTTATTTTGTAAACGGATGAAAGTACCACCGAACCCCTCATTTGCTTCCAAAATGAACACAAATTTGATCTAATTTGAAGAACGCGCGCAAAATTCGAATACCTGGAGAAAATGTCTTGTAAAATGAACATCCCAATGACTGTTTTACACGATTCAATTCCTTCATCAATAAATTCACGAAGTTTTATTTCAAATTTATTGGATCGTATAGTACGAAACACTTCGTGAACTTTTTCTTCATGAAGAAATTCATGAATTTATAGACGAATTTCCAGGGAATTTTGGGGTTTTTTCTTCACATTTTGTCTTTGCTAATCTTTGAATTTGGCATTATCTTTGTTTATCTCTTACCTTTTTTGCAGGTAAGATTCTAGAGAGTGTTTATTCTTGAACTTGTCGTGGTTTTCATATTATAAAATGGTATATGGTTTTCATTTCATGGAATGGTCTACAGAAACTTGCAAGAAACACAATACAAAAATCAAGGACAATAAAATGACAACTGATATTCAGGTTGATACTTTCAAATTGTTTACAATAAATTAATGGAAATCTTCATATATGTAAAAACGAACCAACAATAATCTGCATGACAATAAATTCACAAAGAAATCCAAGGAAAACTGCATGAATATTTTCATCAATAAATTGCATCGTGCAAAACAGGCATTAGACATACTTAAAGCTCTGTGACAAACTTTTTGATCGTAAATTTTTGAAATAGTGGCTAAAAGTCATTATTATGCTGAATATCTATGAAAAATGCAACTTCATGTCTCGCTAATACAGAACATTCTTACTAGATTCAAAAACTTTAATCTGTTATCCAGAAGGTTTTAACAGTTCAAAGAAGTGATTAGTTACCTCCTCAGTACATTTATCGACTCTTTAAGAATCTTACTTGCTCATAAAGTAACTCAAATGGATTGAATAGATATTTTTCCAAGAACATCAGATTTCTTTACTCATTTATTTGCAAAAGTTTTTACCAATTCCTAAGAAAACTGGAAGAATACTGGACAAAATTGTTATCAATATAAGTACAACGTTCTATTTTGTACACGGATTAAGTCTATGTCTATGTCTGATTTACTCATTTGAAACGTAAATAGAGCAAAAATGTTTGAATTGAATAATTCGTACAACGCTATCATTGAAGACTTCTTCAAGAAGAGAATCATTTGAAAAAAGCATTATTCAGGTACTTATCTTCTGTAGTCCATTTAGGCTATGTTTGTTGTGTACAACCTGTGTACAATAATGAACTCATGATTCCAACAATCACACTCTAGTCTCTAGTGCATACATCAGAATTGCCTATACTAAGGCACTAAATACATGAGTATTATCATCCGCCATTCTGTGTCCTCAGAAAGCGCTTTAGCATATATGAACAGTGCAGGAAACGTGATGATTGAGTCGAAATAGTCTAATCTCCAGGTAAAAAATGTGATAAAATGATATCGGAATCTATCAAAGTATTCATTTTTGGCATTATGTATTATTTGTAATCAAATTACATGCTTCAAATTAGAATTTTCAGTTTTCAAATGTTGAATCAAATTATTCGGTTTTCAGTCATATATAGTTCGAGTAATATTAAATATTCAGAATATCATTATGGAATTTTAATTTATATTCTGCAATACAATTTTTGAAAACAATCGGGATCTCTAAATATGTAAAACTCTATTGTTTATTTTCAAACTTTGTAATCTTTAACTTTCCTAGAAAAACTTTTATGCATATTTATTGGAAGATCCATTATTTTACTGCTCTCACCTAAGGGATAAAATACATGGAAGTCTACTATTCAAATTTTTTATATGACATGTCTTTATAAAAAATTGTGAGTTCGTAATATTTTACTTATCAAAGAAATAATTGATTATATATTATTTATACTTATAATATATTTATATATGTAAATATATAATATATATTTTATATAATAGGCACCTGTGTATAATGAGTGAATATATTGATCAATTATTGCTTGGAATTGAGATTAGATTCTATGATCGTGTCTGAAAATTTAGATAAAAATATATTTTAAAATGAACTGAGATAACTTCAATAAAAATTTTAATCTGATCATAACTTTAAATAAAAATTTTGACTGAATATACGAACTTTTATATGACATACTTATAATTCGTCTGTGAATCTCACACTCACAATTGCCGCTAATAATGATGATAAATCATTCGGCACATTAATGAGTCACTCCGATACTATTTTCTTTAGTTTTTCAAGTTATATTAACATCTTATTCTCGTCAGATAACGCATTTACTGTAATGTTTACATTGGTTTACATATGCTTTCTTTTATTGACAGGACACGAAATGGCGGATGATAATACCTATGTTTTTAGTGCTCTACCTATACAACGCATCAAAACATTAGCTCATAAAATGAATCAACATTAGAGCCTAGACATTAGATGTCAAAAGCTACAGATCAAAGTTTTAGAGCCACTGAGATTTGCTACTCTCCCCAAAAAACTTAATATGTTGGAGTCATCAAGAAAATATTTCATATCCAATTTTGTACACCAATTGAATAGGAACATCCACACTAAATAAGAAATTAGTGTTCTTTGATATTGTAATAAAATGATATGTGTTATACAGAACATTTACGTACAGTTTATACCAGTTATATGTTACAATTTACATTTTTCAAAAAATAAATGATGACAATCGATATTTTCATCATCGTTCTCACCCAAGCTTAGTGTGTTTCATCAGCTCTAGTAAAATTACTCACTACATAACCTCAAATACGAGGTTATCGAAAATATTAATACTCTAATAGATGTTCATTGAGTGATGTATGATTTATATCTTTCCACAAGTACAAAATATTTATTGATAGCTCCTTATCGTAATATTATAATCGGTTGATTATTGCTTGTTTCATTGTTGACTCAAGCTAAATGTTCGATTGGCTGGGTTTATCAAGTCTTCAACTCAAATTTATTCAACTGAAAGAGATGTGAGAATAGCATAAACTAAACTATTACTAAACAATATTAAAAATCTAAATACTCGTGTATTGCTGAATATTTACCATAGGTACCAGCTAAACTATACTTGACATGTTTCAAACCTTATTTAATCTTCAGTACTTATTTCATCCACAACAGAGAAACATCATTAATAAAAATATCCCTTGATTATAAGAATCGATTTCTTCATAACAATTATATGTTGAAATCATTCTATAACTTAGCCAACAACTAATCCATGTTGCGATGAGGCATATTCTGCGTTAAAAATGCATGAATATTGTGACATATTACTTTATTTCAAAAAATGTTTGAGCATAGCCTGAAAAATATTACATAAAATTGTCATTATGTTGGTATTATTCAATTAAACTACTTACCTTCTATTCATTAGATGTGTACATTGTTGAAACTGGAATTGGAATTTTGCGTAAAAGCGAATACGCATGTACATTCTGGGAAATAAGTTGGCAATACTGAATTTATTGAAATGTCAAAAAAATGACAATTTTAATATTTAAGCATAATATTAGCTTGAAATGTATAACAAGTGATTTGCTCATGTTTGTTATGAATGTATTGATACATAAATTTGTGAAAATTTTTCTCATCCTGCAATATTCAATGAAATAATATTGAAACCTAAACGTCAAAGCTGACAGATATCATCGATGTTCAACAATTATTTCTACATGGCTACTATTTTTACGTGGAAGCGAGTACGCATGTACATTCTTCGTTTGGGAAATAAGTTGGCAATACTGAATTTATCGAAATGTCAAAAAAATTACAATTTCAATATTTAAACATAATATTAGCTCAAAATGTATCACAAGTGATTTGCTCATGTTTGTAATAGATGTATTAATACATAAATTTGTGGAAATCCTTCTCATTTTGCAATATTCAATGATATAATATTGGAACCTAAACGTCAAAGCTGACAAACGTCATCGATGTTCAACAATTATTTGTACATGCCTACTATGTCCAGGATGAATTTCTGACGGTTTTTGATTTTTTACACGAAACCTATGAGACTGAAAAAATTGAGACCGCCAAAAGGCACTGCTCGTCAAGAATATCAAATTTATAAAAAAAAAATCATGGTAATCAGAGTTCTCGTTTAGGCTGTAGCCGTGGCTAACTGGAAGTGTACCTTATGCCTTTTAGTATATAAGACTAGCGTTTCGACCAGCTTCGCAGGTCTAAGCGCTAGGCTTCGCAGCTCCATATGTGAACCGCCTCCGGCAAAAATGATTTCTTGATAAGATTATTCCCAGTCATAATTTCAGCATACAAAATTCTCCTGCTCCATATTATATTTCTACATTCTTCCCTATTCGTGATTTCACTCTTTTTTATAGACAATACTCAATGTTATTTCATGTATTTAACTGGAGAAAAATTATTGATTTCAACTTCTTCACGAATTACAGACTCTAGGCGTCGCAGCTCCAAATATGTACCGCCTTTCTGACAAGAATTCTGCCTTGACAAGATCAATCTCGGATGTGAATTGAGTTCACGTAATTCCCCTGATTCATATTATATTACACCACTTTTCTCTGCCCGTGATGACATTGATTGACAGTTTCCAATCATATTCAGGTATAAATCCTTAGGAAAATCATTGATTTTATTCCCTTCAAGGATTAGCGACGAGATGGCGAGATTGTTTCTCTAGTAGAACTATCTTTTCAAAAGAGCCACTCTTGCCGCACAATTTCCAATATAATACATAGGTCTTGACACTCACCAGTAAGGGTATTCATTATTAAAGCAGCCTATTAGTTATTCAGACTACTACAGACAGTCTTACGATCGACAAAATAAGTGTGCGAGGAAAACAGAAAATGTGCATCAGAAAGACAAGAAACAGCGATTCGAATAATTCAAGTCTGGATTGAATATTCAATTTTACATCCTAAGATTTATTGATATATAGTACTC
This sequence comes from Dromius quadrimaculatus, assembly GCA_963989225.1. Taxonomy (NCBI): domain Eukaryota; kingdom Metazoa; phylum Arthropoda; class Insecta; order Coleoptera; family Carabidae; genus Dromius; species Dromius quadrimaculatus. Next base: position 156,050 of record CAXDIG010000200.1, read on the forward strand.
AATATCAATAGTATTCAAAATATTGCCATCAAATAGCAATAGAACTCCTACTACTTCATAATAATTACATTTAATTCCTTTGTATTCACAAAAATGGATATTTGAACTTGTGACAAATGAATGTTTCCCTCAATCTCTCTTAAACTATTAAAATAAGTAGATTTATGATCATCAACTACAATATATAACAGCTTCTCACATTTTGAGGAGCTAATAACTGAATACTTCAATAACAGTCAATCCCTTGCCAATGGTAGTGAGATGCTAGTGTCAAGTCTTAAATATAAGACCATGGTGCGTGAATTAACATGCTCTATTCTTGCATCGAAAACTGCAAAAGTTTTCCAGATTGCTAATACCCCTGTAAAAATACTTCACTTCATGTATTAAATTTGGAACAATGTAAGAGTTGGCGAACATCATTTATTTCTTGTACATTCATGTTGTTCCTTCTAATTTGCAACATGTTCTGTCGAACTCATCGTCAACGCTACCATCGTCAAACCTTGGCTTGCGAAGTCCAAATATGAGTATAAATAACTCTTATTTAACATTGATAATAATTATTTCCCTACATCAAAAGAATTTATCGAATTTTATAATGAATGAAATAAAACCGCAAATTATTTTGGGAAATGTTCCAGGTGAATGTTGTGCCAATTCATAAAGGAATCAATCTGAGTTATTTTTTATTACTCATGCAGAATTCGTACTACTTTGCGCATGTGGATAGTTCTTTGGCTTTTGAGTGCGCCAGGTATAATTTATATGCGACAAGTGAACTTGTCGCACGCAATCCATTTATCGCTCGGAAAAATAAGTGCGAAATAGTACTTATCCCGCATTCGTGATGAAAAATAGTATCCCCAACTCGTGCAGTATTGTCAAGTGCCCACTTCGCTCTCGTGAGCAATCAAAAACTTATCGCATTTGTTGCACAATATACTATTTTATTCTTGGATGAGTACTACCGTTCATGAAATAAACGCAAAGAACTCTGAAGTTCCATCAAAGAAGTTTTGGTACCACCGATTGAATATATCTTATTCATGAATATGAACCTATTTTTTTGATAAAAAACTTGAATGTGAAATTTTAGTCGAAAATTTCTAGCCGTTCTCAAATTATCGTGCTTTTAGAAATAAATAAACACAACGACTGACTTTCTTTTGAATCATGTTTTTTTGCGTTCAGTAGCGTCTAAAACGTAAAGATTAATTGAAAGCGTTAACTGTCCTCATAATTTTTTGTGAATGCATCTCAGTGATTGATTTTGATTTCAATTCTAAATGAAGTTGCATACCAATAGCGGAAAAAAAATTGAGAGTAATTACAATAATACACATTTCTTCTCCATTGTCTTCTACAGCTGATTTATAAGCCATTCAATAAGTTCATTTTCCTATCAATTTCGACCCTTGTAACAAAATCAGGATATACGATGTGACACAATGATCGAGTTCAATAATAAACTTTTCTTCCAGGTCTGAACAAAGAATAAAGGCGTGTAAATGACAACAATAATTTTTACCAAGTTTTCATCGTTTATCTAATGAATCAGCAATAACTTTACAATTAAAATCAAAATTGAGTTGATCACAACAAATGATTGTTGCCCGTAATAATCTACAATCGATAATTCCTACTCAGGAATTATTGTTGATAATATGATCATAATATTCACTACAATAACAGTACTAGTTTGAAAGAAATTGCTGTTGCAGTCTTGTTGATGAGAACAGCAAAATTATTCATTAAATCAATATTAGTTGTTCGAAGTGCCTATTCAATCGAATACAATATTTAGGGATTGATCAAAATAATGAAATCGGTGAATGAAGCAATGAAAATGCTGACAGCTGTTCTATCATCTGACTACTCGTCATCCGATTCCTTTATATTCAACAAAACATTCTTGTTCTTCACAATTACAATATATTTCAATAACAGATATTAGAAACAAACAATAAAAGAACAATAATATCTGACTCTTGCAAAACATCTCTATCCGCTCTATATTAAGCATGCGCACCCAAGCGTCTACGTCACACCTTACAATGTTACCAACTGTTGGAACAGATGTCTGTGCTGATTGTTTGAAATCAGCTGATTACAACAGTAAATTCTAACTTATAGTAACCCGTATTATCTACCAACATTTTCCGCGAAAACTTTTTCTAGAATAACTACTTTTAATCTATTTATATCATGTGTCTCCTACACTTTTTGAGAAATTTTCAATATTGTTAAATGATTGCAGTGGATATACAGAATAGGTATATACGTACAGTTTATCTGAGTATTATGTTATTATTTAAATCGTTTACACCCAAACTTATGCAGCCTTATCCATAGTAAGACACATAAAAACAGGTAAGACTTGGTTTACTAGACCTAGTTTAAACCTAGTCTAAATGAGTCAATTCATAAAGATATTTAAACCAGTTCTAAACTAGGTCTAACAAAACTGAGTTTAAATCAGATTTAAGAATTCTGATTTATAGGCTTTGCATTGACATTTGACAGTTATTATTCACTAGGATTATCATATTTGCTGATTTTATCAGGTCAAAATGAATAAACGATTGGTCAGTACAACAAAATAGATATACGAACAAAAATTAATACTGGCTTTGAATGGTATTGATAAATATAAAACTGAAAGAGGAGATGGAGCATGGAAATAACTTTAGACACAGTCGCTGCAAACTTTCAGTTTCTGAAGATAAATAAACGGAATATTGATTATGATATGGTTTATAATTTAACAGAACGAGAACTTGACTACAGATAGAGCAAATTAGTCCCGAAAAAATAGGTTATAGAGTCGAAGAAATCTTAGATAAAACCCTTACTAATACATAATGAACAATCATTCAAATAGCAGGGTGTGAAAATAGATCCCAATCTTGATAACAATAATTATTATAATTGTCTTAGTGAAAAAGCAGAAGATCTTATGAAGGAATTTTATGGTTTTTAATGTACTATTGATTGTTCCATTATTATGATCCGTGAGAAAAATTGTTTGCTTATTTGATTTAGTTCAATTCATAGTTTTTTTTGCTGATTTGATTGAGAACGAAGGAATATGATCATATCTATTGATTATTCTATTATCGTCATCAACCAAACTTATAACTTTTTTCAATTATGTAGGAACTGAAGGGATCTTTGTTGAATTCTTTGTTGTAATCAAAAAAAACAAATCATCATCGTAAAGAAGATGATGAATAATTGATAGTTCCAGTAATTATTATTTTGAGTATTAATATTATTCATGAATAAATTTTTATCCGTCCCCATATCATTTTCTCATTTGAGATATATTTGATCTTGTCAAGTATGTAATTATAATTATTCAAATCAGGATCTACATGCAAATGCCACATAAAGATCTTCTACTCCTTGATATGCTGCAATTGTGTATATTATATTCAAATAGAGTGAATTTGATGTTTTATACGAAATATTTTCCAGAATTTATTTTTGCTTCTTCCTATTTCAATGAAGATATGACATAATTTAACACAGTGAATATCTGTAACAACAATAATCATCTTCACAGGATCTAATAAAAATTAATATACACTTTTATGATAACATGTCACTTCAGTTTTTCATTTTTGACAGATAGGTTAGGTTTAAAATATATTTGAACTAGGGTGCGAGTAGGTTTAAATATTTGAACCTGGTTCAAACCGCATCTATGAATAAGAGTTGAAGCGGATCTAAAGATAAACCATGTTTAAACCCAGTTTATTCAACTATAAATGATGCTGATGGTGTTTCATCAGCGCAATGCAGGTTTTAGGAGGATTATCTTTACATAACCTCAAATACAAAGTTAATCAGAATATTTATTTTTTCATCGCAGAATATTCACCACATGTACCAAACTTTAGTTACTTGACATATTCCAAGTGGCATTTAATCTTCAATACTTATTTTAAGGGAAATAATATTGTAAATTAGAATATAAATCGTATTTTGAAAATGGTATAATCAAATGATGGATCGTCGGAAGATGGATAAATCAGTATTAGTGAATTAAATTCATATCACTCGAGCAAAAATTTTGAATCTTATTAATTCTTCTTCAGTGCCTGCAAATAATTGAATTTTCTTTAACAATATCACTTTGGAATCGTATTCATCAAGCATTCTGAGCATGACCTTAAAAATATTACATGGAGTTACACTTTAAGAATTTCTTGATTAAAAGAATCGATTTCCTTATAACAATTACATGTTAAAATCATCTTGAAACTTAAGCGATCGCTTGTTTGAGAGGATTTATGTTGTACAAAATATGCCTGTTTTCTATTTTGTGCTAAAAATGCATGGGCATTGTGACATTATACTTTATTCCAAAAAATGTTTGAGCATAGCCTAAAAAATATAGCATAAAATCGTTATTTTGTTAATATTATTCAATTGAATTACTTACTTATTATTTATAAGATGTGTACATTGTTGTGAACTGGCATTGACATTTTGCGTCAAAGCGAGTACGCATGTGCAGTTTCTGTTTGGGAAATAAGTTGGCAACACTGACATTCTATTGAATGTCAAAAAATTTATTTTAATTGAAATAAGCTTGATGAGAGCTTTAAATACATTACAAATTATTCATTTAAATGTTTTATCCATATAACAATAGTTAATAACTTGATTCAATAGTAAATTTTGTGATATTTTGAATATTATTTCAAATACTTTTATGTCAAACTTGACAGAAGCGATCCGATGTTCATCAATTTTCTAGCATTGATAGCTTGATATTTTCTCGAACTGTCACTTTTGGCAGTTCTCACTGATGGTTTTGGATTTTTCCTGTAAATACTATACATGTAATGATTTTCTAACATATAAAAGGCACTCCTGCTCGTGTATACGCAATTTATAAAAAAAAAATTACAAAAATCGACTGAACCATTTAAGCTGTAGCCTCGGGCAAAGTCGAATTAGTAATCCTTACACTTGGCCTTTTAGTATAGTGGACAAGCGTTTCGACCTGCTTCGCAGGTCTAAGCGCTAGGCTTCACAGCTCCATATGTGAACCGCCTCCGGCAAAAATAATTTCTTGATAAGATAAGTTCCGATTATAATTTAAGCCTACAGAATCCTTCTGCTCCATATTATATTTCTGCATCCTCTCTTATTCGTGATTTCATTATTTTTTATTGACAAATCCCAATGTTTTTTTTATGTATTTATCTGCAGAGAAATTATTGATTTCAACTTCTTCACAAACTACAGAAACACTAGGCGTCGCAGCTCCATATATGTACCGCCTCTCTGACAAGAATTCTTCTTTTACAAGATCGATCTCGAATGTGAATTGAGCTCACATAATTCCTCTGCTTCATATTATATTTGTACACTTTTCTCTGCCCGTGATTACATTGATTAACAGTTTCCAATGATATCTAGGTAAAATTCCTTGAGAAAATCATTGATTTCATTCCCTTCAAGGATTAGCGACGAGATGGCGAAATTGTTCCTCTAGTAGGACCATCCTTTCAACCGGGCCTAAGACTATTATTATAAGTAGATATATAATCATCAAATACAATATATCACATCTTGAGGAACTAATAATAGATAAATACGACAATAAGAGTCAACCTCTTACCAATGGTAGTGAGATGCTAGTGCCAAGACCTGTATATAAGACCGTGATGCGTGAATTCACATGCTCTATTTCTGCATGGAGAACTGCAAAAGTTTCACATATTGCCAATACCACTGTGAAAATACTTTACTCCATGTATTAAGTTTGCAACAATTTAAGAGTTAGCGGACATAATTTTTTACTTATATATGCATGTTGTTCTTTCTTACTTGCAACGTTTTTCGTCTAACGCATCGTCAACGGCATCATCGACAAACCATGGCATGCCACGTCCAAATATAAGTATAAAAAATTCTAATTTTGCATTGATGATAATTATTTCCCTACTTTGAAAGAATTCATCGAACTTTATGATAAATAAAATTGAACCGCTGATAATTTTGGGAAATGTTCCAGGTGAATGTTGTGCCAATTCATTTGGAGATCAATCTAAGTTATTTTATTTCTTTTGATAAATACCACCGTTGATAAAATAAAGGCAAAAAACTCAAACATTCCATCAATGAAGTTTTGGTATTACAGATGGAAAGTACCTTATTTATAAATATGAACTAATTTTTCGGATAAAAAACTTGAATATTAAATTTCAGTCAAAGATTTCTAGGCGTTCTCAAGTACTCGTGTTTTGAGACATAGACAAACAACGACTGACTCCCTTTTGAATCATGTTTTTGGGCTCAGTAGGGTATAAAGAGTGAAGATTCATTGAAAGCGACAACTGTCCTTATACTTTCTTGTAAATGCGTCTCAGTGGTTGATTTTAATTTTAATTTTGAATGGAGTTGCATACCAATATATACAACAACTACCTGAACAGTTCTAATTTGAATCTTCTGACTGCATGAATTCAGTTATGATGTTATTGATATTATTAATGTTTGATGCACGACTAACAGTAGATGGAACTGTCTGATAATAAAGTACAATTTTGTGCTATTGTAAAACTGGTTCAGAAGACTTGAATCGAAGTAGCACATTCTTAACTGAAATAGATCATAATTTTAATAAAACAACAATTATTCTATAATACATTTCGGTTAAGAACGGTCCAAAGATTCTTATGGGACTATGATTCTAGCCTTCCGATTGACCATGATGCGAACCAGTTTCACAGAAGCACAATAACACTTGGCTATGTGTCAGTTGTATCATTTATCAGTTGCTTATCAATCATCATAAACAGATTATTTTGAAGATTCAAATTTGCTTCCATTCGGTTAATATGTGACTATATTTGTTGCTCCTATTTCTTGACTTTATTTTTAGCAAACTTGTTGTGAAACCTATATTCATTGTAAGTGTATCATACTCGCATTTCAGTCTATTGAAAGACTTGAATCGTAATGCCGTGAGAGCCCTTGGACCATTCATGACATAAATGAACCATAGAAAAAAATACTTTTGATCACTTCTAACAATTATTCATTGAACTTGATACTTTCCCTGCAATATACTATTTCATACATTGTTATCCATTATATAGATTGATACAATATTCTAGAATCTGCTGGCTCATTATAAATTTTAAATATTTTCATGTCACGACATTCTAATTTTACGTGAACATATAAAATTTCATTTTCTCACATCGCTAAAACAATAAGTATTGTAAAAGCTGTAGAATATTTGATAGAAAACAATACGAATACAAATTACGGCTCACTTTTATGCTAGGAATCTAGTGACGTGCGGATGCGCGTACCTTGTACATGTATTGCTTTAGTCAGTGGCTTTCAAACAAAGAGCATTCCACCTAAATACGTACAAGTGTGTGGCTCGCTGACAATAATGAATTTTTTTCAATACTAGTTGGCTTATAAAGCTTGGTTTAGGTTTTATTCTGTTTTTTTTTTTTGATCTGAAAAAACACTAATTTACTGTTCTCCAATACAACTTGACCTTAAAAAGCTTGGTTTAGGTTAAGTTTTGTATTTTTTGAACTAAAAAACACTGATTTACTGTTTTCCAATACTAATTGACCTGGAAAGCTCGTTTTAGGTTATGTTAAAGTTGCTTTTTCCTGAATGTAAAATTCTAGTCCCCACCGTTCTAGTGCCACTGGAAAATTTATTTGAATATCTGTGGCGCCATCTCTTTTCACTTTTATAACTACCACTAGGTTCCTATTGTAAAAATCTACCCAAATTACTTATGGTCTAATGGAAGACTCTATTCGCATACGAAAGTTTAATAGAATAACATCACTTCTAGATTTCAAATTAGTTTGCAGCAACAGATTAATAATTGACAATTGACGCATGCGCACAAACGGTTTAGAAGTGTATGCGTACGTTCCGTTTGTATCTCAAAATTTGAGAAAGAATGAATTATGACAAATGACACTTTCATCATCGTTTTCACCCAAACTTATCGTGTTTTATCAGCTCAATGCAGCATTTAGGAGAAATATAGAAATACTACAAACACGAAATTGATAGAACTATGTATACTATAACATGAATTTGTGTCATCATATTGTAACATGATCCATTTGATGATTCATAGTTAATCGCACAAAATATTTAGGTACAGTTAGTTCCTTAAGAAATATTTGATTTATATTCTTAAACAAATAAAAAATTCAGATTGATGGCCCCATTGTCGTTATCTAATGTCATTACTCTATTTGATCCATTGTTAGGTGACGGACTGATGGTTCTCACCAATTTTGATCAATGTAAACTCCTATTCGTTGATTCAATTGAATTTTCAATGTATTGGCTTTATGGATTGAAAGGGATTTTATAATCTGCTGATGATTGCATGTTTCATTGTTGTACCTCAACAAAATGTACGATTTGATTGGTTGGTCCTTGCAATATATGTGTTAATGTCTGATTTATACATTTAAAACGTAGAAAGAGCACCTCACTAATATTTCAATGGAATATTATGTACAAAATTATCATTGAGAATTCCTCCAAGTTGAGTATCTTTTGGTACAAATCTTCTGTAATCCATATAGGCTCCATTTGTTGTGTATAACCTGTGTACAACAATGAACTCTTGAATTTAACAATGCCATTCAAGTCTCTAGTGCATACATCAGATTTATCTACTACGCATTGAATCATTAGCTCATGAATAAACATTAGAGCCTAGGCTATTAGATGTCAGAAACTTCAGATCGAAATTTTAGAACTACTGGGATTTGCTACTCTTTTCAATAAACTTGATATAGCCAAGGATCTTCCAACGGTATATAGCAGTATGATATAATTGTCTTTATATCAAACTTTGAATGAATATTTGCAGTATATGTACATCGATCGAATTTTTGGGATCGAAAGCAGAATCATCAAGTGATTATCTCTTATCATTTTCCATTTCATCTACCCAGTGAATAGGAACATCCATAATAAAGAAAACGAAATGTGGGAGTTCAGTCGAGAGTTTTTATTTTAATCTACTCTACTGTTTCGGTCCCACCTGGACTGAAACTGTAGAGTAGATTAAAATAAAAACTCTTGACTGAACTCCCACATTTCGTTTTCTTCATATCATCTAACAGTCAGCATTATCCACTACTTCTATCTATAATAAATATCAAATTGGTCACTTTTTTATACTATACAGAATATATACGTTTAATCTATTCGAGTATTATTTTATTATTTGAATCGTCCACACCCAAGCTTATCGTGTTTCATCAGCTCAATGCAGTTTCCAGGAGAATTATTTTCCTCATAACTTCAAATAAAAAGTTGATGAGAATATTTATTTTTTTTATTGCAGAATATTTATCACATGTACCAAACTATAGTTACTTGAGATATTCCAAGTGGCATTTAATCTTCAGTACTTATTCTACAAGAAATCAATATTGTAAATCAGGATATAAATCGTATCTAGAAAATAGTATATTCAAATGATGGATCGTCAGAAAATGGATGAATTAGTATTAGTGAATTGAATTCATATCACTCAGGCAGACGTTTCAAATCTTATTAATTCTTCTCCAGTACCTACAAATAATTAAATTTGCTTCAATAATATCACCACAAAACTATAATTTTGTGATTAGATAGGTACCAAGTAGACTGACTGAACTTTTCTTCAACCTGCAGCGCTAATTATGAATTTATTGTATGCATGTTTCTTAAATATTCTTAAATATAAGATAAATTGTCTAGTGTATTCATGAATACATGCTTATGGTCCATTCATCTCGAATACTTTTCTTGATGATTTATTCGACTCTACGATATAAAATACGGAGTTAGTTGGATAATTATGAATACATACTAATGAATAACCTCATTCCGTTGATGATCCTGAATGGATATATTTGATTTGAGAAATATCTAAAAAAATTTGTCGCAAGAGCCAGAATACTTTTTATAAATAAGGCTGGGCAACAACGATCATTACCACTATTACCAGTTCAATAATATGAAAGAGTAATTGATGGTGTGTTCATACAATAACGACGATGATTGAAATGTTATGCTCGTCCTCATGGTGGTAATAAAGCAGAACTTATTGATACGCTAGGATGACAATTATTTTCATATTAGGTTCAAATTATTCAATACAATATTAATTCTGAATACAGAAGGTAATAATCAAGATCACATTTAACACATTCTGGACATAATTTCAGATACTCTTGCTTCGTTGATTTGATAAATTTTCGACGAAATTCAAGACAAGGCTATGGAAAGCAAATCAAATAATATTAATTGTCCAAAAATCACTTACTACGCATATCGCTGTGACATATTCCATAACAACAGCGCTATTCTGCCTCTTTGTGAACTGATAACAATATATATTTTTATTGAAAAGCTTGTATTATCATTTTACTGTGAATATATATCAAAATTGTAGTAAATAATAGTTTCTTAAAATCTCACATTGAAAACATAGTATTACCGGCTTGTCTACGTATCAAGTGCCCAAGAAACATGGCGGATGTCCAGGCATGCGCACAAAAAAATTCCAATCATGAGAAGAGCTATTGTTGGCATCTTATATAAAAGTAAGTTTCTTGATTGAAAGAATTGATTTCCTGATAACAATTGGAATCATAATCATCGAGCATTCTGCTATAGCAGCTTTCAATGAATCCTTGAGCATAACCTAGAAAATATCACATAAAGTTACACTTGAATTACAAAAATAGTTTCTTAATTACTAGAATCGGTTTCCTCATAACAATTACATGTTGAAATCATCTTGGAACTTATGCGATCGCTTGCTCGGAAGGATTTATATTGTACGAGATATGCCTGTTTTCTATTTTGTGTTGAAAATGCATAGTATTGTGACATTAAACTTTATTCCAAAAGAAGTTTGAGTATAGCCTAAAAAATATTACATAAGATTGTCATTTTGTTAATATTATTCAATTAAACTACTTACTTTCTATTTATGAGAAGTGTACATTGATGTGAACTGTCATTGACTGCAAATGCGAGTCCGCATGTGCAGTTTCTGCTCATGAAATAAGTTGGCAATACTGACGTTTTATTGAATGTCAAAAAATTTATTTCTATTAAAATAAGCTTGATGGAAGCTTCAAATACATCACAAATTATCCATTTGAATATTTTATTTATATAACAATACATAATATCTATATTAAATAGTGATGTTGTAATATTTTGAGAAATATTCAAAATACCTGTATGTCAAACTTGACAGAAGCGACCTGATGTTCATTAATTTTTTGTCAGAGATAACTTGAGAATATTTCGACGGCCGGTGAACTGTCATTTTTGACAATTGTAATCGATGGTTTTGGCCTTCTCCTATGATTACTATACATGTGACAGTTTTCAAATATATAAAAGGCACTAGTCCTCATTAAGATGTATTGAATAGAGAAGAAATGAACAAAATTAAATATACCGTTCAAGCTGCAGCGATGGATAAAAATTTTTTTGGTAACATCCAACTGACAGTTCTAATTCAAAAAATTTAAGAAAATTAGTATATAAGATATTATGAGGTCCTGAATAGGAATATTAACTTTTTGATAGTGAAAATCTGTGCGGGAAAGCGTGATTTCGTTTCATTCCAGAGTTTATAAAACTGCTAATAGCGATCTAAAAACACGAAATATGATGTATTTGGTGCTAGATTCTGCCATAAAATGCACTTTTGAAGCAAAATCTTGCTTCTGAGTAGATTTACAGAGTCAAAAATTTCTCAACGAGACTCAGAAAAAACGCTGATAACTCGCTGGAAATGCAAAATCTTGTGCATTTGAGGACGGCTTCAGGCCTATTATGTTGTATTGAATAGATTTATGTGATTTGCGATACTTTGAAACAGCTCAGAATGTGGTAATTTTGACCTAGTTCAAACTTCATATAACAGCAGATAGCGCTCTGAAAACACGGAATATGATGTTTTTGTGGATATATTCATACATATTATAAGGTCCAGAACAGGAATATGAACTTTTTGATTGTGAAAATCTGCGCGGAAAAGCGTGATTTCGACTTATTCCAGAGTTTGTAAAACTGCAAATAGCACTCAAAAATAACGTTATATGATGTATTTGGTGCTAGATTCTGCCATATAACGCACTTTTGAAGCAAAATCTTGCTTCCGAGCAGATTAACAGAGTCAAAAATTTCTCAACGAGACTCTGAAAAAACGCTGATAACTCGCTGGAAACGCAAAATCTTGTGCATATCAGGACGGATTCATGCGTATTATGTTGTATTGGTTAGATTTATGTGATTTGCGATACTTTGAAACTGCTCAGAATGTGGTAGTTTTGACTTCTTTCAAACTTCATATGACTGCAGATAGCGCTCTGAAAACACGGAATATGATGTAATTGGTGCTAGAATCTGCCATATAACGCACTTTAGAAAGCAAAATCTTGCTTCTGAGCAGATTTAACACTGATAACTCGCTGGAAACGCAAAATTTTGTGCATTTGAGGATGGAATCATGCGTATTATGTTGTATTGGATAGATTTATGTGATTTGCGATACTTCCAAACTGCTCAGAATGTGGTAATTTTGACTTATTTCAAACTTCATATAACTGCAGATAGCGCTCTGCAAATACGAAATATGATGTTTTTGTGGATAGATTCATACATATTATTAGGTCCTTAATAGAAATATGAGCTTTTTGATTGTGAAAATCTGCGCGGAAAAGCGTGATTTCGACTTATTCCAAAGTTTGTAGAACCGCAAATAGCACTCTAAAAACACGAAATATGATGTATTTGGTGCTAGATTCTGCCATTTAACGCACTCTTGAAGCAAAATCTTGCTTCTGAGCAGATTTACAGAGTCAAACATTTCTCAACGAGACTCAGAAAAAACGCTGATAACTCGCTGGGAACGCAAAATTTTGTGCATTCGAGGACGGATTCATGCGTATTGTGTTGTATTGGATAGATTTATGTGATTTGCGATACTTTGAAACTGCTCAGAATGTGGTAATTTTGACTCATTTCAAACTTCATATAACTGCAGACAGCGCTCTGGAAACACGAAATATGACGTTTCTGTGGATAGATTAATACATATTATGAGGTCATAAATAGGAATATGAACTTTTTGATTGTGTGAATCTGTGCGGAAAAGCGTGATTTCGTTTTATTCAAGAGTTTATGAAACTGCAAATAGCGATCTAGAAACACGGAATATGATGTATTTGGTGCTAGATTCTGCCATATAGTGCACTTTTGAAGAATAATCTTGCTTCTGAGCAGATTTGCAGAGTCAAAAATTTCTCAACGAGACTCAGCAAAAACACTGATAACAACCTGGAAACGCAAAGTTTTGTGCATTTGACGACGGATTCATGCGTATTATGTTGTATTGGATAGATTTATGTGATTTGCGATACTTTGAAACTGCTCAGAATGTGGCAGTTTTGACTAATTCCAAACTTCATATAACTGCAGATAGCGCTCTGAAAACTATGGATAGATTCATACATACTATGAGGTCCTGAATAGGAATATAAACTTTTTGATTGTGAAATCTGCGCGGTTATGCGTGATTCCGACTTATTCCAAAGTTTGTAAAACTGCAAATAGCACTCTAAAAACCTGAAATATGATGTATTTGGTGCTAGATTCTGCCATATGACGCACTTTTGGAGCAAAATCTTGCTTCTGAGCAGATTTACAGAGTCAAAAATTTCTCAACGAGACTCAGAAAAAACGCTGATAACTCGCTGGAAGCGCAAAATCTTGTGCATGCGAGGACGGATTCATGCGTATTATGTTGTATTGGATAGATTTGTGTGATTTGCGATACTTAGACACTACTTAGATTGTGGTAATTTTGACTTATTTCAAACTTCATATATCTGCAGATAGCGCTCTGAAAACACGAAGTATGATGTTTTTGTGGATGGATTCATACATATTATGAGATCCTGAATAGGAGTATGAACTTTTTGATTGTGAAAATCTGCGCGAAAAAGCGTGATTTCGACTTATTCCCAAGTTTGTAAAACTGCAAATAGCACTCTGAAAACACGATATATGATAAATTTGGTGCTAGATTCTGCCACAAAACGCACTTTTGAAGCCAAATCCAGCTTCTGAGCAGATTTACAGAGTGAAAAATTCCTCAACGAGACTCAGAAAAAACGCTGATAACTCGCTGGAAACGCAGAATCTTGTGCATTTGAGGACGGATTCATGCGTATTATGTTGTATTGGATAGATTTTTGTGATTTGCGATACTTTGAAACTACTCAGATTGTGGTAATTTTGACTTATTCCAAACTTCATATAACTGCAGATAGCGCTCTAAGAACACGAAATATGATGTTTTTGTGGATAGATTCATACATATCATGAGGTCCTAAATAGGAATATGAACTTTTTGATTGTGAAAATCTGCGCGGAACAGCTTGATTTCGACTTATTCCAAAGTTTGTAAAACTGCAAATAGCACTCTGAAAACACGAAATATGATGTATTTGGTGCAAGATTCTGCCATATAACGCACTTTTAAAGCAAAATCTTGCATCTGAGCAGATTTACAGAGTCAAAAATTTCTCAACGAGACTCAGAGAAAACGCTGATAACTCGCTGGAAACGCAGAATCTTGTGCATTTGAGGACGGATTCATGCCCATTATGTTGTATTGAATAGATTTATGTGATTTGCGATACTTTGAAACTGCTCAGAATGTGGTAATTTTGACTTATTTCAAACTTCATATAACTGCAGATAGCGCTCTGAAAACACGAAATATGATGTTCTTGTGGATAGATTCATACATATTATAAGGTCCTGAATAGGAATATGAACTTTCTGATTGTGAAAATCTGCGCGAAGAAGCGTGATTTCGATTTATTTCAAAGTTTGTGAAACTGCAAATAGCACTCTTAAGACCCAAAATATGATGTATTGGTGCTATATTCTGCCATATAACGCACTCTTGAAGCAAAATCGTGCTTCTGAGCAGATTTACAGAGTCAAAAATTTCTCAACGAGACTCAGAAAAACGCTGATAACTCGCTGGAAACGCAATATTTTGTGCATTTGAGGACGGATTTATGCGTATTATGTTGTATTGGATAGATTTATGTGATTTGCGAAACTTTGAAATGGCTCAGAATGTGGTAATTTTGACTTATTTCAAACTTCATATAACTGCAGATAGCGCTCTGAAAGCACAAAATATGATGTTCTTGTGGATAGATTTATACATATTATGAGGTCATGAATAGGAATATGAACTTTTTGATTGTGAGAATCTGTGCGGAAAAGCGTGATTTCGTTTCATTCCAGAGTTTATAAAACTGCAAATAGCGATCTAGAAACACGAAATATGATGTATTTGGTGCAAGATTCTGCCATATAATGCACTTTTGAAGCAAAATCTAGCTTCTGAGCAGATTTACGGAGTCAAAAATTTCTCAACGAGACTCAGAAAAAACGCTGATAACTTGCTGGAAACGCAGAATCTTGTGCATTTAAAGACAGATTCATGCGTATCATGTAGTATTGGATAGATTTATGTGATTTGCGATACTTTGAAACTACTCAGATTGTGGTAATTTTGACTTATTTCAAACTTCATATAACTGCAGATAGCGCTCTGAAAACATGAAATATGACGTTTATGTGGTTAGATTCATACATGTCATGAGGTCCTTAATAGGAGTATGAACTTTTTGATTGTGATTATCTGCGCGGAAAGGCGTGATTTAGACTTATTCCAAAGTTTGTAAAACTGCAAATAGCACTCCAAAAACATGAAATATGATGAATTTGATGCTAGATTCTGCCACAAAACGCACTTTTGAAGCAGAATCCTGCTTGCGAGCAGATTTGCAGAGTAAAAAATTTCTCAACGAGACTCAGAAAAAACGCTGAAAAACTCGTTGGAAACGCAAAATTTTGTGCATTTGAGGACGGGTTTAAGCGTATTATGTTGTATTGGATGGATTTATGTGATTTGCGATACTTTAAAACTACTCAGATTGTGGTAATTTTGACTTATTTCAAACTCCATATAACCGCGGATAGCGCTCTGAAAACACGAAATATGATGTTTTTGTGGGTAGATTCATACATATCATGAGGTCCTGAATAGGAGTATGAACTTCTTGATTGTGAGAATCTGCGCGGAAATGCGTGATTTCGACTTATTCCCAAGTTTGTAAAACTGCAAATAGCACTCTGAAACACGAAATATGATGAATTTGGTGCTAGATTCTGCCACAAAACGCACTTTTGAAGCAAAATCTAGCTTCTGAGCAGATTTACAGAGTGAAAAATCCGTTGTCTGTAAAGTCGGTTTACTGACGATAGTTTAACGTGACAACGTCATGAGGAAATACTGATGGAGTGGTTGCATTTTTGAAAAAAAGATTCAAATTTTATCGGTTTGATAGATATTTTGTATGGATATAGAGAAGGAAGTAAATGGAAATCAGGAATTGAATTGATCAAGTTACATTCATTTGAACGCATAAATACAATTATGTCCATTTTTTAAATTTTTTGTTTTGTCTCAACATTATTTCTTTCAGCAAGTTAACTGAATAAAAGCTGTTGTTCAATTAGTTACTCAATTATTTTCGCAAATTTGATCGTAACTTGTTGTGAAAAAGTGATTATATTGAATAATTTATTATAAGAATAAACTGTGATTAAATTATTGTTCATAAATCCTGAATTTAAAATTTCAAATCTAGAAACATCATTAATATTTTTGTAACTCTAGCTTTTGAAAAGCTCGCCTCAATGTGTTTGTATTGGGAGAAAATTGTTCCTTTTGACGGCTGGCTGATCCATACTTTCATTTCAGACACGTTGTTATGATATGTGGAAGATTTAACATATATGTTTTAATTATCTGAAATCATAGCTACGCTCGATGATTATTTGGATCGAATAGTGAAGCGATTGATCCTTTACTCATTGTGAAATAGTTCTAGGTAAGAGTGACTGATAGGTCACTATGACATTTCGCACAATTTTAAAGAGATGGCGATACTGGTGTATAAAATCATATTCAAACCTCTGCTTCTATTTGTTTTTATACTCTGACAATCATTTTTAACAAGTGTTCTTGGATTGGTGATCTGCACAGGCCTAAATTTTGAAGTTTGGCTCTCCTGAGCCCAACCATTTTCAAGCCTTATCCGTTCAAGCCTCTTATTATTGGTGAATCCTTACGACCTGACCTATTTCCTGAGATAGCAAATGACTGTCAGTGGCACTAAAACAGTGTTCATGTGTAACAATGGTTGTAGGTTAGCTCGCTACGCTCGCGGCTCGAACAAACATCCCTGAATATTACCGCACTTGCGCTGCGCGCGCCTGTAGGACTGAACTTGAGAGGAAACCACCTCGAAGGGTGAACCAAACTTCTCCATGTTGGACCGAAATAATGAAACTTTCACATGTCATGTTTGAGGACGACTGCTCAGCTACCACTTACTCTGTACACATGTATTTCGATTGCAAGCGCATTATCATAGTGACCTATCATTCACTTTATCCTAGTTCTGTTAATTTATTGTTATAGTTTTGTCAACTATTGCATAACCTACAATCGCTGCACTAGCGGACCGATGCTATTTATTTTATTGATGAAAGCACGAATATTCGACAATATATCACTGAACATATATCTTATATCACAAGAATTATTACCTTTATCGCCGCAATTATCTTTGCTATAAACAATTGACACCACATTCACACTTCACTGCACTTCTACTTGACGAAGACATGTAAATGTATTATTGTATAGCAGCTGTCCACGCGGACCCATCGCTCACTCAAGTAGGAGAGAGACAGATGTCAAACGCTGCCGAAAGCGTAGGCCGATTGTGCCTCTTTGTCGCTCGTTCCGCGCTCTCGCTTGCACTTCAAGCCTTAAATAGAACGCCTTAGAGCGAGGTCACGCCGCATGAATCATGTTTTTTCGTGCGTGCAGACGGCTTCATTAAATTATAAGACGTTGTCACGTCAAAAACAAATATATCCCAATTGAATGAATCTTTTAATTACTTCGTTGCACCTGAAATTGTGTTTCACGTCCGTCCCATATAAAATCTTCAACACAACTGTCGTCTCTTAACATATTACAGAAGTACATCATAATCTTATTAATAACTTATTTGATTTATTCTTATCGATAAATAATCATTGGCATTTGTGATGACGTAATAGAACGCCTCAAAGCGAGCGAGGTAACGCCGTATGAGTCATGTTTTTTTGTGCGTGCAGCCAGCTCTATCAAATTATAAGAAGTTATCACGTCAAAAATTTCTCAACGAGACTCAGAAAAAACCCTGATAACTCGCTGGAAACGCAAAACTTCGTGCATTTGAGGACAAATTCACGCGTATTATGTTGTATTGGATAGATTTTTGTGATTTGCGATACTTTGAAACTACTCAGATTGTGGTAATTTTGACTTATTCCAAACTTCATATAACTGCAGATAGCGCACTGAAAACACAAAATATGATGTTTTTGTGGATAGATTCATACATATTATGAGGTCCTGAATAGAAATATGAACTTTTTGATTGTGAAAATCTGCGCGGAAAAGCGTGATTTCGACTTATTCCAAAGTTTGTGAAACTGCAAATAGCACTCAAAAATAACGTAATATGATGTATTTGGTGCTAGATTCTGCCATATAACGCACTTTTGAAGCAAAATCTTGCTTCTGAGCAGATTTACAGAGTCAAAAATTTCTCAACGAGACTCAGAAAAAACGCTGATAACTCAAGGAAACGCAAAATCTTGTGCATTTGAGGACAGATTCATGCGTATTATGTTGTATTGGAAAGATTTATGTGATTTGCAATACTTTGAAACTGCTCAGAATGTGGTAGTTTTGACTTATTTCAAACTTCATATAACTGCAGATAGCGCTCTAAAAACACGAAATATGAGGTTTTTGTGGATAGATTCATACATATTATGAGGTCCTGAATAGGAATATAAACTTTTTGATTGTGAAATCTGCGCGGAAATGCGTGATTCCGACTTATTCCAAAGTTTGTAAAACTGCAAATAGCACTCTAAAAACCTGAAATATGATGTATTTGGTGCTGGATTCTGCCATATAACGCACTTTTGGAGCAAAATCTTACTTCTGAGCAGATTTACAGAGTCAAAAATTTCTCAACGAGACTTAGAAAAATCGCTGATAACTCGCTGGAAACGCGAAATCTTGTGCATGCGAGGACGGATTCATGCGAATTATGTTGTATTGGATAGATTTATGTGATTTGCGGTACTTTGAAACTGCTCAGAATGTGGCAGTTTTGACTTATTACAAACTTCATATAACTGCAGATAGCGCTCTGAAAACACGAAATATGATGTTCTTATGGATAGATTCATACATACTATGAGGTCCTGAATAGGAATATAAACTTTTTGATTGTGAAATCTGCGCGCAAATGCGTGATTCCGACTTATTCCAAAGTTTGTAAAACTGCAAATAGCACTCTAAAAACCTGAAATATGATGTATTTGGTGCTAGATTCTGCCATATAACGCACTTTTGGAGCAAAATCTTGCTTTTGAGCAGATTTACAGAGTCAGAAATTTCTCAACGAGACTCAGAAAAAACGCTGATAACTCGCTGGAAACGAGAAATCTTGTGCATGCGAGGACAGATTCATGCGTATTATGTTGTATTGGATGGATTTATGTGATTTGCGATACTTTGAAACTACTCAGATTGTGGTAATTTTGACTTATTTCAAACTTCATATATCTGCAGATAGCGCTCTGAAAACATGGAATATGATGTTTTTGTGGATAGATTCATACATATTATGAGGTCCTGAATAGGAGTATGAACTTTTTGATTGTGAAAATCTGCGCGGAAAAGCGTGATTTTGACTTATCCCTAAGTTTGTAAAACTGCAAATAGCACTCTGAAAACATGAAATATTATAAATTTGGTGCTAGATTCTGCCACAAAACGCACTTTTGAAGCAAAAACCAGCTTCTGAGCAGATCTACAGAGTGAAAAACTCCTCAACGAGACTCAGAAAAGACGCTGATTACTCGCTGGAAACGCAGAATCTTGTGCATTTGAGGACGGAATAATGCGTATTATGTTGTATTGGAGAGATTTTTGGGATTTGCGATACTTTGAAACTACTCAGATTGTGGTAATTTTGACTTATTCCACACTTCATATAACTGCAGATAGCGCTCTGAGAACACGAAATATGATGTTTTTGTGGATAGATTTATACATATCATGAGGTCCTGAATAAGAATATGAACATTTTGATTGTGAGAATCTAAGCGGAACAGCGTGATTTCGACTTATTCCAAAGTTTGTGAAACTGCAAATAGCACTTTAAAAACACTAAATATTATGTATTTGGTGCTAGATTCTGCCATATAACGCAATTTCGAAGCAAAATCTTGCTTCTGAACAGATTTACAGATTCAAAATTTTCTCTACGAGACTCAGAAAAAACGCTGATAACTCGCTGGAAACGCGAAATTTTGTGCATTTGAGGACGGATTCATGCGTATTATGTTGTATTAGATAGATTTATGTGATTTGCGATCCTTTTAATCTGCTTAAAATGTGGTAATTTTGACTTATTTCAAAATTCATATAACTGCAGATTGCGCACTGAAAACACGGAATATGATGTTTCTGTGGATAGATTCATACATATTATAAGGATTTGAATAGGAATATAAACTTTTTGATTATGAAAATCTGCGCGGAAAAACGTGATTTCGACTTATTCCAAATATAACTGTCGATAGCGCTTCGAAAGCACGAAATATGATTTTTTTGTGGATAGATTCATACATATTATAAGGTCCTGAATGGGAATATGAACTTTTTTATTGTGGGAATCTGCGCGCAAAAGCGTGATTCCGACTTATTCCAAAATTTGTAAAGCTGCAACTAGCACTCTGAAAACACAAAATATGATGTATTTGGTGTTAGATTCTGCCATATAACGAACTTTTGAAGCAAAATCTTGCTTCTGAGCTGATTTACAGAGTCAAAAATTCCTCAACGAAACTCAGAAAAACGCTGATAACTCGCTGGGAGCGCAAAATTTTGTGCATTCGAGGACAGATTCATGCGTATTATGTTGTATTGGATGGATTTATGTGATTTGCGATACTTTGAAACTGCTCAGAATGTGGTAATTTTGACTCATTTCAAATTTCATATAACCGCAGATACGGCTCTGAAAACACGAAATATGACGTTTTTGTGGATAGTTTCATACATATTATGAGGTGCTGAATAGGAATATGAACTTTTTGATTCTGAAAATCTGTGCGGAAAAGCGTGATTCCGTTTCATTCCAGAGTTTATAAAACTGCAAATAGCGATCTAGAAACACGAAATATGATGTATTTGGTGCAAGATTCTGCCGTATAATGCACTTTTGAAGCAAAATCTTGCTTCTGAGCAGATTTACGGAGTCAAAAATTTCTCAACGAGACTCAGAAAAAACGCTGATAACTTGCTGGAAACGCAAAATCTTGTGCATTCAGAGACAGATTCATGCGTATTATGTTGTATTGGATAGATTTATGTGATTTGCGATACTTTGAAACAACTTAGATTGTGGTAATTTTGACTTATTTCAAACTTCATATAACTGCAGATAGCGCACTGAAAACACAGAATATGATGTTTTTGTGGATAGATTCATACATATTATAAGGTCCTGAATAGGAATATGAACTTTTCGATTGTGAAAATCTGCGCGGAAAAGCGTGATTTCGACTTATTCCAAAGTTTGTGAAACAGCAAATAGCACTCAAAAATAACGTAATATGATGTATTTGGTGCTAGATTCTGCCATATAACGCACTTTTGAAGCAAAATCTTACTTCTGAGCAAATTTACAGGGTCAAAAATTCCTCTACGAGACTCAGAAAAAACGCTGATAACTCGCTGGAAACGCAAAATTTTGAGCATTTGACGACGGATTCTTGCATTTTATGTTGTATTGGATAGATTTATGTGATTTGTGATACTTTAAAACTGCTCAGAATGTGGTAATTTTGACCTATTTCAAACTTCATATAACTGCAGATAGCGCTCTGAAAACACGAAATATGATGTTTTTGTGGATAGATTCATACATATTATGAGGTCCTGAATAGGAGTATGAACTTTTTGATAGTAAAAATCTGCGCGGAAAAGCGTGATTTTGACTTATTCCAGAGTTTGTAAAACTGCAAATAGCACTCTAAAAACACGAAATATGATAAATTTGGTGCTAGACTCTGCCTCATAATGCACTTTTGAAGCAAAATTCTGCTTCTGAGCAGATTTACAGAGTGGAAAATTTCTCAACGAGACTCAGAAAAAACGCTGAAAACTCGCTGGAAACGCAAAATTCTGTGCATTCAAGGATGGATTCATGCGTATTTCGTTGTATTTGATAGATTTATGTGATTTGCGATACTTTGAAACTGCTCAGAATGTGATAGTTTTGACTTATTTCAAACTTCATATAGCTGCAGATTGCGCTCTGAAAACACGGAATATGATCTTTTTGTGGATAGATTCATACATATTATGAGGTCCTGAATAGAAATATGAACTTTTTGATTGTAAAATTCTGCGCGGAAAAGCGTGATTTCGACTTATTCCAAAGTTTGTAAAACTGCAAATAGCACTCTAAAAACACGAAATATGATGTATTTGGTGCTAGATTCTGCCATATAACGCACTTTTAAAGCAAAATCTTGCTTCTGAGCAGATTTACAGAGTCAAAGATTTCTCAACGAGACTCAGAAAAAACGCTGATTACTCGCTGGAGACGCAGAATTTTGTGCATTTGAGGACGTATCCATGCGTGTTATGTTGTATTGGATAGATTCATGTTATTTGCGAAACATTGAAACTGCTTAGAATGTAGTAATTTTGACTTTTTTTGAACTTCATATAACTGCAGATAGCACTTTGAAAACAAGGAATATGATGTTTTTGTGGATAGATCCGTACATATTATGAGGTCTTGAATAGAAATATGAACTTTTTGATTGTGAAAATCTGCGCGGAAAGGCGTGATTCTTACTTATTCCAGAGTTTGTAGACTGCAAATAGCACTCTAAAAACACGAAATATGATGTATTTGGTGCTGGATTCTGCCATATAACGCACTTTTGAAGCAAAATCTTACTTCTGAACCGATTTACAAAGTCAAAAATTTCTCAACGAGACCCAGAAACAACGCTGATAACTCGTTGGAGACGCTGAATTTTGTGCATTTGAGGACGGATTAAAGCGTATTATATTGTACTGTATAGATTTATGTGATTTGCGATACTTTGAAACTGCTCAGAATGTGGTAATTTTGACTTATTTCAAACTTCATATAACTGCAGATGGCACTCTGAAAACACGAAATATGATGTTTTTGTGAATAGATTCATACATATTATGAGGTCCTGAATAGGAATATGAACTTTTTGATTGTGAAAATCTGCGCGGAGAAGCGTGATTTCGACTTATTCCAAAGTTTGTGAAACTGCAAATGGCACTCTAAAAACACAAGATATGATGTATTTGGTGCTAGATTCTGCCATATAACGCACTTTTGAAGCAAAATCTTGCTTCTGAGCAGATTTACAGAGTCAAAAATTTCTTAAAGAGACTCAGAAAATACGCTGATAACTCGCTGGAAACGCAAAAATTTGTGAATATGAGGACAGGTCCATGCATATTATGTTGTATTGGATAGATTTATGTAATTTGCGATACTTTGGAACTGCTCAGAATGTGGTAATTTTGACTTATTTCAAACTTAATATAACTGCTGATAGCGCTCTGAAGACTTGAAATATGATGTTATTGTGGACAGATTCATACATATTATGAGGTCCTGAATAGAAATATTAATTTTTTAATTGTGAAAATCTGCGAGAAAAAGCGTGATTTTGACTTATTCCAAAGCTTGTAAAACTGCAAATAGCAATCTAGAAACACAAAATATGATGTATTTGGTGCTAGATTCTGCCATATAACGCACTTTGAGAGCAAAATCTTGCTTCGGAGCAGATTTACAGAGTCAAAAATTTCTCAACGAGACTCAGGAAAAACGCTAATAACACGCTGGAAGCACAGAATTTTGCTCATATTAGGACGTATTCATGCGTAATATGTTGTATTGGATAGATTTATGTTATTTGCGATACTTTGAAACTGCTCAGAATGTGGTAATTTTGACTTATTTCAAACTTCATATAACTGCGGATAGCTTTCTGAAAACACGAAATATTAAGTTTTTGTGGATAGATTCATACATATTATGAGGTCCTGAACAGGAATATGAATTTTTTAATTGTGGAAATCTGCGAGGAAAAGCGTAATTTTGACTTTTTCCACAGTTTGTGAGACTGCTAATAGCACTCTAAAAACACGAAATATGATGTATTTGGTGCTAGATTCTGCCATATAATGCACTTTTGAAGCAAAATCTTACTTCTGAACAGATTTACAGAGTCAAAAATTTCTCAACGAGACTCAGAAACAATGCTGATAACTCGTTGGAAACGCAGAATTTTGTGTATTTGAGGGCGAATTTATGCGTATCATGTTGTACTGTATAGATTTATGTGGTTTGGGTTACTTTGAAACTGCTCAGAATGTGGTAATTTCAACTTATTTCAAACTTCAAATAACTGCAGATAGCGCTCTGAAAACACGAAATATGATGTTTTTGTGGATAGATTCATACATATTATGAAGTCTTGAATAGGAATATGAACTTTTTGATTGAAAAAATCTGCGCGGAAAAGCGTGAATTTGACTTATACCAAAGATTGTGAGACTGCAAATAGCACTCTAAAAACACGAAATATGATGTATTTGATGCTAGATTCTGTCATATAACGCACTTTTGAAGCAAAATCTTGCTTCTGAAAAGATTTACAGAGTCATAAATTTCTCAACGAGACTCAGAAAAAACGCTGATAACTTGCTGAAAACGCGAAATTTTGTGCATTTGGGGACGGATTCATGCGTATTATGTTGTATTTGATAGATTTATGTGATTTGCGATACTTTGAAACTGCTCAGAATGTGGTAATTTTGACTTATTTCAAACTTCATATAACTGCAGATACCGCTCTGAAAACACGGAATATGATGTTTTTGTGGATAGATTCATACATATTATGAGGTCCTGAATAGGAATATGAACTTTATGATTGTGGAAATCTGCGCGGAAAAGCGTGATTTTGACTTATTCCAAAGTTTGTAAAACTGCAAATAGCACTCTAAAAACACAGAATATGATGTATTTGGTGCTAGATTCTGCCATATAACGCATTTCTGAAGCAAAATCTTGCTTCTGAGCAGATCTACGGAATCCAAAATTTCTCAACGAGACTTAGAAAAAACGCTGATAACTTGCTGGAAACGCAAAATTTTGTGCATTTGAGGACGGATTTATGCGTATTATGGTGTATTGGATAGATTTATGTGATTTGTGAAACTTTGAAACTGCTGAGAATGTGGTAATTTTGACTTATTTCAAACTTCATAAAACTGCAGATAGCGCTCTAAAAACACGAGATATGATGTTTTTGTTGATGGATTCATACATATTATGAGGTCCTGAATGGGAATATTAACTTTTTGATTGTGAAAATCTGCGCGGAAAAGCGTGATTTCGACTTATTCTAAAGTTTGTGGAACTGCGAATAGCACACTAAAAACACGAAATATGATGTATTGTGTGCTGGATTCTGCCACATAACGCATTTCTGAAGCAAAATCCTGTTTCTGAGCGGATTTACAGAATCAAAAATTTCTCAACGAGACTCAAGAAAAACGCTGATAACTCGCTGGAAACGCGAAATTTTGTGCATTTGAGGACGGATTCATGTGTATTATGTTGTGCTGGATAGATTTAAGTGATTTGTGATACTTTGAAACCGCTGAGAATGTAGTAATTTTGACTTATTTCAAACTTCATATAACTGCAGATAGCGCTCTGAAAACACGAGATATGATGTTTTTGTTGATGGATTCATACATATTATGAGGTCCTGAATAGGAATATGAACTTTTTAATCGTGGAAATCTGCGCGGAAAAGCGTGATTTCGACTTATTCCAATGTTCGTTAAACTGCGAATAGCACTCTGAAAACACGAAATATGATATATTTGGTGCTAGATTCTGCCATATAACGCATTTCTGAAGCAAAATCTTGCTTCTGAGCAAATTTACAGAATCAAAAATTTCCCAACGAGACTCAGAAAAAACGCTGAAAACTCGCTGGAAACGCAAAATTTTGTGCATTCGAGGACGGATTCATGCGTATTATGTTGAATTGGATAGATTTATGTGATTTGCGATACTTTGAAACCGCTGATAATGTGGTAATTTTGACTTACTTCAAACTTCATATAACTGCAGATAGCGCTCTGAAAACACGGGATATGATGTTTTTGTTGATGGATTCATACATATTATTAGGTCCTGAATAGGAATATGAACTTTATGATTGTGGGAATCTGCGCGGAAAAGCGTGATTTTGACTGATTCCAAAGTTTGTAAAACTGCAAATAGCACTCTAAAAACACAGAATATGATGTATTTGGTGCTAGATCCTGCCATATAACGCATTTCTGGAGCAAAATCTTGCTTCTGAGCAGATCTACGGAATCCAAAATTTCTCAACGAGACTTAGAAAATTTTGTGCATTTGAGGACGGATTCATGCGTATTATGTTGTATTGAATAGATTTCTGTGATTTGCGATACTTTGAAACCGCGGAGAATGTGGTAATTTTGACTTATTTTAAACTACATATAACTGCAGATAGCGCTCTAAAAACACGAGATATGATGTTTTTGTTGATGGATTCATACATATCATAAGGTCCTGAATAGGAATATGCACTTTTTGATTGCGAAAATCTGCGCGGAAAAGCGTGATTTTGACTTATTCCAAAGTTTGTAAAACTGCAAATAGCTCTCTAAAAACACGAAGCTCAGAAGCAAGATTTTGCTTCAGAGCAGATTTACAGAATCAAAATTTTCTCTACGAGACTCAGAAAAAACGCTGATAACACGCTGAAAACGCAAAATTTTGTGCATTTGAGGACGAATTCATGCGTATTATGTTGTTTTGGATAGATTTATGTGATTTGCGATACTTTGAAACCGTTGACAATGTGGTAATTTTGACTTATTTCAAACTTCATATAACTGCTGATAGCGCTTTGAAAACACAAGACTTGATGTTTTTGTTGACGGATTCATATGTGAGAGTCAGCAAATTCTCAGTTTGCTGAACTCTGACAAAATTGAGGAATGTGCTTTTCTTGCAAGCAAACAATAGAGGTATATGAACTATTTGTAAATACGATTGACGTCAATAACGAATATTGTTATATTGGCATTTTGGATGTTATATATAGAAGTCAATAGGGAATTACAATGGTTAGTTAGTCATGAGTCTAGTTATGAGTTAGCTATGATTTAGTCAAGGAGGATGTAGTTAGTTAGTGATAATGTAGTTAGTGATAAGTTAGTTAGTGCGTGTGTTAAGAAGTTAGAAGTTTGTAAATATTCATCGATGTAGTTTGAAAGCCGGTGAGCAATCGGAGTTTGGTAATTTAATCTTTATATTCTTTATCCTTTTAAATACATTTTATTATTTGTTAAACGTGCAAATTATTCCCAGTCCTGTGCAAGTCATTCTCCCCTTTCAGAAGTATTCCAAGAGTAGATAAATACAAATATAATATCCTCACAGTTCAGCAAAGAACCCAATCTACTAAAATATAAATTTATTGTAAGTGGGAAACCCTTACAATTGGTGGCAGCGGTTGCGGGTATTTTGCTGAATACAGATAGTCAAAAAAATTTTTCTGATTTTCTTGTGAGGATATATTTTTTTTTTCTTTTTTCTTAATTTTGTTGTACATGTCCCTACGCATATCATCAGACATGCCTAGAATTGCTGAAGAAAGTAGCTAATTTGAATACTTATATGAATTAAAATTCCAAAGATATTGTTTCAAAATTGATATTTGCCGTATTACTCTGGAGCCATTCACAATAAAATAATAAATATTCCATAGTTGTTATATCAAACGTTCAGTTCGAGAATTATCAAAATTAAAGACCGATCGCGAGAATTCGAGTATATTTTAATTAATAGTTCGCATAATAGTGGTGCTGTGGAATTTCTCAGGAATCTTGTGATAGAGGATCCAGCCTTCTTTGAATTAAGTACTCATTTTCAAAATGTGAATGAAACTGTTGATGAGTTCAAAACACGACTCTGGTTGAGTGACCCAGTATATAATGATCCATTCAATTACAATTTGGAAGACGTGGAGTGGAAAGAATTTCTCATGAACACTCAATTTGTAACAGGTCTTAGACCA
Source organism: Dromius quadrimaculatus (assembly GCA_963989225.1). NCBI lineage: Eukaryota > Metazoa > Arthropoda > Insecta > Coleoptera > Carabidae > Dromius > Dromius quadrimaculatus. Next base: position 184,520 of record CAXDIG010000200.1, read on the forward strand.
CAGATAAGAAGTAAAGTATTGACAGAAATAAAAATAAAAGATTTATGTTTGATAGAAGACCAGTACGAGATATGTGAATTTGCTAAATTTATTGAAAGAAATGAATGTAACCAGATTCAGACAAATAGAAATGATCCAAATATAATTAATAAGACTAGTTGTAATAATGATGAAAATATCGAGGATGAAGATAGATATAGCGAAGAAAATTACGTATTAACGAATGAAGGAGATTATTTAGAGTTAAACTTAGAAGTAGGAGAAAAGTCAGAAGATACGAGTAAAGAAGACATGGATATGGAAGAAAGTGAAATGATAGAATCAGAATTAGTAGATAGTGACCAGGAGGAAATAGGTCGGTTTAAGGTAGATTTCTGGAAAAAGATATTTTCAAAGATGGATATAAAAGGTAGTAAAATGGATGATTTAGAATTAGAAGATAGTGACCAAGAGGAAATAGGTCGGTTTACGGAAGATATTGAGAGAAATATATTTTTGAAGATGGAGACAAATGGAGAAGAAATGATAGACTCAGAATTAGAAGAGAGCGGCCAAGTGAAAATAGAGCAGTTTACGGCAGATATAGAGAGAAAGATATTTGTGAATGAAACAGAAACAAGAAGTCTAGAGCAAGAAGAAAATAAAAAGAAAGCTGCGAGAGAAATGAAGAAGTGGATGATAGATTCAATTACTTTTGGAGATTTTGAAGACGGGGAAATTGAAGAATTGATTTTGATGGCACAGGATGATGCTAGAGACACAGCGAAGTTCAGAGACACAAGTCCCACTGAAAGTAATGTTCTCGAAGTGGCTGCTGAATTCTTTGAGAATATCTTATGGGATTCCTTGATTTTTGTAGAACAAGAGAGAATGATTTCAGAGTTTTCATCGATGCAGTTGACGGAAGCATCAGATCCGGTAAGCATAAGTGTACATAACCCAATTGTATTTTATAGCAAGTGCATAGCGGAGGATGAGTATTTCGCAACAGGATTCGTTCAAAACAGGATGATCAGTCAGACGTGGAAATCTCATAGGATCAGATACAGAGCCTACGACAAGAGGACCTTTCACAGTGGAATTTTTAGAAAACTCGACCATTGGCAAGGATACAAGCTATACATAACAGTTAGAGGTAATTCATTGTTACAAAAGTTGATCAGATTTGTAATAGGTTTTATTCTATTCGGTTTTGGAAATAGTAATATCTGTTATCCTAAAGTCAATTTTGTCATCCGATTAAATTTGAATGGTTTTATAAAATGCAGAAAACGAAGATAACTCAAATTTACATCATGATTTTGGATAGAATCAACTTAGAAATTATTATTCTTGTCTTTTCGAATATATTTTCCATTTATTCTTGTTTTAAATAATTTTTATTGCAGTTTCAATGAAATTTGATTCATTTTTATGTCAACGTAATCATTTTGAAGCTAAAAGATATAGTGTGTGGTCATCAGAATTTTCTTCATTGTTTTTAAAATTATTTTATTCACGACTAACAGCTATAGAACAAAAATATGAATTTTTTCAACACTAGATTCAAATAAGTAATTTTGCTACGTTTGGTATTATGAGATGGTTGAGGATACAAGTAAAGTTTAATCTAGATTTGTTCACACGGATGCCAGGTAGTAATTTTGTCACATACTCAGGAATTTGGCTCTCCTGTCCGTTGGTAGCCAACTTGTGCTTTAGAATTGCGGTCATTTTTAGCTGCAAATCCAAATCCAAGTGTTTTGTGAATATTAAATTCAAATAGTTTTGGTGCACCGGATGCCAGGGCATATGTAATTGATATGATCCCCAGGAAGTTGCTTCTCCTGTCCGCGAGGTAGGCAACCAGAGCTTCAGTTTGGAGATTTTATTTTGTAAATCATAAGGATTAAGATTAGAAAGAATCTGAGAATAAAGTGTATTTAGCGAACATAATTTCAATAAGTTGTAGGATTTCAGGCAAATAAGGGATCTATGAGATTTTTATTTTTCCAAGACTTTGTGATAATTGTCTGTCGGTGATTTTATATCAGTTATTGATGGAGTTGATACTAAGAGTTTCAATTAGAAAAACCGATTATGTAAGATGATTTGTGAAGTGTTGAAAGAGTTTCTGAGATTTTTTCTAAAGATGGGTATGAAAATACAAATAAATTGAAATTATGGTAGTTTAAGTCCGAGCTAAATCTCTGGTTGGTAATTAAGAAATGAAATTTTGAATAAATGATCAAGGTTTAGTGACGTTAATAGCAATTATATGAGATTTATGGCCAAAATCTCATTTAATAAAAAAAAGATGTCAAGATTATTTTATGTAGTATTATGTAGCGAGTCTCGGAGTAATTATTGTTAAGATTGTACTGCAGAATATGTCCACTTGTTTCAGTGTACCAAGGCTACTCTCCTGCTGTTGAGACAAAAGTTGAGTAAGAATGGCCATGACGGAGGTAAGAAGAAAGATGATTTGAAGAGATCAATGAAGGAGGAAAGAACAAATTTACAAGAAGTTCGGCAACTGAAGGTTCAATCATGACGATTCCAACAAAATGGGTCGAATCAAGACAATCTAATGGCGACTACAAAACTGCTGTTTACACGAACAAAAATTCATGTGACAAAGCAGCAGTGGGTCATCGAAAACATCGTATTCGAAACAACAATCATCAGCAAAAAAATCACACGATGAAAACTGATACCCCAGAAAGCAGAGCCAGCAATTATTCATAAAACCCAGTGCCCAACATCGAACACTTGTGAATGTGCAGTGAATTTCCCCCACAAAACTATTACACAAACCCCCCCGAAAACATCACCATTAAAATGAGTGGCCGTGTAGAGACATTAAGTGTAATAATTAGGTCAAGGTTGAAGAAATGTCCATATAACAATAGTAATTTCCAAATTTTTACTAAATTGTGCTTTAGGGAAAGCAAATTTCCAAGAAGGGGAGGATTATAAGAGTCAGCAAATTCTCAGGTTGCTGAACTCTGACGAAATTGAGGAATGTGCTTTTCTTGCAAGCAAACAATAGAGGTATATGAACTATTTGTAAATACGATTGACGTCAATAACGAATATTGTTATATTGGCATTTTGGATGTTATATATAGAAGTCAATAGGGAATTACAATGGTTAGCTAGTCATGAGTCCTAGTTATGAGTTAGCTATGATTTAATCAAGGAGGATGTAGTTAGTTAGTGATAATGTAGTTAGTGATAAGTTAGTTAGTGCGTGTGTTAAAAAGTTAGAAGTTTGTAAATATTCATCGATGTAGTTTGAAAGCCGGTGAGCAATCGGAGTTTGGTAATTTAATCTTTATATTCTTTATCCTTTTAAATACATTTTATTATTTGTTAAACGTGCAAATTATTCCAAGTCCTGTGCAAGTCATTCTCCCCTTTCAGAAGTATTCCAAGAGTAGATAAATACAAATATAATATCCTCACAGTTCAGCAAAGAACCCAATCTACCAAAATATAAATTTATTGTAAGTGGGAAACCCTTACACATACATATTATAAGGTCCTGAATAGGAATATGAACTTTTTGATTGTGAAAATCTGCGCGGAAAAGCGTGATTTCGACTCATTCCAAAGTTTGTAAAACCGCGAATACCACTCTAAAAACACGATATATGATGTATTTGTTGCTAGTTTCTGCCATATAACGCATTTCTGAAGCAAAATCATGCTTCTGATCAGATTTACAGAAAAAAAAAAATTCTCAACGAGACTCAGAAAAAACGCTGATAACTCGCTGGAAACGCAAAATTTTGTGCATTTGAGGACGGATTCATGCGTATTATGCTGTATTAGATAGACTTATGTGATTTGCGATACTTTGAAACCGCTGAGAATGTGGTAATTTTGACTTATTTCAACCTTCATATAACTGCAGATAGCGCTCTGAAAACACGAGATATGATGTTTTTGTTAATGGATTCATACATATAATGAGATCCTGAATAGGAATATGGACTTTTTGATTGTGAAAATCTGCGCGGAAAAGCGTGATTTTGAAACATTCCAATGTTTGTAAAACTGCAAATAGCACTCTAAGAACCTGAAATATGATGTATTTGGTGCTAGATTCTGCCATATAACGCATTTCTGAAGCAAAATCTTGCTTCTGAGCAGATTAACAGAATCAAAAATTTCTCAACGAGACTCAGAAAAAAGGCTGATAACTCGCTGGAAACGCAAAATTTTGTGCATTCGAGGACGAATTCATGCGTATTATGTTGTATCGGATAGATTTATGTGATTTGCGATACTTTGAAACTGCTCAGAATGTGATAATTTTGACTTATATTAAACTTCATATAACTGCAGATAGCGCTCTGAAAACACGAGATATGATGTTTTTGTTGATGGATTTATACATATTATGAGGTCCTGAATAGGAATATGAACTTTTTGATTGTGAATATCTGCGCGGAAAAGCGTGATTTCGACTTATTCCAAAGTTTGTAAAACCGCGAATAGCAGTCTAAAAACACGATATATGATGTATTTGGTGCTAGTTTCTGCCATATAAACGCATTTCTGGAGCAAAATCATGCTTCTGAGCAGATTTACAGGAAAAAAAAAATTCTCAACGAGACCCAGAAAAAACGCTGATAACTCGCTGGAAACACAAAATTTTGTGCATTTCAGGACGGGTTTATGCGTATTATGCTGTATTGGATAAATTTAAGTGATTTGCGATACTTTGAAACTGCTGAGAATGTGGTAATTTTGACTTATTTCAAACTTCATAAAACTGCAGATAGCGCTCTGAAAACACGAGATATGATGTTTTTGTTGATGGATTCATACATATTATGAGGTCCTGAATGGAATATCAACTTTTTGATTGTGAAAATCTGCGTGGAAGAGCGTGATTCCGACTATTCCAAAGTTAGAAAAACTGCGGATAGCACTCCTAAAACAGGGAATATGATGTATTTGGTGCTTGATTCTGCCACATAACGCATTTCTGAAGCAAAATCTTGCTTCTGAGCAGATTTACAGAATCAAAAATTTCTCAACGAGACTCAAAAGAAACGCTGATAACTTGCTGGAAACGCAAAATTTTGTGTATTTGGGGACGGAATCATGCGTATTATGTTGTATTGGATAGATTTATGTGATTTGCAATACTTTGAAACCGCTGAGAATGTGGTAATTTTGACTTATATCAAACTTCATATAACTGCAGATAGCGCTCTACAAACACGATATATGATGTTTCTGTTGATGGATTCATAAAAATTATGAAGTCCTGAATAGGAATATGAACTTTTTGATTGTGAAAATCTGCGGGGAAAAGCGTGATTTCGACTTATTCCAAAGTTTGTAAAACTGCGAATAGCACTCTTAAAACACGAAATATGATGTATTTGGTGCAAGATTATGCCATATAACGCAATTCTTAAGCAAAATCTTGCTTCTGAGCAGATTTAAAGAATCAAAAATCTCTCAACGAGACTCAGAAATAACGCTGATAACTCGCTGGAAACGCAAAATTTTGTGCATTTGGGGACGGATTCATGCGTATTATGTTGTATTGGATAGATTTATGTGATTTGTGAAACTTTGAAACTGCTGAGAATGTGGTAATTTTGACTTATTTCAATTTTCATAAAACTGCAGATAGCGCTCTGAAAACACGAGATATGATGTTTTTGTTGATGGATTCATACATATTATGAGGTCCTGAATAGGAATATGAACTCTTTGATTGTGAAAATCTGCGCGAGAAAGCGTGATTTCGACTTATTCCAATGTTCGTAAAACAGCGAATTAGCACTCTAAAAACACGAAATATGATATATTTGGTGCTAGATTCTGCCATATAACGCATTTCTGAAGCAGAATCTTGCTTCTGAGCAGATTTACAGAATCAAAAATTTCCCAACAAGACTCAGAAAAAGCGCTGATAACTCGCTGGAAACGCAAAATTTTGTGCATTCGAGGACGGATTTATGCGTATTATGTTGTATTGGATAGATTTATGTAATTTGCGATACTTTGAAACCGCTGAGAATGTGGTAATTTTGACTCACTTCAAACTTCATATAACTGCAGATAGCGCTCTGAAAACACGGGATATGATGTTTTTGTTGATAGATTCATACATATTATTAGGTCCTGAATAGGAATATGAACTTTATGATTGTGGAAAGCTGCGCGGAAAAGCGTGATTTCAACTTATTCCAAAGTTTGTAAAACTGCAAATAGCACTCTAAAAACACAGAATATGATTTATTTGGTGCTAGATTCTGCCATATAACGCATTTCTGAAGCAAAATCATGCTTCTGAGCAAATCTACGGCATCCAAAATTTGTCAACGAGACTTAGAAAAAACGCTGATAACTCGCTGAAAAACGCAAAATTTTGTGCATTTGAGGACGGATTCATGCGTCTTATGTTGTATTGGATAGATTTATGTGATTTGCGATACTTTGAAACCGCTGAGAATTTGGTAATTTTGACTTATTTCAAACTTCATATAACTGCAGATAGCGCTCTGAAAACACGAGATATGATGTTTTTGTTGATGGATTCATACATATTATGAGGTCCTGAATAGGAATATGAACTCTTTGATTGTTAAAATCTGCGCGTAACAGCGTGTTTTCGACTTATTCCAAAGTTTGTAAAACTGCGAATAGCACACTAAAAACACGAAATATGATGTATTTGGTGCTAGATTCTGCTACATAACGCATCTCTGAAGCAAAATCTTGCTTCTAAGCAGATTTACAGAATCAAAATTTTCTCAACGAGACTCAGAAAAAACGCTGATAACTCGCTGGAAACGCAAAATTTTGTGCATTCTAGGACGAATTCATGCGTATCATGTTGTATTGGATAGATTCATGTGATTTGCGATACTTTGAAACTGCTTAAAATGTGGTATTTTGACTTATTTCAAACTTCATATAACTGCAGATAGCGCTCTGAAAACACGAGATTTGATGTTTTTGTTGACGGATTCATACATATTATAAGGTCCTGAATAGGAATATGAACTTTTTGATTGTGATAATCTGCGCGGAAAAGCGTGATTTCGACTCATTCCAAAGTTTGTAAAGCTGCAAATAGCACTTTAAAAACACGAAATATGATATATTTGGTGCTAGATTCTGCCATATAACGCATTTCTGAAGCAAAATCTTGCTTCCGAGCAGATTAACAGAATCAAAAATTTCTCAACGAGACTCAGAAAAAACGCTGATAACTTGCTGGAAACGCAAAATTTTGTGCATTTGAGGACGGGTTCATGCGTATTATGCTGTATTGCATAGACTTATGTGATTTGCGATACTTTGAAACCGCTGAGAATGTGGTAATTTTGACTTATTTCAACCTTCATATAACTGCAGATAGCGCTCTGAAAACACGAGATTTGATGTTTTTGTTGACGGATTCATACATATTATAAGGTCCTGAATAGGAATATGAACTTTTTGATTGTGAAAATCTGCGCGGAAAAGCGTGATTTCGACTCATTCCAAAGTTTGTAAAACCGCGAAAAGCACTCTAAATACACGATATATGATGTTTTTGGTGTTGGTTTCTGCCATATAACGCATTTCTGAAGCAAAATCATGCTTCTGATCAGATTTACAGAGAAAAAAAAATTCTCAACGAGACTCAGAAAAAACGCTGATAACTCGCTGGAAACGCAAAATTTTGTGCATTCAATTCGGATTCATGCGTATTATGTTGTATTGGATAGATTCATGAGATTTGCGATACTTTAAAACCGCTGAGAATGTGGTAATTTTGACTTATTTTAAACTTCATATAACTGCAGATAGCGCTCTACAAACACGGAATATGATGTTTTTGTTGATGGATTCATACATATTATGAGGTCCTGAAAAGGAATATTAACTTTTTGATTGTGAAAATCTGCGCGGAAAAGCGTGATTCCGACTTATTCCAAAGTTTGTAAAACTGCAAACAGCACTCTAAAAACACGAAATATGATGTATTCGGTGCTAGATTCTGCCATATAACGCATTTCTGAGGCAAAATCTTGCTTCTGAGTAGATTTAAAGAATCAAAAATATCTCAGCGAGACTCAGAAAAAGCGCTGATAATGCGCTGGAAACGCAAAATTTTGTGCATTTGATTACGGATTCATGCGTATTATGTTGTATTGGATAGATTTATGTGATTTGCGATACTCTGAAACTGCTGAGAATGTGGTAATTTTGACTTATTTCAAGCTTCATATAACTGCAGATAGCGCTCTGAAAACACGGAATATGATGTTTTTGTTGATGGATTCATACATATTATGAGGTCCTGAATAGGAATATGAACTCTTTGATTGTTAATATCTGCGCAAAACAGCGTGTTTTCGACTTATTCCAAAGTCTGTAAGACTGCGAATAGCACACTAAGAGACACGAAATATGATGTGTTTGGTGCTAGATTCTGCCATATAGCGCATTCTTGAAGCAAAATCTTGTTTCTGAGCAGATTTACAGAATCAAAAATTTCTCAACGGGACTCAGAAAAAACGCTGATAACTCGCTGTAAACGCAAAATTTTGTGCATTTGAGGACGGATTTATGCGTATTTATGTTGTGCTGGATAGATTTATGTGATTTGCGATACTTTGAAACCGCTGAGAATGTGGTAATTTTGACTTATTTCAAACTTCATATAACTGCAGATAGCGCTCTGAAAACACGAGTTATGATGTTTTTGTTGATGGATTTATACATATTATGAGGTCCTGAATAGGAATATGAACTTTTTGATTGTGAAAATCAGCGCGGTAAAGCGTGATTTCGACTTATTCCAAAGTTTGTAAAACCACGAATAGCACTCTATAAACACGATATATGATGTATTTGGTGCTAGTTTCTGCCATATAACGCATTTTTAAGCGAAACATTGCTTCTGAGCAGATTTACAGAGAAAAAAAATTCTCAACGAGACTCATAAAAAACGCTGATAACTCGCTGGAAACGCAAAATTTTGTGCATTCAATTCGGATTCATGCGTATTATGTTGTATTGGATAGATTCATGAGATTTGCGATACTTTAAAATCGCTGAGAATGTGGTAATTTTGACTTATTTTAAACTTCATATAACTGCAGATAGCGCTCTACAAACACGGAATATGATGTTTTTGTTGATGGATTCATACATATTATGAGGTCCTGAAAAGGAATATGAACTTTTTGATTGTGAAAATCTGCGCGGAAAAGCGTGATTCCGACTTATTCCAAAGTTTGTAAGACTGCAAATAGCACTCTAAAAACACGAAATATGATGTATTCGGTGCTAGATCTTGCCATATAACGCATGTCTGAGGCAAAATCTTGCTTCTGAGCAGATTTGAAGAATCAAAAGAATCTCAGCGAGACTCAGAAAAAGCGCTGATAATGCGCTGGAAACGCAAAATTTTGTGCATTTGATTACGGATTCATGCGTATTATGTTGTATTGGATAGATTTATGTGATTTGCGATACTTTGAAACTGCTGAGAATGTGGTAATTTTGACTTATTTCAAGCTTCATATAACTGCAGATAGCGCTCTGAAAACACAGGATATGATGTTTTTGTTGATGGATTCATACATATTATGAGGTCCTGAATAGGAATATGAACGTTTTGATTAAGTAAATCTGCGCGGAAAAGCGTGATTTTGACTTATTCCAAAGTTTGAAACTGCAAATAGCACTCCAAAAACACGAAATATGATGTATTTGGTGCTAGATTCTGCCATATGACGCATTTCTGAAGCAAAACCTTGCTTTTGAGCAGATCTAAAGAATCAAAAATTTCTCAACGAGACTTAGAAAAAACGCTGATAACACGCTGGAAACGTAAAATTTTGTGCATTTGAGGACGGATTCATGCGTATTATGTTGTATTGGATAGACTTATGTGATTTGCGATACTTCAAAACTGCTCAAAATGTGGTAATTTTGACTTATTTCAAACTTCATATAACTGCAGATAGCGCTCTTAAAACACGAGATATGATGTTTTTGTTGACGGATTCATACATATTATGAGATCCTGAATAGAAATATGAACTTTTTGATTGTGAAAATCTGCGCGAAAAAGCGTGATTTAGACTTATTCCAATGTTTGTAAAACTGCAAATAGCACTCTAAAAACACGAAATATGATGTATTTGGTGTCAGATGCTGCCATGTAACGCATTTCTGAAGCAAAATCTTGCTTCTGAGCAGATTTACAGAATCAAAAATTTCTCAACGAGACTCAGAAAAAAGGCTGATAACTCGCTGAAAACGCAGAACTCTGTGCATTTGAGGACGGATTCATGCGTATTATGTTGTATTGGATGGATTTATGTGATTTGCGATACTTTGAAATCGCTGAGGATGTGGTAATTTTGACTTATTTTTAACTTTATATAACTGCAGATAGCGCTCTACAAACACGGGAAATGATGTTTTTGTTGATGGATCCATACATATTATGAGGTCCTGAATAGGAAAATGAACTTTTTGATTGTGAAAATCTGCGCGGAAAAGCGTGATTTCGACTTATTCCAGAGTTTGTAAAACTGCGAATAGCACTCTAAAAACACGAAATATGATGTATTTGGTGCTAGATTCTGCCATATAACACATTCCTAAAGCAAAATCTTGCCTCTGAGCAGATTTACAGAATCAGAAATCTCTCAACGAGACTCAGGAAAAACGCTAATAACTCGCTGTGAACGCAAAATTTTGTGCATTTGAGAACGGATTCATGCGTATTAGGTTGTATTGGATAGATTCATGTGATTTGCGATACTTTGAAACCGCTGAGAATGTGGTAATTTTGACTTATTTCAAACTTCATATAACTGCAGATAGCGCTCTGGAAACACGAGATATGATGTTCTTGTTGATGGATTTATACATATTATGAGGTCCTGGATAGGAATATGAACTTTTTGATTGTGAAAATCTACGCGGAAAAGCGTGATTTTGACTTATCCCAAAGTTTGTAAAACTGCAAATAGCACTCTAAAAACACGAAATATGATGTATTTGGTGCTAGATTCTGCCCTATAACGCATTTCTAAGGCAAAATCATGGTTCTGAGCAGATTTACAGAATCAAAAATTCCTCAACGAGACTTAGAAAAAACGCTGATAACTCGCTGGAATTGCAAAATTTTGTGCATTTGAGGATGGACTCATGCGTATTATGTTGTATTGGATAGATTTTTGTGATTTGCGATACTTTGAAACCGCTGAGAATGTGGTAATTTTGACTTACTTCAAACTTCATATAACTGCAGATAGCGCTCTGAAAACACGGAATATGATGTTTTTGTTGATGGATTCATACATATTATGAGGTCCTGAATAGGAATATGAACTTTTTGATTGTGATAATTTGCGCGGAAAAGCGTGATTCTGACTTATTCCATAGTTTGTAAAACTGCGAATAGCACTCTGAAAACACGAAATATGATGTATCTGGTGCTAGATTCTGCCATATAACGCATTTCTGAAGCAAAATCTTGCTTCTGAGCAGATTTACAGAATCAAAAATCTTTCAAAGAGACTTAGAAAAAACGCTGATAACTCGCTGGAAACGCAAAATTTTGTGCATTTGAGGACGGATTCATGCGTATTATGTTGTATTGAATAGATTTCTGTGATTTGCGATACTTTGAAACCGCGGAGAATGTGGTAATTTTGACTAATTTTAAACTACATATAACTGCAGATAGCGCTCTGAAAACACGAGATATGATGTTTTTGTTGATGGATTCATACATATCATAAGGTCCTGAATAGGAATATGCACTTTTTGATTGTGAAAATCTGCGCGGAAAAGCGTGATTTTGACTTATTCCAAAGTTTCTAAAACTGCAAATAGCTCTCTAAAAACACGAAATATGATGTATTTGGTGCTAGATTCTGCTACATAACGCATCTCTGAAGCAAAATCTTGCTTCTGAGCAGATTTACAGAATCAAATTTTCCTCTACGAGACTCAGAAAAAACGCTGATAACACGCTGAAAACGCAAAATTTTGTGCATTTGAGGACGAATCCATGCGTATTATGTTGTATTGGATAGATTTATGTGATTTGCGATACTTTGAAACCGTTGACAATGTGGTAATTTTGACTTATTTCAAACTTCATATAATTGCTGATAGCGCTTTGAAAACACAAGATTTGATGTTTTTGTTGACGGATTCATATGTAAGAGTCAGCAAATTCTCAGTTTGCTGAACTCTGACAAAATTGAGGAATGTGCTTTTCTTGCAAGCAAACAATAGAGGTATATGAACTATTTGTAAATACGATTGACGTCAATAACGAATATTGTTATATTGGCATTTTGGATGTTATATATAGAAGTCAATAGGGAATTACAATGGTGAGTTAGTCATGAGTCTAGTTATGAGTTAGTTATGATTTAGTCAAGGAGGATGTAGTTAGTTAGTGATAATGTAGTTAGTGATAAGTTAGTTAGTGCGTGTGTTAAGAAGTTAGAAGTTTGTAAATATTCATCGATGTAGTTTGAAAGCCGGTGAGCAATCGGAGTTTGGTAATTTAATCTTTATATTCTTTATCCTTTTAAATACATTCTATTATTTGTTAAACGTGCAAATTATTCCAAGTCCTGTGCAAGTCATTCTCCCCTTTCAGAAGTATTCCAAGAGTAGATAAATACAAATATAATATCCTCACAGTTCAGCAAAGAACCCAATCTACCAAAATATAAATTTATTGTAAGTGGGAAACCCTTACAATTGGTGGCAGCGGTTGCGGGTATTTTGCTGAATACAGATAGTCAAAAAATTTTTTCTGATTTTCTTGTGAGGATATATTTTTTTTTCTCTTTTCTTAATTTTGTTGTACATGTCCCTACGCATATCATCAGACATGCCCAGAATTGCTGAAGAAAGTAGCTAATTTGAATACTTATATGAATTAAAATTCCAAAGATATTGTTTCAAAATTGATATTTGCCGTATTACTCTGGAGCCATTCACAATAAAATAATAAATATTCCATAGTTGTTATATCAAACGTTCAGTTCGAGAATTATCAAAATTAAAGACCGATCGCGAGAATTCGAGTATATTTTAATTAATAGTCCGCATAATAGTGGTGCTGTGGAATTTCTCAGGAATCTTGTGATAGAGGATCCAGCCTTCTTTGAATTAAGTACTCATTTTCAAAATGTGAATGAAACCGTTGATGAGTTCAAAACACGACTCTGGTTGAGTGACCCAGTATATAATGATCCATTCAATTACAATTTGGAAGACGTGGAGTGGAAAGAATTTCTCATGAACACTCAATTTGTAACAGGTCTTAGACCACAGATAAGAAGTAAAGTATTGACAGAAATAAAAATAAAAGATTTATGTTTGATAGAAGACCAGTACGAGATATGTGAATTTGCTAAATTTATTGAAAGAAATGAATGTAACCAGATTCAGACAAATAGAAATGATCCAAATATAATTAATAAGACTAGTTGTAATAATGATGAAAATATCGAGGATGAAGATAGATATAGCGAAGAAGATTACGTATTAACGAATAGAGGAGATTATTTAGAGTTAAACTTAGAAGTAGGAGAAAAGTCAGAAGATACGAGTAAAGAAGACATGGATATGGAAGAAAGTGGAATGATAGAATCAGAATTAGTAGATAGTGACCAGGAGGAAATAGGTCGGTTCAAGGTAGATTTCTGGAAAAAGATATTTTCAAAGATGGATATAAAAGGTAGTAAAATGGATGATTTAGAATTAGAAGATAGTGACCAAGAGGAAATAGGTCGGTTTACGGAAGATATTGAGAGAAATATATTTTTGAAGATGGAGACAAATGGAGAAGAAATGATAGACTCAGAATTAGAAGAGAGCGGCCAAGTGAAAATAGAGCAGTTTACGGCAGATATAGAGAGAAAGATATTTGTGAATGAAACAGAAACAAGAAGTCTAGAGCAAGAAGAAAATAAAAAGGAAGCTGCGAGAGAAATGAAGAAGTGGATGATAGATTCAATTACTTCTGGAGATTTTGAAGACGGGGAAATTGAAGAATTGATTTTGATGGCACAGGATGATGCTAGAGACACAGCGAAGTTCAGAGACACAAGTCCCACTGAAAGTAATGTTCTCGAAGTGGCTGCTGAATTCTTTGAGAATATCTTATGGGATTCCTTGATTTTTGTAGAACAAGAGAGAATGATTTCAGAGTTTTCATCGATGCAGTTGACGGAAGCATCAGATCCGGTAAGCATAAGTGTACATAACCCAATTGTATTTTATAGCAAGTGCATAGCGGAGGATGAGTATTTCGCAACAGGATTCGTTCAAAACAGGATGATCAGTCAGACGTGGCAATCTCATAGGATCAGATACAGAGCCTACGACAAGAGGACCTTTCACAGTGGAATTTTCAGAAAACTCGACCATTGGCAAGGATACAAGCTATACATAACAGTTAGAGGTAATTCATTGTTACAAAAGTTGATCAGATTTGTAATAGGTTTTATTCTATTCGGTTTTGGAAATAGTAATATCTGTTATCCTAAAGTCAATTTTGTCATCCGATTAAATTTGAATGGTTTTATAAAATGCAGAAAACGAAGATAACTCAAATTTACATCATGATTTTGGATAGAATCAACTTAGAAATTATTATTCTTGTCTTTTCGAATATATTTTCCATTTATTCTTGTTTTAAATAATTTTTATTGCAGTTTCAATGAAATTTGATTCATTTTTATGTCAACGTAATCATTTTGAAGCTAAAAGATATAGTGTGTGGTCATCAGAATTTTCTTCATTGTTTTTAAAATTATTTTATTCACGACTAACAGCTATAGAACAAAAATATGAATTTTTTCAACAGTAGATTCAAATAAGTAATTTTGCTACGTTTGGTATTATGAGATGGTTGAGGATACAAGTAAAGTTTAATCTAGATTTGTTCACACGGATGCCAGGTAGTAATTTTGTCACATACTCAGGAATTTGGCTCTCCTGTCCGTTGGTAGCCAACTTGTGCTTTAGAATTGCGGTCATTTTTAGCTGCAAATCCAAATCCCAAGTGTTTTGTGAATATTAAATTCAAATAGTTTTGGTGCACCGGATGCCAGGGCATATGTAATTGATATGATCCCCAGGAAGTTGCTTCTCCTGTCCGCGAGGTAGGCAACCAGAGCTTCAGTTTGGAGATTTTATTTTGTAAATCATAAGGATTAAGATTAGAAAGAATCTGAGAATAAAGTGTATTTAGCGAACATAATTTCAATAAGTTGTAGGATTTCAGGCAAATAAGGGATCTATGAGATTTTTATTTTTCCAAGACTTTGTGATAATTGTCTGTCGGTGATTTTATATCAGTTATTGATGGAGTTGATACTAAGAGTTTCAATTAGAAAAACCGATTATGTAAGATGATTTGTGAAGTGTTGAAAGAGTTTCTGAGATTTTTTCTAAAGATGGGTATGAAAATACAAATAAATTGAAATTATGGTAGTTTAAGTCCGAGCTAAATCTCTGGTTGGTAATTAAGAAATGAAATTTTGAATAAATGATCAAGGTTTAGTGACGTTAATAGCAATTATATGAGATTTATGGCCAAAATCTCATTTAATAAAAAAAAGATGTCAAGATTATTTTATGTAGTATTATGTAGCGAGTCTCGGAGTAATTATTGTTAAGATTGTACTGCAGAATATGTCCACTTGTTTCAGTGTACCAAGGCTACTCTCCTGCTGTTGAGACAAAAGTTGAGTAAGAATGGCCATGACGGAGGTAAGAAGAAAGATGATTTGAAGAGATCAATGAAGGAGGAAAGAACAAATTTACAAGAAGTTCGGCAACTGAAGGTTCAATCATGACGATTCCAACAAAATGGGTCGAATCAAGACAATCTAATGGCGACTACAAAACTGCTGTTTACACGAACAAAAATTCATGTGACAAAGCAGCAGTGGGTCATCGAAAACATCGTATTCGAAACAACAATCATCAGCAAAAAAATCACACGATGAAAACTGATACCCCAGAAAGCAGAGCCAGCAATTATTCATAAAACCCAGTGCCCAACATCGAACACTTGTGAATGTGCAGTGAATTTCCCCCACAAAACTATTACACAAACCCCCCCGAAAACATCACCATTAAAATGAGTGGCCGTGTAGAGACATTAAGTGTAATAATTAGGTCAAGGTTGAAGAAATGTCCATATAACAATAGTAATTTCCAAATTTTTACTAAATTGTGCTTTAGGGAAAGCAAATTTCCAAGAAGGGGAGGATTGTAAGAGTCAGCAAATTCTCAGTTTGCTGAACTCTGACGAAATTGAGGAATGTGCTTTTCTTGCAAGCAAACAATAGAGGTATATGAACTATTTGTAAATACGATTTACGTCAATAACGAATATTGTTATATTGGCATTTTGGATGTTATATATAGAAGTCAATAGGGAATTACAATGGTTAGTTAGTCATGAGTCTAGTTATGAGTTAGCTATGATTTAGTCAAGGAGGATGTAGTTAGTTAGTGATAATGTAGTTAGTGATAAGTTAGTTAGTGCGTGTGTTAAGAAGTTAGAAGTTTGTAAATATTCATCGATGTAGTTTGAAAGCCGGTGAGCAATCGGAGTTTGGTAATTTAATCTTTATATTCTTTATCCTTTTAAATACATTTTATTATTTGTTAAACGTGCAAATTATTCCAAGTCCTGTGCAAGTCATTCTCCCCTTTCAGAAGTATTCCAAGAGTAGATAAATACAAATATAATATCCTCACAGTTCAGCAAAGAACCCAATCTACCAAAATATAAATTTATTGTAAGTGGGAAACCCTTACACATACATATTATAAGGTCCTGAATAGGAATATGAACTTTTTGATTGTGAAAATCTGCGCGGAAAAGCGTGATTTCGACTCATTCCAAAGTTTGTAAAACCGCGAATAGCACTCTAAAAACACGATATATGATGTATTTGTTGCTAGTTTCTGCCATATAACGCATTTCTTAAGCAAAATCTTGCTTCTGAGCAGATTTAAAGAATCAAAAATCTCTCAACGAGACTCAGAAATAACGCTGATAACTCGCTGGAAACGCAAAATTTTGTGCATTTGAGGACGAATTCATGCGTATTAGGTTGTATTGGATAGATTTATGTGATTTGTGAAACTTTGAAACTGCTGAGAATGTGGTAATTTTGACTTATTTCAAACTTCATAAAACTGCAGATAGCGCTCTGAAAACACGAGATATGATGTTTTTGTTGATGGATTCATACATATTATGAGGTCCTGAATGGGAATATGAACTTTTTGATTGTGAAAATCTGCGCGAGAAAGCGTGATTTCGACTTATTCCAATGTTCGTAAAACTGCGAATAGCACTCTAAAAACACGAAATATGATATATTTGGTGCTAGATTCTGCCATATAACGCATTTCTGAAGCAGAATCTTGCTTCTGAGCAGATTTACAGAATCAAAAATTTCCCAATAAGACTCAGAAAAAGCGCTGATAACTCGCTGGAAACGCAGAATTTTGTGCATTCGAGGACGGATTCATGCGTATTATGTTGTATTGGATAGATTTATGTAATTTGCGATACTTTGAAACCGCTGAGAATGTGGTAATTTTGACTCACTTCAAACTTCATATAACTGCAGAAAGCGCTCTGAAAACACGGGATATGATGTTTTTGTTGATGGATTCATACATATTATTAGGTCCTGAATAGGAATATGAACTTTATGATTGTGGAAAGCTGCGCGGAAAAGCGTGATTTTGACTTATTCCAAAGTTTGTAAAACTGCAAATAGCACTCTAAAAACACAGAATATGATTTATTTGGTGCTAGATTCTGCCATATAACGCATTTCTGAAGCAAAATCTTGCTTCTGAGCAGATCTACGGAATCCAAAATTTGTCAACGAGACTTAGAAAAAACGCTGATAACTCGCTGGAAACGCAAAATTTTGTGCATTTGAGGACGGATTCATGCGTCTTATGTTGTATTGGATAGATTTATGTGATTTGCGATACTTTGAAACCGCTGAGAATGTGGTAATTTTGACTTATTTCAAACTTCATATAACTGCAGATAGCGCTCTACAAACACGAGATATGATGTTTTTGTTGATGGATTCATACATATTATAAGGTCCTGAATAGGAATATGCACTTTTTGATTGTGGAAATCTGCGCGGAAAAGCGTGATTTTGACTCATTCCAAAGTTTGTAAAACTGCAAATAGCACTCTAAAAACACGAAATATGATGTATTTGGTGCTAGATTCTGCTACATAACGCATCTCTGAAGCAAAATCTTGCTTCTAAGCAGATTTACAGAATCAAAATTTTCTCAACGAGACTCAGAAAAAACGCTGATAACTCGCTGGAAACGCAAAATTTTGTGCATTCTAGGACGAATTCATGCGTATCATGTTGTATTGGATAGATTTATGTGATTTGCGATACTTTGAAACTGCTTAAAATGTGGTATTTTGACTTATTTCAAACTTCATATAACTGCAGATAGCGCTCTGAAAACACGAGATTTGATGTTTTTGTTGACGGATTCATACATATTATAAGGTCCTGAATAGGAATATGAACTTTTTGATTGTGAAAATCTGCGCGGGAAAGCGTGATTTCGACTCATTCCAAAGTTTGTGAAACCGCGAATAGCACTCTAAATACACGATATATGATGTATTTGGTGCTAGTTTCTGCCATATAACGCATTTCTGAAGCAAAATCATGCTTCTGATCAGATTTACAGAGAAAAAAAAATTCTCTACGAGACTCAGAAAAAACGCTGATAACTCGCTGGAAACGCAAAATTTTGTGCATTTGAGGACGAATTCATGCGTATTAGGTTGTATTGGATAGATTTATGTGATTTGCGATACTTTGAAACTGCTCGAAATGTGATAATTTTGACTTATTTCAAACTTCATATAACTGCAGATAGCGCTCTGAAAACACAAGATATGATGTTTTTGTTGATGGATTCATACATATTATAAGGTCCTGAATAGGAATATGCACTTTTTGATTGTGGAAATCTGCGCGGAAAAGCGTGATTTTGACTCATTCCAAAGTTTGTAAAACTGCAAATAGCACTCTAAAAACACGAAATATGATGTATTTGGTGCTAGATTCTGCTACATAACGCATCTCTGAAGCAAAATCTTGCTTCTAAGCAGATTTACAGAATCAAAATTTTCTCAACGAGACTCAGAAAAAACGCTGATAACTCGCTGGAAACGCAAAATTTTGTGCATTCTAGGACGAATTCATGCGTATCATGTTGTATTGGATAGATTTATGTGATTTGCGATACTTTGAAACTGCTTGAAATGTGGTATTTTGACTTATTTCAAACTTCATATAACTGCAGATAGCGCTCTGAAAACACGAGATTTGATGTTCTTGTTGACAGATTCATACATATTATAAGGTCCTGAATAGGAATATGAACTTTTTGATTGTGATAATCTGCGCGGAAAAGCGTGATTTCGACTCATTCCAAATTTTGTGCATTCAATTCGGATTCATGCGTATTATGTTGTATTGGATAGATTCATGAGATTTGCGATACTTTAAAACCGCTGAGAATGTGGTAATTTTGACTTATTTCAAACTTCATATAACTGCAGATAGCGCTCTACAAACACGGAATATGATGTTTTTGTTGATGGATTCATACATATTATGAGGTCCTGAATAGGAATATGAACTCTTTGATTGTTAATATCTGCGCAAAACAGCGTGTTTTTGACTTATTCCAAAGTCTGTAAGACTGCGAATAGCACACTAAGAGACACGAAATATGATGTGTTTGGTGCTAGATTCTGCCATATAGCGCATTCTTGAAGCAAAATCTTGTTTCTGAGCAGATTTACAGAATCAAAAATTTCTCAACGGGACTCAGAAAAAACGCTGATAACTCGCTGTAAACGCAAAATTTTGTGCATTTGAGGACGGATTCATGCGTATTTATGTTGTGCTGAATAGGTTTATGTGATTTGCGATACTTTGAAACCGCTGAGAATGTGGTAATTTTGACTTATTTCAAACTTCATATAACTGCAGATAGCGCTCTGAAAACACGAGATATGATGTTTTTGTTGATGAATTCATACATATTATGAGGTCCTGAATAGGAATATGAACTTTTTGATTGTGAAAATCAGCGCGGAAAAGCGTGATTTCGACTTATTCCAAAGTTTGTAAAACCACGAATAGCACTCTATAAACACGATATATGATGTATTTGGTGCTAGTTTCTGCCATATAACGCATTTCTAAAGCAAAACATTGCTTCTGAGCAGATTTACAGAAAAAAAAAAATTCTCAACGAGACTCATAAAAAACGCTGATAACTCGCTGGAAACGCAAAATTTTGTGCATTCAATTCGGATTCATGCGTATTATGTTGTATTGGATAGATTCATGAGATTTGCGATACTTTAAAACCGCTGAGAATGTGGTAATTTTGACTTATTTTAAACTTCATATAACTGCAGATAGCGCTCTACAAACACGGAATATGATGTTTTTGTTGATGGATTCATACATATTATGAGGTCCTGAAAAGGAATATTAACTTTTTGATTGTGAAAATCTGCGCGGAAAAGCGTGATTCCGACTTATTCCAAAGTTTGTAAAACTGCAAATAGCACTCTAAAAACACGAAATATGATGTATTCGGTGCTAGATTCTGCCATATAACGCATTTCTGAGGCAAAATCTTGCTTCTGAGCAGATTTAAAGAATCAAAAATATCTCGGCGAGACTCAGAAAAAGCGCTGATAATGCGCTGGAAACGCAAAATTTTGTGCATTTGATTACGGATTCATGCGTATTATGTTGTATTGGATAGATTTATGTGATTTGCGATACTTTGAAACTGCTGAGAATGTGGTAATTTTGACTTATTTCAAGCTTCATATAACTGCAGATAGCGCTCTGAAAACACGGAATATGATGTTTTTGTTGATGGATTCATACATATTATGAGGTCCTGAATAGGAATATGAACGTTTTGATTGAGTAAATCTGCGCGGAAAAGCGTGATTTTGACTTATTCCAAAGTTTGAAACTGCAAATAGCACTCCAAAAACACGAAATATGATGTATTTGGTGCTAGATTCTGCCATATAACGCATTTCTGAAGCAAAACCTTGCTTTTGAGCAGATCTAAATAATCAAAAATTTCTCAACGAGACTTGGAAAAAACGCTGATTACACGCTGGAAACGTAAAATTTTGTGCATTTGAGGACGGATTCATGCGTATTATGTTGTATTGGATGGACTTATGTGATTTGCGATACTTTAAAACTGCTCAAAATGTGGTAATTTTGACTTATTTCAAACTTTATATAACTGCAGATAGCGCTCTTAAAACACGAGATATGATGTTTTTGTTGACGGATTCATACATATTATGAGATCCTGAGTAGAAATATGAACTTTTTGATTGTGAAAATCTGCGCGAAAAAGCGTGATTTAGACTTATTCCAATGTTTGTAAAACTGCAAATAGCACTCTAAAAACACGAAATATGATGTATTTGGTGCCAGATGCTGCCATGTAACGCATTTCTGAAGCAAAATCTTGCTTCTGAGCAGATTTACGGAATCAAAAATTTCTCAACGAGACTCAGAAAAAATGCTGATAACTCGCTGAAAACGCAAAATTCTGTGCATTTCAGGACGGATTCATGCGTTTTATGTTGTATTGGATGGATTTATGTGATTTGCGATACTTTGAAATCGCTGAGGATGTGGTAATTTTGACTTATTTTTAACTTTATATAACTGCAGATAGCGCTCTACAAACACGGGAAATGATGTTTTTGTTGATGGATCCATACATATTATGAGGTCCTGAATAGGAATATGAACTTTTTGATTGTGAAAATCTGCGCGAAATAGCGTGATTTCGACTTATTCCAGAGTTTGTAAAACTGCGAATAGCACTCTAAAAACACGAAATATGATGTATTTGGTGCTAGATTCTGCCATATAACACATTCCTGAAGCAAAATCTTGCTTCTGAGCAGATTTACAGAATCAAAAATTTCTCAACGAGACTCAGAAAAAACGCTGATAACTCGCTGGAAACGCAAAATTTTGTGCATTTGAGGACGGATTCATGCGTATTAGGTTGTATTGGATAGATTCATGTGATTTGCGATACTTTGAAACCGCTGAGAATGTGGTAATTTTACTTATTTCAAACTTCATATAACTGCAGATAGCGCTCTGAAAACACGAGATATGATGTTTTTGTTGATGGATTCATACAAATTATGAGGTCCTGAATAGGAATATGAATTTTTTGATCGTGAAAATCTGCGCGGAAAAGCGTGATTTCGACTTATTCCAAAGTTTGTAAAACTGCGAGTAGCACTCTAAAAACACAAAATATGATGTATTTGGTGCTGGATTCTGCCATATAACGCATTTCTGAAGCAAAATTATGCTTCTGAGCAGATTTACAGAATCAAAAATTTTTCAACGAGACTCAGAGAAAACGCTGATAACTTGCTGAAAACGCAAAATTTTGTGCATTTGAGGACGGATTCATGCGTATCATGTTGTATTGAATAGATTTATGTGATTTGCAATACTTTGAAACCGCTGAGAATGTGGTAATTTTGACTTATTTCAAACTTCATATAACTGCAGATAGCGCTCTGAAAACACAAGATATGATATTTTTGTTGATGGATTCATACATATTATGAGGTCCTGAATAGGAATATGAACTTTTTGATTGTAGAAATCTGCGCGGAAAATCGGGATTTCGACTAATTCCAAAGTTTGTAAGACTGCGAACAGCACTCTAAAAACGCGAAATATGATGTATTTGGTGCTAGATTCTGCCACATAACGCATTTCTAAAGCAAAATCTTGCTTCAGAGCAGATTTACAGGATCAAAATTTCTCAACGGGACTCAGAAGAGAAGCGGATAACTCGCTGGAAGCGCAAAGTTTTGTGCATTTGAGGACGGATTCATGCGAATTATGCTGTATTGGATAGATTTATCTGATTTGCGATACTTTGGAACTGCTGAGAATGTGGTAATTTTGACTTATTTCAAACTTCATATAACTGCAGATAGCGCTCTGAAAACACGAGATATGATGTTTTTGTTGATGGATTCATACAAATGATGAGGTCCTGAATAGGAATATGAACTTTTTGATTTTGAAAATCTGCGCGGGAAAGCGTGATTTCGACTTATTCCAAAGTTTGTAAAACTGGGAATAGCACACCGAAAACACGAAATATGATGTATTTGGTGCTAGATTCTGCCATATAACGCATTTGTGAAGCAAAATCTTATTTCTGGGCAGATTTACCAAATCAAAAATTTCTCAACAAGAATCAGAAATAACGCTGATAACTCGCTGGAAACACAAAATTTTGTGCATTTGAGGACGGATTCATGCGTATTATGTTGTATTTGGATAGATTTATGTGATTTGCAATACTTTTAAACCACTGAGAATGTGGTAATTTCACTTATTTCAAACTTCATATAACTGCAGATAGCGCTCTGAAAACACAAGATATGATATTTTTGTTGATGGATTCATACAAATTATGAGGTCCTGAATAGGAATATGAACTTTTTGATTGTAGAAATCTGCGTGGCAGAGCGTGATTTCGACTTATCCCAAAGTTTGTAAAACTGCGAATAGCACTCTTGAAACACGAATTATGATGTATATGGTGCTAGATTCTGCCATATAACGCATTTCTCAAGCGAAATCTTGCTTCTGAGCAGATTTACAGAATCAGAAACTTCTCAACGAGACTCAGTAAAGACGCTGATAACTCGCTGGAAACGCAGAATTTTCTGCATTTGAGGACGGATTCATGCGTTTTACGTTGTATTGGATAGATTCATGTGATTTGCGATACTTTGAAACCGCTGAGAAAGTGGGATTTTGACTTATTTCAAACTTCATATAACTGCAGATAGCGCTCTGAAAACACGAGATATGATGTTTTTGTTGATGGATTCATACATATTATGAGGTATTGAATAGGAATATGAACTTTTTGTTTGTGAGAATCTGCGCGGGAAAGCGTGATTTCGACCTATTCCAAGGTTTGTAAAACTGCATATAGCACTCTAAAAACACGATATATGATGTATTTGGTGCTAGATTCTGCCATATATCGCATTTCTGTAGCAAAATCTTGCTCCTGAGCAGATTAACAGAATCAAAAATTTCTCAACGAGACTCTGAAAAAACGCTGATAACTCGCTGGAAACGCAGAATTTTGTGCATTTGAGGACGGATTCATGCGTATTATGCTGTATTGGATCGATTTATGTGATCTGCAATACTTTGAAACCGCTGAGAATTGAGTAATTTTGACCTATTTCAAACTTCATATTACTGCAGATAGCGCTCTACAAACACGAGATATGATGTTTTTGTTGATGGATTCATACATATTATGAGGTCCTGAATAGGAGTATGAGCTTTTTGATAGTGAAATTCTGCGCGGAGAAGCGTGATTCCGACTTATTTCAAAGTTTGTAATACTGCAAATAGCACTCTAAAAACAGTAAATATGATGTATTTGGTGCTAGATTCTGCCATATGACGCATTTCTGAAGCAAAATCTTGCTTCTTAGCAGATTAACAGAATCAAAAATTTCTCAACGAGACTCAGAAAAAACGCTGATAACTAGCTGGAAACGCAAAATTTTGTACATTTGAGGACGGACTCATGCGTATTATGTTGTATTGAATAGATTTATGTGATTTGCGATACTTTGAAACTGCTCAGAATGTGGTAATTTTGACTTATTTCAAACTTCATATAACTGCAGATAGCGCTCTAAAAACAGGAAATATGATGTTTTTGTTGATGGATTCATACATATTATGAGATCCTGAATAGGAATATGAACTTTTTGATTGTTGAAATCTGCGCGGAAAAGCGGGATTTAGACTTATTCCAAAGTTTGTAAAACTGCAAATAGCACTCTAAAAACACGGAATATGATGTATTTGGTGCTAGATTCTGCCATATAACGCATTTCTGAAGCAAAATCTTGCTTCTAAGCAGATTTACAGAATCAAAAATCTCTCAACGAGACTCAGAAAAAACGCTGATAACTCGCTGGAAACGCAAAATTTTGTGCATCTGAGGACGGATTCACGCGTATTATGTTGTATTGGATAGATTTATGTGATTTGCGATACTTTGAAACCGCTGAGATTGTGGTAATTTTGACCTATTCCAAACTTCATATAACTGCAGATAGCGCTCTACAAACACGAGATATGATGTTTCTGTTCATGAATTCATACATATTGTGAGGTCCTGAATAGGAGTATGAGCTTTTTGATAGTGGAAATCTGCGCGGAAAAGCGTGATTTCGACTTATTCCAAAGTTTGTTATACTGCAAATAGCACTCTAAAAACACGAAATATGATGTATTTGGAGCTAGATTTTGCCACATAACGCATTTCTGAAGCAAAATCTTGCTTCTAAGCAGATCTACAGGATCAAAAATTTCTCAACGAGACTCAGAAAAAACGCCGATAACTCGCTGGAAACGCAAAATTTTGTGCATTTGAGGACGGCTTCATGCGTATTATGTTGTATTGGATAGATTTATGTAATCTGCGATACTTTGAAACCGCTGAGAATGTGGTAATTTTGACTTATTTCAAACTTCATATAACTGCAGATAGCGCTCTGAAAACACGAGATATGATGTTTTTGTTGATGGATTCATACATATTATGAGGTCCTGAATAGGAATATGAACTTTTTGATTGAGAAAATCTGCACGGAAAAGCGTGATCTCGACTTATTCCTAAGTTTGTAAAACTGCAAATAGCACTCTAAGAACACGAATTATGATGTATTTGGTGCTAGATTCTGCCATATAACGATCTCTGAAGCAAAATCTTGCTTCTAAGCAGATTTACAGAATCAAAAATTTCTCAACGAGACTCAGAAAGAACGCTGATAACTCGCTGGAAACGCAAAATTTTGTGCATTTGAGGACGGATTCATGCGTATTATGTTGTATTGGATAGATTTATGTGATTTGCGATACTTTGGAACGGCTCAGAATGTGGTAATTTTGACTTATC
Source organism: Dromius quadrimaculatus (assembly GCA_963989225.1). Classification (NCBI taxonomy): domain Eukaryota; kingdom Metazoa; phylum Arthropoda; class Insecta; order Coleoptera; family Carabidae; genus Dromius; species Dromius quadrimaculatus. Next base: position 210,653 of record CAXDIG010000200.1, read on the forward strand.
TCGAACTTCATATAACTGCAGATAGCGCTCTGAAAACACGAGATATGATGCTTGTGTTGATGGATTCATACATATTATGAGGTCCTGAATAAGAATACAAACTTTTTGATTATGAAAATCTGCGCGAAAAGCGTGATTTCGACTTATTCCATAGTTTGTAAGACTGCAAATAGTACACTAAAAACACAGAATATGATGTATCAGGTGCTAGATTCTGCCATATAACGCATTTCTGAAACAAAATCTTGCTTCTGAGCAGTTTTACAGAATCAAAAATCTCTCAACGAGACTCAGAAAAAACGCTGATTACTCGCTGGAAACGCAGAATCTGGTGCATTTGAGGACGGATACATGCGTATTATGTTGTATTGGATAGATTCATGTTATTTGCGATACTTTGAAACCGCTGAGAATGTGGTAATTTTGATTTATTTCAAACTCCATATAACTGCAGATAGCGCTCTGAAAACACGAGATATGATGTTTTTGTTGATGGATTCATACAAATTATGAGGTCCTGAATAGGAATATGAACTTTTTAATTGTAAAAATCTGCGCGGAAAAGCGTGATTTCGACTATTCCAAAGTTTGTAAAATTGCAAATAGCACTCTGAAAACACGAAATATGATGTATTTGGTGCTAGATTCTGCCATATAACGCATTTCTGAAGCAAAATCTTGCTTCTGAGCAGATTTACAGAATCAAAAATTTCTCAACGAGACTCAGAAAAAACGCTAATAACTCGCTGAAAACGCAGAATTTTGTGTATTTGAGGACGGATTAATGCGTATTACGTTGTATTGGATAGATTCATGTGATTTGCGATACTTTGAAACCGCTGAGAATGTGGTAATTTTGACTTATTTCAAACTTCATATAACTGCAGATAGCGCTCTGAAAACACGAGATAAGATGTTTTTGTTGATGGATTCATACAAATGATTAGGTCCTGAATAGGAATATGAACTTTTTGATTGTGAAAATCTGCGCAGAAAAGCGTGATTTCGACTTATTCCAAAGTTTGTAAAACTGCGAATAGCACTCTTAAACCAGAAAATATGATGTATTTGGTGCTGGATTCTGCCATATAACGCATTTCTAAAGCAAAATCTTCCTTCTGAGCAGATTTACAGAAACAAAAACTTCTCAACGAGACTCAGAAAATACGCTGATAACTCGCTGGAAACGCAAAATTTTGTGCATTTGAGGACCGATTCATGAGTATTATGTTGTATTGGATAGATTTATGTGATTTGCGATACTTTGAAACCGCTGAGAATGTGGTAATTTTGACTTATTTCATACTTCATATAACTTTAGATAGCGCTCTGAAAACACGAGATATGATGTTTTGGTTGATGGATTCACACATATATTGAGGTCCTGAATAGGAATATGAACTTTTTGATTGTGAAAATCTGCGCGGAAAAGCGTGATTTCGACTTATTCCAAGGTTTGTAAAACTGCGAATAGCACACTAAAAACACGAAATATAATGTATTTGGTGCTAGATTCTGCCATATAATGCATTTCTGAAGCAAAATCTTGTTTCTGAGCTGATTTACAGAATCAAAAATTTCTCAACGAGACTTAGAAAGAACGCTGATAACTCGATGGGAACGCAAAATTTTGTGCATTTGAGGACGGATTCATGCGTTTTATGTTGTATTGGATAGATTCAGGTGATCTGCGATACTTTGAAACCGCTGAGAATGTGCTAATTTTGACTTATTTCAAACTTCATATAACTGCAGATAGCGCTCTAAAAATACGAGAAATGATGTTTTTGTTGATGGTTTCATACATATTATAAGGTCCTGAATAGGAATATTAACCTTTTGATTGTGAAAATCTGCGCGGAAAAGCGTGATTTCGACTTATTCCAAAGTTTGTGAAACTGTGAATAGCACACTAAAAACATGAAATATGATGTATTTGGTGCTAGATTCTGCCATATAACGCATTTCTGAAGCAAAATCTTGTTTTTGAGCAGATTTACAGAATCAAAAACTCCTCAACGAGACTCAGAAAAAACGCTGATAACTCGCTGGAAACGCAAAATTTTGTGCATTTAAGGACGGATTCATGCGTATTTCGTTTTACTGGATAGATTTATGTGATTTGCGATACTTTGAAACCGCTGAGAATGTGGAAATTTTGACTTTTTTCAAACTTCATATAACTGCAGATAGCGCTCTGAAAACACGAGATATGTTGTTTTTGTTGATGGATTCATACATATTATGAGGTCCTGAATAGAAATATGAACTTTTTGATATTGAAAATCTGCGCGGAAAAGCGTGATTTCGACTTATTCCAAAGATTGTAAAACTGCGAATAGCACTCCTAAAACACGGAATATGATGTATTTGGTGCTATATTCTGCCATATAACTCATTTCAGGAGCAAAATCTTACTTCTGAGCAGATTTACAGGAACAAGAACTTCTCAACGAGACTTAGAAAAAACGCTGATAACTCGCTGGAAACGCAAAATTTTGTGCATTTGAGGACGGATTCATGCGTATTAGGTTGTGTTGGATAGATTCATGTGATTTGCGATACTTTGAAACCGCTGAGAATGTGGTAATTTTACTTATTTCAAACTTCATATAACTGCAGATAGCGCTCTGAAAACACGAGATATGATGTTTTTGTTGATGGATTCATACATATTATGAGGTCCTGAATAGGAATATAAACTTTTTGATTGAGAAAATCTGCACGGAAAAGCGTGATTTCGACTTATTCCTAAGTTTGTAAAACTGCAAATAGCACTCTAAGAACACGAATTATGATGTATTTGGTGCTAGATTCTGCCATATAACGATCTCTGAAGCAAAATCTTGCTTCTAAGCAGATTTACAGAATCAAAAATTTCTCAACGAGACTCAGAAAAAACGCTTATAACTCGATGGAAACGCAAAATTTTGTGCATTGGAGGACGGATACATACGTATTATGTTGTATTGGATAGATTCATGTGATTTGCGATACTCTGAAACCGCTGAGAATGTGGTAATTTTGACTGACTTCAAACTTCATATAACTGCAGATAGCGCTCTGAAAACACAAAATATGATGCTTCTGTTGATGGATTCATACATATTATGAGGTCCTGAATAGGAATATGAACTTTTTGATTGTGAAAATTTGCGCGGAGACGCGTGATTTCGACCTATCCCAAAGTTTGTAAAACAGCAAATAGCACTGTAAAAACACGAAATATGATGTATTTGGTGCTAGATTCTGCCATATAACGCATTTCTGAAGCAAAATCTTGCTTCTGAGCAGATTTACAGAATCAAAAATTTCTCAACGAGACTCAGAAAGAACGCTGATAACTCGCTGGAAACGCAAAACTTTGTGCATTTGAGGACGGATTCATGCGTATTATGTTGTATTGGATAGATTTATGTGATTTGCGATACTTTGGAACGGCTCAGAATGTGGTAATTTTGACTTATCTCAAACTTCATATAACTGCAGATAGCGCTCTGAAAACACGAGATATGATGCTTTTGTTGATGGATTCATACATCTTATGAGGTCCTGAATAAGAATACGAACTTTTTGATTATGAAAATCTGCGCGGAAAAGCGTGATTTCGACTTATTCCATAGTTTGTAAGACTGCAAATAGTACACTAAAAACACGGAATATGATGTATTAGGTGCTAGATTCTGCCATATAACGCATTTCTGAAACAAAATCTTGCTTCTGAGCAGATTTACAGAATCAAAAATCTCTCAACGAGACTCAGAAAAAACGCTGATTACTCGCTTGAAACGCAGAATTTTGTGTATTTGAGGACGGATTCATGCGTAGTACGTTGTATTGGATAGATTCATGTGATTTGCGATACTTTGAAACCGCTGAGAATGTGGTAATTTTGACTTATTTCAAACTTCACATAACTGCAGATAGCGCTCCGAAAACACGAGATAAGATGTTTTTGTTGATGGATTCATACAAATGATTAGGTCCTGAATAGGAATATGAATTTTTTGATTGTGAAAATCTGCGCAGAACAGCGTGATTTCGACTTATTCCAAAGTTTGTAAAACTGCGAATAGCACACTAAAAACACGAAATATAATGTATTTGGTGCTAGATTCTGCCATATAACGCATTTCTGAAGCAGAATCTTGTTTCTGAGCTGATTTACAGAATCAAAAATTTCTCAACGAGACTAAGAAAAAACGCTGATAACTCGCTGGAGACGCAAAATTTTGTGCATTTGAGGACGGATTTATGCGTATTATGTTGTATTGGATAGATTTATGTGATTTGCGATACTTTGGAACCGCTCATAATGTGGTAATTTTGACTTATTTCAAACCTCATATAACTGCAGATAGCGCTGTGAAAACACGAGATATGATGTTTTTGTTAATGAATTCATACAAATTATGAGGTCCTGAATACGAATATGAACTTTTTGATTGTGAAAATCTGCGCGGAAAAGCGTGATTTCGACTATTCCAAAGTTTGTAAAACTGTGAATAGAACTCTAAAAACACAAAATATGATGTATTTGGTGCTAGATTCTGCCATATAACGCCTTTCTGAAGCAAAATCTTGCTACTGAGCAGATTTGCAGAATCAAAAATTTCTCAACGAGACTCAGAAAAAACGCTGATAACTCGCTGGAAACGCAGAACTTTTTGCATTTGAGGACGGATTCATGCTTATTATGTTGTATTGGATAGATTTATGTGATTTGCGATAATTTAAAACTGCTGGGAATGTGTTAATTTTGACTTATTTCAAACTTCATATAACTGCAGATAGCGCTTTGAAAACACGACATATGATGTTTTTGTTGATGGATTTATACATATTATGAGGTCCTGAATAGGAATATGAACTTTTTGATTGTGAAAATCTGCGCGGAAAAGCGTGATTTCCACTTATTCCAAAGTTTGTGAAACTGCAAATAGCACTCTAAAAACACGAAATATGATGTATTTGGTGCTAGATTCTGCCATAGAACGCATTTATGAAGCAAAATCTTGTTTCTAAACAGATTTGCAGAATCAAAAATTTCTCAACGAGACAAAAAACCGCTGATAACTCGCTGGAAACGCAGAATTTTGTGCATTTAAGGACGGATACATGCGTATTATGTTGTATTGAATAGATTCATGTGATTTGTGATACTTTGAAACCGCTGAGAATGTGGTAATTTTGACTTATTTCAAACTTTATATAACTGCAGATAGCGCTCTAAAAACACGAGATATGATATCTTTGTTGATGGATTCATACATATTATGAGGTCCTGAATAGGAATATGAACTTGTTGATTGTGAAAGTCTGCGCAGGAAATCGTGATTTCGACTCATTCCAAAGTTTGTAAAACTGCGAATAGCACTCTAAAAACATAAAATATGATGTATTTGGTGCTAGATTATGCCATATAACGCATTTCTGAAGCAAAATCTTGCTTCTGAGCAGATTTGAAAAATCAAAAATTTCTCAACGAGACTCAGAAAAAACGCTGATAACTCGCTGGAAACGCAAAATTTTGTGCATTTGAGAACGGATTCATGCGTATTATGTTGTATTGGATAGATTTATGTGATTTGCGATACTTTGAAACCGCTGAGAATGTGGTAATTTTGACTTATTTCAAACTTCATATAACTGCAGATAGCGCTCTACAAACACGAGATATGATGTTTCTGTTGATGGATTCATACTAATGATGAGGTCCTGAATAGGAATATGAACGTTTTGATTGTGAAAATCTGCGCGGAGAAGCGTGATTTCGACTTATTCCAAAGTTTGTAAAACTGCGAATAGCACTCTGAAAACATAAAATATAATGTATTTGGTGCTAGATTCTGCCATATAACGCATTTCTGAAGCAAATTCTTGCTTCTGAGCAGATTCACAGAATCAAAAATTTCTCAACGCGGCTCAGAAAATACGCTGATAACTTCCTGGAAACGGAAAATTTTGTGCATTTGAGAACCGATTCATGAAAATTATGTTGTATTGGATAGATTTATGTGATTTGCGATACTTTGAAACTGCTCAGAATGTGGTAATTTTGACTTATTTCAAACTTCATATAACTGCAGATAGCGCTCTGAAAACACGAGATATAATGTTTTTGTTCATGAATTCATACATATCATAAGGTCCTGAATAGGAATATGAACTTTTTGATTGTGAAAATCTGCGGGGAAAAGCATGATTTCAACCAATTCCAAAGCTTGTGAAACTGCGAATAGCACACTAAAAACAACGAGTATGATGTATTTGGTGCTAGATTCTGCCATATAACGCATTTCCGAAGCAAAATCTTGTTTCTGAGCAGATTTACAGAATCAAAAATTTCTCAACGAGACTCAGAAAAAACGCTGATAACTCGCTCGAAACGCAAAATTTTGTGCATTTGAGGACCGATTCATGGAAATTATGTTGTATTGGATAGATTTATGTGATTTGCGATACTTTGAAACTGCTCAGAATGTGGTAATTTTGACTTATTTCAAACTTCATATAACTGCAGATAGCGCTCTGAAAACACGAGATATAATGTTTTTGTTCATAAATTCATATATATTATGAGGTCCTGAATAGGAATATGAACTTTTTGATCGTGAAAATCTGCGCGGAAAAGCGTGATTTCGACTATTCCAAAGTTTGTAAAACTGCAAATAGCACTCTAAAAACACGAAATATGATGTATTTGGTGCTAGATTCTGCCATATAACGCATTTCTGGGGCAAAATCCTGCTTCTGAGCAGATTAACAGATTCAAAAATTTCTCAACGAGACTCAGAAAAGTAGGGATGTAACACCGATTCTGGACCAGATAACGATCTAAGATTTCAAAGATAACGCGAGCAGTGACGTTATCTAAACAGCGGTGACGTTATCAGAACATTTACGAGTGGCGCCATCTCTTGAGCAGTCGTGAGTGGCGCCACCTATCATTCAACAGACTAACTAGCGTTTAATGGAGAAGATTTCTATTTTTCTCTTTTTTGCGTGTGGCGCCATCTATTATCCACTAGATGAACTACTAATTGATGTGATAGATCTCTGTACCATGAATGACAATAATAACGTTAACTAACGTTAAATGCAGGGATTTCTTTTCTGTGTGTGGCGCTATCTTTTTTCCAGTAAATGAACTACTAATTGACGTGGATAAAAAGGTCTCTGTGACGTTATTTATACATTTACCAGTAACGCCATCTTTTTGAGTTGTGTGACGAATGGTGTCACCTATTATTCAATAAACTAACTAGCGTTTAATGAAAAAGATTTCTATTCTTGTGTGTGACGCTATCTATTATTCACTAGACGAACTACATATTGAAGTAAATATTAAGATCGGGCTTTATATTATGAGTAGCGCAATTTATCATTCAATAAATTAGCTAGTAGGGAAAAAAAAAAAAAATCAGAAAATTCTATTATCCAATTTTTGCAATTGATTCACAATAATTGAGTGATGCAATGTTTTATCCGCATAAATATTCCACTCATCAAATCATAAATCTTAGACTTTGGATTAATTATTTTTGTTTCACAATAATTAACGGATGCAATGTTTTATCTGCATCACTTGTGATCCCATGTTTGAGGTTATCAATGTCTTATTTATATATGTAGAAAAATTTTTGCATACTAAATTCAGTATGAGTTTGAAACTCCAAGTGATACAAACTATTCAGTTTTCTATTATTATATCTTTCAAGAAAAAAACTATTATCTATAAATGACAAAAATGGTAAGTAATTTCAATTAATTTTTTCAAGAGAAATTTTTTAAAAAATATTCATTTACAGCAAGTGAATGAAAATACTGACAACAATATGAAGAAAAGAAAGTATCCACTTCATACGAAACCATCCTGCAAGCATATCAATCAAAATGATGCATTGGTAACAAAAACAAAAAGAAAAACTAATATGAATAAAAATAAAGAAATATTAAATGAAGTTCCTCTTCTTGAGAATAATGCAGAACAAGCAGAAGCACAAGTCGTTGAAGAAGTAGTGGAGGGTCTATATGAATTTGACTTAGCACTCTCTAGAGGTTTCGTCAAATCTAAATTGATTATGGAACATAGATTTTTGCTAAATACGAATATTTGGATACACATTGGATTTGATCCAACAGACAATTTAGAAACTATTATTAGAATATACAATAGTAGAATTGACAAGTTCGTCGATTTTAAACGACTTGACTGGTATGAGTTTCTTAGGTGCTATAATATTATTATAGGATTTTTGAGGGTACTTTCAGTTGTTGAATCATATTCGATTTCAAATCATAAATTATTATTTGATGTTATAGAAAATGATAAAATTATGATAATTGAGTCACAGAATAATCAAATTTATCTAAGTGATACATCTATTCGCAATATATTTAAAAATACTAATCACTTAGATGACATCATCAATTATTTAGAATCATTAAATTTCTTGGATTATTATTTGAGTGTAATGCGACAAGCATCTTCTTGTGATGGTGATATTTACACAAATATTAAAAATATAATTGGTGAAACAAATAATGTTTATAATTTAGCAATGAAAGAAATAATATTAAATTATAATAATGTAATTTTAGCGTCAATTGAAATTATTACTACTTCAAAAAACAATCGGCTAAACAATCAGAATAATGAATAATAATAAATTGTATTTATGATTATAGAAAATAAAATGTATATGTATAAATATAAATATTTTGTTGACAAAAAAAATTGAATGAATAAATATCTCTATAAGTTAATCTTTTTTTCTTTTATTTATTGGAATATTTTTGATGATACATTTCAAATTCGGTCTTACAAGACTGACAGTTTTCAATGTTGGGTGGTGGTCCATCAATATGGATATGATGGATTGGTAGATTCGTATGCTCCACACATGGTAATCTCAATATAACTTTAGGATGTAATTTATACTCTAGCGGAAGTCTTCCCCAAATTTGCAATAAATTCATTCCACTAAATGATTCCAATATTAAATCAAATTTCTCCTTACTTATTTTTTTGCAAATATATGCTATTGGAGCCAGCTTTCCAATTAATTTGAGAAGTGAATTATCATTATAACCACATTTGCTTGAAGTTGATTCAATCATGTTCCTATAGCTTCCAATATCTTCTTCTTTTATTAGATCACAATGATATTTTATGTTTAGCAAATCATATGCTATTATTTTCAAACAGACTATTTCACTATTATTTGACATTTTTCAAAAAATATATACCGCAATCTGTAGTTTACTATTATTTAGAGTAATGAAATTATTACAATGTTGAAAAAACAAAGTTTGTATGGAATTATATATACAGTAAGAGGTAAGAGGTGGAGGAGGGGGCTGATGGTGGGGAGTAAGAAAAAAAAAAATAAGAAAAACAATTATTGTGAATACAAGATTTTTGATAGTAGTATTTTCAATTGCTCATATAAATTGATATTGGGACAATCAATATTGAACATAGAAAGATTGAATTTCTCTGCTTTTACAACTGACTTTGAGAATTCATCAAATTCATAATAATAATCATTAATAAAAAAATATAATCGTCCATTTGTATACTTGAATACAGATTCTATATTATTTGGAATACCGGGGAACTCATCATCTACACTTCCGATTTCTGAAGCGAAAAATCTGCATTCATCAATTTTTATGAAAGAATTATTTTTATGAAATATATATGTTTGACCACTATTGGTAGATACAGCTCCATTAATATAGGTTATACTATTTTGATGGTAGGGATTGGCAATATTTTCCAATTCTAAAGATGGAAACTTTATATTATAACTTACGTTATCTATGAATAATACAATATTTCCATTTGGTCTTTGGTAAATACCATTCATTCTCAAGAAATTTTTTGGAAGAAAATTTAACCAATCTGTTATAAGATATGGCTCCGGATCAAAGTTTTTTTCATTCAAATTTTTCACCCAGACCCACTTATTATAAAATATATATAATTTTTTTCTTACGATTAGAAATTTATTGACATTTTTTAAGCTACATAAGTCTGGAGAAGAATCTGAATTTGTTTTCCGCTTATTATGAGTTTTTTCGGTTGTTGTAATTGGTTTCTGTGTTCCTTCTGTTGTTAATACCTTTGTCGTTGTCGGTGCCTTTGTCGTTGTTGTTATCAATGACTTAATGTTTTTTCCATATAATGATTGAATAGCATTTATATCATCAATGTGTAAATCATAATAATTACTATTTTGGAATATTTTTTCTGTATATATTGGATACATTATTGCATTCTTATCATTTGAATGCCTAATTCCTAATGCATGGCCAATTTCATGGACTAAAACAGCAAAAAGACTCTTCTCTTCACTATTGGAAGGGGGATCCATACCATAGTACCATTGTTCTGCATTATCTATATGAATTTCTGAATGCATGCTTAAGCTTGGAAATTCAGCATGCCCCAATATCATACCCTCCCCATCAAAATGAGACCTGCATCTAGCCCGTTTCTTGAAATCCCAATGTTGAATTCCTCCAAATGAAATATAAATAGTAGCATTTTCATTATATGGTGAATGTATAATATTTAAATTTGTATATTTAGACCATAAATTGAAAGCTTTTTCAATTAAATATTGAACAATACTAGTTGTTCTTTTTGAATCCCAAGTAATTGTAGAATTTCCCCATAATATATAATGAGTATTATAAACATTCATATCTTTAACACCACATCTAGGAGATGAAATGAGTTTCAAAACATTTTCAATTGTTTCATTGGATTGCGCTAAATTAAAATTAGTTTGTAATAGGTTCAGTGCTGTTAGATACGATGGATCTTTATCAGTTGAACTAAAGACCTCCTCTTCACTCACATTAAGATATCCATATGTAAATAAGTAATCAATAATTGATTCAAAATTTTCTTTTTTCACACTTTTACAATTACTCACGATAATTATAATCAAAATAACTAGAACCACTTTCTGAACCATGTTCTACAGTGTTTGAATAGCTAATATATGATTTATGAGATACTTCAACTTTATATGGAAAAAAGGCAAAAAGTTAAAATGATAAATGTAATAACAGAGAATGGAGGGGGTAAAAGGGGTTAATGTGGCTGAAAATAAATTTAATAATTCAAAAATAACATTGTAGTTTCTATTATATATTTATATATTCATGATGTTATACATTTCATTATAGTCTAAGTGACTTTTTATTTTATAAACATTACTAATTGCACAATTATTAGAATGTCTGAAACATGATTTATTTGATGGAAAGCTCTGAAGAGACTTACATTCTTCCCCCAAAGAAATTATTGTGGAATTCAAGTTGAAAGATTCTAGAAAGGTTTTCTTCATATCCCCTTTGACATATATTGTTGATGCACCTTGTAATATTGGTAGAATCACATTTGGAATTTCATTATATTGTATATATCCATCACTCCATTTTAAACCATGGTGATTGTTATACAACCATCCTGCTTGTTTTCTATATTTATGTTCCAACTTATTCCAAGGAAATGGTTCTTTGAAGAAAAAATGTTCCAATTTGTTGCCATCTCTTGTAAGAATTGCAATTTCTTTTGCCACTATTATATAATCTCTGGCATTGAAGCCTTGTATATCAACAATTAATTCCATATTTCAGTTAGCTCTTTCGCAGTTCAATTTATACTGAAGCTCTAACAGCACTAGTGAGTGGATTATATTCGATAATGCGATCATGTATGATAAGACAATAAACACTCGTATTCTCGGGAAATATATCATTTGATTCAAACTCCAGATGTATATCAACTGAACTATTTTTTACTGCTTCGTTTTGATTGGAACAATCTATTACTGTTATCGGTGCAAATGTTTTGAAATTTGTTTTATTTAGAATAGGACCAATATATGTATCATGAAAATCATAGTAGACCTTGGAAAATTTCGTGTACATATCATAAAGAAGTGCATAGTGATTATTTTTGAAATCTAGATTCAAATTGTCATATGGATAAGAAACTGAGTTTAAATATAGCTTAATATTCGCTAAATTGCAACTATCAAAATGACTACTATTTTTATCTTTCAAATTTTTTCGATTTGTTTGGAAAGCAACAATAACAAATCTTGGTTTTTCCAATTGAGTTGATGATTTAATTGACCAAATTTGCTTTTTTGCTGAAGGAAGAATTGGATATTCATATAAATCCCAAGAACGGAATGGACATTTCAAGAAATGATTTGAGTTGACAATTTTCAATAATCTCAATCTATATTCGTCATTAACATATATATGAGGAACACGCCATTGAATTTTGTTCAGAATAAATTTCAAATTTTCTGTACAAATATATGCATTATTATCATTTCTGGCTCTAATTAACACCAATTCTTGTCTAACATTCACCAATATTCTATTATTATCTTCACAAAATCCAAGCAACATTTTCAGTGGAACACATATATTAAAATTACCATTTTCATCTAGAATGTTTATATTGAGTCCCCAACCAGCATTTTCAAGATTATCACTTTCAAATTTATTTAATGAAGCATATGCTTTCAAAGTTGAGCTAATTCCAATATTTTTCGTCTTATCAACTTCAAAACTATTCATTGAATATTTAATTTCATCAAATAAAAATGCAATTCCATTATTTGTTATTTTTGCATCCACAGGAGGCTTACTACCATCTTCTTTTAATAGTTTACCTTCAATATAAAGAAAACTTTGACTAGGCAACGTATAGATATCTTGCTGTTGGATTTGAATTCGTATTTCATCACAATTATTAAATGCTGATGCAATAATAGGTTGATGATTATGTATTTCAACACGTGTTATTGCATCATTGAAAGTAACACCAGATGTAATATCCAAAATATTATTCATTGTTTTTGTTTTAGTTTTTGATCTCTTTTTAGTTTTAAACCGAGTGATTTCAAGAAATTTTTATTTTCTCTTGTTAACACTTTTATAGTTGATGGTGAACTGATTCTTTTCGTTGTTGTTTGCATTCTTTTATAACTAATACCCATTTTATAAAATTTTTTTCAAATGTAATCTAATAGTTATTGTTTCACCACGAAAATTTATTTGTTTCCTTTCTTGATCAACAATATTTACAGTTATATTGTTTATGGTTTGAGTGTTCACTGGTAAATAAATCACATTTGAAGGAACCTCATTGATTTTATACCCAGGCTCTACTGTTGGATAGAACTCATGTAAAATATGCATGGGTAATCCATTCTTATACGATCCAGTCACAATATTACATTCAATTAATATAGCATTCACCTTAACTATGTTGACAGGTAGATCACTTTCATGAACAACATTCCTTTCTAATATTCGCTTTTTAAACCCCAATAAAGATCCAATTGAATCATCTTTTGTGAAATCAATATCAACAGTACTCCTAAGCTCACATTTTAAAGTGTTAGTATTTGGTTTTAAACTTATGAAATTACGTGCAACATTTTTCTCTCTTTCTATTCTATTGGTATAAAGTTTCTCCTCGAAATCGTAATCATAATTTGGATCTCCTAATTCTTTTTTCAATATATTATTAATATTCTCAATTTCATATGACCCAACTGGAATAGATATTACTTGAAAATCTGTATTTGTACTTGAATTGGTTTTATAATAAAATTTATTATTTGTTGTATCAATATTTGGTATTGAATGATATGATTCAAAGTTGATCAATCCAATTACATAATCACTGCTCTTCAAATCAATTGGTGGAAAGAAGTCTGCACTTAGTGTAGACGTATTTCCACTAAGTGTAATTGTTATCGACTCCATTTCTATACTGATGTATTCAACAATTATTTTGTGGATTTTATAAGGAATTTCAAACACAAATGACCACAATTGAAAGAATTAAATTTTTGATAGCGCTTATAATTGAATGTGATGTTAGCCTTGTTTCCAAAATATTCGATTAATTCTATTGGTGGAGCTAAATTTCCAAAACTGTCAAAATACTCAACGTTTTCACCTTTTTTTATATAAGAAACCCAATGTGTACCAGCTCTTGCAAAGGAATCGAGATTAATAACTGCTGACTCATTTTTTAATGGTCTTTTAGGTAATGTATCACGCATATATACACCTCGGAAATATTTTATTTTATGAGCACGAGCAAATTTGATTATATCATCAGTGTTTAATGGCCTTTTTGGCAATTTCTTTTCTTTGTTTTTTTTCGTTTTTTTTTAATTCCCGCACCATGCTTATGAGGTTTTAAATATAAACCACTACCTAGGGCTTTTTTTACACCATATGAAGCAGCACCACTTGCAGCACCAGCAATTAAAGCCTTTCCAATTAATGGAATTAGTGCTGCTACAGGTAAAAATCCACCATATTTTTTTGGTGTTTTCAGTACTCGCTGATTCTTTGATTTTTTCGTTTTTTTTTTTATACCCATACCAAGTTTTTGTTTAGCTTTCATAGAGTTTGTTATTGTCCAAGCAGCAACTCGTTCACCAAAACTTGAATTTTTCGATTTTACTCTATTCCACGCTCTTTCTTCTAATATTTTATCAGCTTTATGTCTATCTTCCAAATTATTGCTTTGGGAATATGAAATATCGTGTTCACGACATGCAGCATCCAATGGATTTATACCCGTATCACCTCTTTTCAATCTCTTATCTAATTTAGTTCCTGGACCACAAAATTGATAACCTGGTATGTGCAATTCAATAGGTAATGAGTTAATTGCCTTATTAAGTAAACCTTTACCAGCTCTGTGATATGTTAACATTGAATAATTTTTTAGTACTGACCTTATTTGTATATATACAACAGCTTTTATATAAAAGATTAGTAGTAATCATGGAATTCATTAAGCAGAAAGAGCATCTTTCAGTTCACAATTTTGATGCTATACAAACTAATTCTCACTTGAAAAAACATAGCAAACTTTTACCTAATAGTATAAGAAGTATTATTGTGGGTCCTAGTAATTGTGGAAAGACTAATATTCTTCTTAGTCTTCTTACACATCCAAATGGATTGAAATTCAAAAATATTTATGTATACTCTAAGTCTTCACAACAACCAAAATATAAATTTCTAGAAAAATGTGTTTCTAGAGTAAAGGGTATGAAATATTTCTCCTATAATGTGGATACTGAAATTTTAAAACCAAATGAAGCGCGATCCTATTCAATAATTGTTTTTGATGATATTGCATGTGATAAACAAGATTGTATGCGTGATTATTTTAGTATGGGTAGACATAATGAGATTGATTGTTTTTATCTTTCACAATCATATGCAAAAATACCAAAACATTTGATTAGGGATAATGCAAATTTTATCATCATATTTAAACAAGATGAAACCAATTTACATCATATATATGATGATCATGTAAATAGTGATATGACATTTAATAAATTTAAAGAATTCTGTATAAAATGTTGGGATAGTAAATATGGATTCGCAGTTATAGATAAGGATAGTGAGCAAGAAGGTCGATATCGCAAAGAATTGGATACATTTCTTAATCTCAAATCCATCTAGGAGTTTACTATAATGGATAATAAAGAAACGCTCCACGAAATAATTAAAGTGAGTAAAGTGCTCAAACAAAAGTTCAATTCATTGAAACATAATAAAATGAATAGTGATATTATGTTACAAGAAACATTTAAACCTATAACACAACCACTTCAAGAACTAGTGAATAATACAAAATATGAAATAAATAGTGAAAACACTATAGCAAAAGAAATACCCTCAAATTCAAAGAAAATAAGGATACATAAAAAAAAAATGAAACAGCATCCAATTCCAAAATTAGAATTTGATACACCAACAAGTTCTGCTAAAGTGGAAGTGAATGAAAGCAGTGACAATGAGGAAGTATTTGAAAGCACACCTCAAATGTCACCAACTTCAGTTGCTAGAGGTATTTTGAATACTCCTCAAGGGCAAACCGAAATGGAATCCCTAAAGCTAAAATTTGGAGACTTGGCTAGTGAATATCTTCTGAAATTTTTGAATAAAGATAAGGATTTGGATACTATTTATGCAATAAAATATATAGAAGATCGTGATAAATTTATATTGGGTAAAAAAGAGATAGAAATAGATAAAAATGATATAATAATTGATGATCAAGTATATAATGGAACAAAAGGACTTTATGAACTCATATTCATGAAAAACCCTGAACATTATACTGCGGAAGATGTAAACGAATATTTAAGAATTTTAAATCATACACAAGCACATAAGCAATCAAATAATATGTTGAAAAGATCCACTTATCCAAAATATTTCAAAATAATTAAACCGTTTTCAAGTGAAAAAAAGGGGTTTCGAGCTTCAACAAGAAAAAAAGTGCAAACCAAAAAATATTCACCTACAGGTTTTGGAGTTTTACCATTCAACATGAAATTCTCCAATTATAAACGCGAGTATGTCTATTGGGATAATGCAAACGAATTGGTTGATAGATTACAATTATTATTAGCATCCAAACAGAGTGGACACACAAATCATGATAATGAAATTATGTCAATACTTGAAGAATTGAGAGAATGTAATATAATAGAATGAATTCACTTCAAAAATGAACATTATTATATCTGCTGTCAAGAGAAGAAGCTTTTATTTTAACTTAGAGAGATTGAGAACTATTAATTATGTCGGTAGATAAATTTGGTAGACGATTTTCAAAGAGAAAAAGAAATGAGTCAAATAATTCAATATTAAGGTATGATATTCATGGAAATATAGATTTAAATGGAAGACAATTTTCAAATATTGGGAAAATACATGATTCGAGTGATATTATAACGAAGAAATATTTGGATGAGCGTATTAAAGACGTAGAAAAAACTATCAACAATAAAATCATAGTGATACAACATAAAATAAATGAATTAAAAAATGTAGTTAAAGATAAAATTGAGGAAGAAGTGTATAGAAATAATAGAACAATTGGCAAAGATGAAAGTGATTTGATAGAAGATAATTCATCCAATTTTAAACAAAAACAACAATTAGAGGCTTTGGATAAACTACGTGAAAATTTGAAGAAACTACAAACGATCGACTCGAAAGAGTCTTTAAACAAAATATATGAAGATTCTAAAGAGCATTAAGTTGAAGCTGTGAAACTAATTCAAAAAGAAGACTTTCACCAAAGTAAAAAAATTATTAATTTTTTTTATGTATAAAAAAAATGGAGATAAGGAAAAATAGAGATAGATTTTATTATAAAAGCAATGTGATGAATATGAGATGCCTCATTTATTTGAAATGAAAGTTCAAGCAATATCTTCGAATAAACAAATATAGAGAAGATTTAAGATTTTATAGAATTGTGTATTGGAGGTATTATTCTTTTCTTTTAGTGAAATATCTGCAGGTAGTCATATTAAGTTATATGGAATTATAATCTAGAAAAATTGTCTCTAAGAATAGAACTATACAAAAAATGTCAAAAAAAACTATAGTGGATGAACTACATAAACCAGCCCGAAGGAATTATGTTAGACGTCGAGTTATAACTCGAGATATTGATGATTTGTGGCAAGCTGATTTAGTGGAAATGATTCCTTATGCAAGAGAAAATAGTGGTAATAAATATATGTTGACAGTGATTGATGTTTTTTCTAAATACGCTTGGGCTAAGCCTATCAAAACAAAATCTGCTGATGCAATAGTGAATGCTTTTGAAAATATTCTTCAACAAAATAGGCGACCTTTAAATCTACAAACTGATCATGGAAAAGAATTTTATAATAAAAAGTTTGAGAAAATGATGCAAAGTTATAATATTAATCATTATTCAACATATAGTAATTTAAAAGCAAGTGTTGTCGAGAGATTCAATCGAACTTTGAAGAATAATATGTATCGTGAATTTAGCTATCGTGGTTCACATAGATGGATAGATATTCTACCGAAATTAATCAACTCTTATAATAATACAAAACATAGCACAATAAAAATGACTCCAAATAGTGTTAATAATAAAAATAAAAAATATTTATTGGATACAGTTTATAATAATATAAAAATAAGAGGTCGAGGTAAATTGATGGTTGGTGATTCTGTTAGAGTATCCAAATTGAAAAATGTTTTTGAAAAGGGTTACACACCCAACTGGTCAACTGAAATTTTTACTATTTCAAAAATAAATTTAACAAACCCAATAACATACAGGTTAAAAGATTATCAAGATAAATCAATCGCAGGTGGATTTTATGAGGAAGAACTCCAAAAAACTAAACATCCAAATATTTATTTAGTTGAGAAAGTTTTGAAGAAAAAAGGTTCACAAGTATATGTAAAATGGTTAGGGTTTGACTCATCACATAATTCATGGATACATAAAGACAATGTTTTATAGTGTGAGCATCTAATTACTATTGTAATTTTTTTCCCTCATATATTACATTAAAAAATTTAATCTATTATAATAATATTATTACACTCCTGACTATTGTTTTCTTCACAAATAGAATAGTGCCCCCAAGGTAATGTATCTGTGCTCCCTTCTAATAAGTATCGTTTATCATCATCTGCATTTAAACTGAGTTTATTAATTTCAACTGAAAAAATGTTATGATTTCTTGATATGATATTGTTTTGTGTGCGATATAACTTTTTATTCTGGAATAATGCATTCTTATAATCATCTATAGTCAATGTTCTAGTAACTGTAGTGGATATTCCTTTTACTTTAGAAAATGATTCGTTGTTTTCCAGTCTATATGAATACATTTTGGATTTAAGCCCTGCAAATTCGCTCATAATTTTTCCACCATTTTCATCCTTAAACAATCCAACAATTTTTGCATTTGCCTGAGGTATTCCATAGTGATTATCTTTAGAATAGTTTGAAGTATCAAATCGGTGCAAATCTTCTCTTATAATTTTATAGGGATTTTCAGTGAAGCGATAAATTAGTGAGTCAGTATCTTGATATAATAATTTAGGTTTTTGAAATTTTTTATGTACGTAATTATAGTGAAAGTCATACATAAGTACCTTACTTAGATCAAGAATTATCATGCCAATATAAATGGGTCTGTTAAATTTTATTGATAACTTATTAAATTCCATGGATACCAAATTTTCAGAAAAAGGAATAATTTTTTTCAAATTTGGTTTTATCACCATTTTTCGAGCCCCATAACGTCCATCCCATTGTGTTTTAAGTTTTATATCTCTGTGATTCCGAATATTCTCCATACTTTTGCCAAAAATTGCATTATTATTCAATTTAAATCGATCTCTTTCAAAATTATTTTTGGCGTTCTTCCTAAACTCTGTATTTAAATCAATATAGCTTTTTAACCACAATGATTGA
The DNA here is from genome assembly GCA_963989225.1 of Dromius quadrimaculatus. Taxonomy (NCBI): domain Eukaryota; kingdom Metazoa; phylum Arthropoda; class Insecta; order Coleoptera; family Carabidae; genus Dromius; species Dromius quadrimaculatus. Next base: position 230,001 of record CAXDIG010000200.1, read on the forward strand.
TTGAATCTGATAGCTCTATGTATTTTTGTTAATTTCATACCAAATGTTAAAGCTTGTTGTAAATTTTGATAATGAATAATATATTTTACTTTATTATTAAGAGTTGTCATTAATTTCGTTATATTGGAGTTCTTAGGTTTCTCATGCTCACAACATAATGGGAAATCTTTATGGAGATCATGTAAATGTCTTGGATACTCTAAATCCACTTCTAATACATAACCAATTAAACTATATTTTGATATATTCATCACATTAAGCTCTGATATATCTTTTTGTGATAACCATTCAAACCCACCATAGGGTAGACATTGCGTCATAGCCCATCCATATAAATTGCAGGCATCAAAATACATTAAATAAGCCTCTTGTTCTGTTGCACAATATGTAGACATAAATTTATTGTTTGATTTTGCGTAGCGATTACTGCATTGACAAATTCCTCCTCTGATTCCTTGCTCAAAGAAGAGAATCATATCAATATCAGTTAGCAATTGTAAATTTACTCTTGTCAGCTTCAACATAGCATCCCATGCAAACCCTACAAAAAAGTAGTTATAAAAAGTTGTATTATGATTTTTTTTATATTATACCTGGCGTTGTGAAATAATGAGCAGGATCTAAATTATAGGCTTTCAGGCTAACATTTCGAAAGTTTTCGAATATATCAGCTAGAAGTATAACGTCTGTTTGAAGATATAACTCTAGATAATCCCCCAAAGTATCTAAATTGAAAGTATTCCATATTTTTTGAGCATGTTCATAGTCTTTAGCGCTAATATTCTCATTTTTCAATCTTGAGAAAAAAAGCTCTTTTGGAGGTAATACTGTTTCTTCCATTCGATCCCACGAGTTCATATAATCATATGGGAAAACACCTTTTCTCAATAATAAATCGTTTTTGACTTTATTTGGATAGTACTTATTCATTATTTTGAAGTCTTCTTTGTCTAAATATGTGACTAGCTTTTCTAGTGAACTATTCATAAATCTACAAGCATAAAAAAATCTAAATGAGAAAGCTTTTATTTTCTAATGGATTATTTGATATTTATAAGAAGTTAACTTACTGCAAAGAATCTAAGAAACGAATCTGCATTTTCCCAACTGCTAATGAGAATGAAATATATTTTTCACTATTACTTGGAATTATTGTTATTTGCTCTTCATCAACTCCGAATTCTTTTACTATTAAATGGCTATCATATTCACTCAAATTGTGGAAAAAAATTGGAATATATTTTGGTAGTTTATAATTCAAGTTGCAGCTTGCATGGGCCGCACCTCTGTACAAACCTAAAGTTGTTTGAGAAAGTGTGAGATCTTTTTTATATTTTATTGATAAAAAAATAAAATACCTGTGAGGTGACAGTGATCTCTAACTTTTTCTTCCGATTCGATAAACTTCTCCTCACAAATATGACAAAATGTTGCATCATCAAAATCTGTCCAATTCTCATTACTCATTTTAAGAGGAATCTCATTCTCATAGAATGTCTCAACTATTTTTACAACATTTTTCAATCTATCAATAAACCATTTTGCTGCTTTAGGTCCGCGATATGATTCAAAAAATGATAAAGAATCATTATATGAACATACAACTTTGTAGGCAACTGCACATGCAATATGATTCTGATATTCAAATGTATATGATTTACTAGTGTTTGGTTGACAAGTGTGAATGGGTATTGTTAAGCATTCAAAGTCTGCATAAACTACAAATGGATGTCTTTCTTTTCTAGAATAATTTTTGAATTTCACCCACATTTCTGTTTCTGTTGGTATTTCAATTTTAACAGCATCCATTTTGCAACAATAACTTTCATGATTTTCTAATAGACATTCACTCGAAAAGTATTGTAAACATCTATCACATATGTAACATTTATGTCCATAATTAGACAGTTGTCTTGATAAAAGACGAGATAATGATTTAATCCAAGCATAATGCCCATTCTCTTCTTTTGTCCAAAAAAGTAAGTTGATATGTCGTTCAACCTTTTTATGTGTGTAATGTAGGGGGCCGTTAATTGTATATCTTTTATCTATAGTATTATATTCTATTCCATAAACATTAATTGATATATTATTTTTTTTTTCGAATTTGATTATCTCACATAATGGAGTTGGAAATTGAATATTAGATAAATTGAATATTTCACTATGATTTTGAGGATATGAACTAACACGATCTGAATGACTATCAGCGGGGAACATAGCCGATAAAAGTGCCCAAATAAAACACTTATTATCACTATTTTTTACATTTATCACAGCTTTCTGGTTTTTGATAGATTCGGGAAGATCGATATATGTTGATCCTCCAGAATTTGTTGCATCATACTTGCTAATATTGACCTAGAGAATTTTGTTTTTTTTTAAGAAAAAAAAATTGTAAGAATTTTTTTGAAACTTACTCTTAAGTTTAATATTCTACTTAGGGCTTTTCCACTATCCCGCTCTTGAAACTCTGACATATGAGTCAATATGACACTTCTTACATTCTGATCAAACCAAATAGTAAAGTCGTCAGACAATGTTATGGGCATCATTCTTGAGTTATGATAAATTAAGATTTTTTTTAAAATACCTTGTTTTTCAAGTACATATTCACAACACAGCTCACAGTTTATCTTCACTGGGGATCGGTATTCATAAATGAATTGTCCCACTTTCTCCAGCAATATGAATAAGCATTGATCCAAAAATGCCCCAGGGTCGATAATATCATCTGTATTCGTGATTTTCCCACAATGAATACGATTTTTGAATGATGAGGTTAGAACTTCCCAAACAGCCATTTCTGAAACTATAGTTACTATAACACCTATTACTATATATATATTCTTATTGAATATGTGTTTTTTGATTTTTGGTAAGTCAATGAGCAATGTTATTACCTTCAAGTTACTCTATGCAATTCACGAATAATAAAAGTTCGTTTCACAAGTTTTTTAATAAGAAGATAATTGTGTGTTAAATATTATTTATATGAATGTGCATTCTATTTTTTCTCCAATGTCAATCAATGATATATTTCTGATAAGAATATTTCATGTGTTGCATAATTTTTTATTTGCATATGGTTTCATTGCATTTTTTTAATTTTGATATATTTTTTATAGAAATTTTTTTCCAATGTCAATCAATGATATATTTCTGATAAGAATATTTCATGTGTTGCATAATTTTTTATTTGCATATGGTTTCATTGCATTTCTTCAAATTTTGATATATTTTTTATAGAAAAAAAAACATTCTTCTTACTATAAATATGGGAATACACAATTAATACATATCAGTCCATCATAATAGACTCTCAAGTCAACCCAAAATACGTAAGTTTGTTTCTCTTTTATAATTTCTTATATTAATATTAAGATATATTTTTGTTCTCAGTAAGAAAGCAAAAACAAGAACAAAAAATAGAAAAAAAACAAAAAAATGAGTAAACTAGACTTTTTTAATGCACTGGGATCTTCAGATGCTCAAGTGCCAACTATAAACATCGGTAAACTGGATGAAAATAAAAAATATCAAATAAAAAAAGCTGATATAATCAATACCAGATATGGACCAAAACTAATCGTAACAACGAGGGAATTCAAAGTTTTTTTCCCAAACAATTTTGCAACTTTGAGTGATGTTCAAAGAAGTGAATTAATTAATGTTTATTTTCACATTGAAAAAGTGAATGACATTGTTGTGAATATTCGTTTTACAGAAAGTTAATAACGTAGATTCAATTTCTTATTCTTATTTCCATTTGTTAGCAAAAAAATAATAATCATTAATAAATTATTTTTTTCATTCATCATATTAAAAGCCAAATATTTTGTTGGAAATGTCACCTAATGTATCATATATTTTCAGACAATTTGATGAAATTTGTGAATCAATACCTTCCCTAATAAATACTGATCTTACAGCTAATATGGCGAATGAGATAGCATTAGGTTGGGAGAGTACATCTTCATCATCGTCAGATGACGAGTATAATGAAGTGTCAACTGCTTGGGATTATTATGCAATTAATCCTACACAAATTGAAAATTTAAATATGGAAAATGTTCTACAATTTTGTTTTAATAATGAAAATCATATCAATTTGAAATACAGATTATGGTTATTACCAGAAATACAACCTCACTATTGGTATATGAGACGTCTTTGTGAAAATTGTACTCATATATTACTAGATGACCCCGATTTTCCAGTATTTACTTTTTCTACGTTTACAAATATTGAAAATATCATATCAGGAATGTACTACTGTTCGAATATAAAACAAGAACATAGCATCAAATTAGACAGTGAAATATATTCGTTACTCTGCGATACTGATAACTATTACTGTTATCTATGTTTAGATCAATTATTTATATGGAATTCAAGTATAGCTTGTAGTTATTGTATAGAGTAGTTTTTAAATAAATTCATTGAAATGTATAAATAAATTGTAAATTCCCCAAAAAAAATAAAATTGTACTCACCTAATTATTCTCTTTTCTTCTTGTCAAGCTCATCCAAAACAATTTTCTCTTGGTTTTTTTGAAGCATCAAAATCCAGGACAAAGAACTTATTTTAGTTGAATACCAATATCCAGTTGAAAAACCTCTAAAAAGAAATAATTATGCTCTAATACATACTATAACGTTGAAGTAAATTTACACGACTTCTCAAGAAAAAATCTTGGCGGGGAACTATGAACAAGCACATTTCACATTTCACAATCTCGAACACAACTAACTTTAAATTACAAAGCGGGGCACTAACACTTCTCTTGGGTTTTTCACCCCCATTCAAAGAATCCACACTCAAGAATGTTGCCTCTAGCTACCTGCTAGGGGTGAGGATACATCCGCCAAACTACAAAAAGCAATATTCCAGTGGCTCTCAAATTTTTCCAGTCAATTCGATCGACTTAAAAACTCGTCATTTTCTGATTAGTGTAATATTAAATATTATGCAAAACATATTCTAATTCTTATTGATAAATACTATGATATTTAGGACTAATGCATAAAGAAGTAAATTCAGTTAAAATATTAAAAAGTTAATACATACCTATATTGCAATAGTTCCCAAAAAAATTGATTCAACTCAATCCACTCATATCACAGACTGATAGTAAAAAACTTCTCAAAAAAAGTTGAAAAATATGTCTTAGCTATTGTGACATGCAAATTTCATTTTTTATTCAACCAAAAAAACTAAAATAATGAATCATATGCGACAATTGACTTCTTCAGGAAATAATTTATTTTAAGACTCACAAGACAAGTGAATGATGCCAACTATCTCATTCCCAAGGAAAGCACGTAGTACATTTTACTTGTTCAATCTAGTTTATTGATATCAATGTCAAAGGTTATCATCTGAGATTTAGAATTATACAGAGTATTTGAAATAAAAGAATACAGAGTGTTTAAAATTAAAGAATACGTATGTATGAATGAATAAAACATTTGAAAACATTTGATGTGTTTTTCAATTGTTTTTGAGGTGTTTCATCAGTCTCTTGTTTATATTATTCACCAATGTATAGTAAAAAATTCAATAAATGATTAATATATAATTTATTATCTACAAAAAAGGAAAAAATCTAGGAATACAAAACTTAATAAAAATATATCTAGAATATAAAAAAACTAATGCTAATTACTTATACTAATGCTCCCCTCAACTAGAGATAGGAGCTCTAGATGAAATGAGGTCTATAAATAAAAAAAAATAAAACATTCAATCAAAAAACTCTCAAAAAAGAATTAAAAAATATACCTTTTACACTGGCGAACAATAATATCTCCTATTGAGCTTCGCCAGCTCAAAGACCCCGCTCAACCCTTCGATTGGCCCCCTATATACTCTAACAGCTTGAGGGGGCGCAACCTCAAGGTAAATCTCATCAAAGTTCCTATCCTGAAAAAACACAATTTTAAATTTTTTTGATGAAAAAGAAAATCATTAAAATTTCATTGACTTACTCTAAGATGAGTCACTATGAAGGCTTGGGTCTTCATAGCCCTATTCATTCTTTCTTGAATTTCTAAAAAAATGTAATAAAAACACATTTATATAAATATTACAATCAAATAAAACATTTAATACTTACGGTCCATTTTTCTGCTCTGCTTCAAAAAATTTTTCGATTTAAACTGATATAATAAAATGACTTTTCGTTCAATTGAGCTTTTTAAAGTATATACCCCACCACCACTAATCAAAAATCTTCATGGTCCACTTGTGAATACTAATTTGTACAAATTTCTTCATATAATATAAAAATAAATCGTTGATAACCCCATGAAAAATGGAAAAAACGTGATACAAATTTACTTATCGAAAATAATTGATCCAAAGTCCCAAATTTATTATCAAAGAAGTGGAATATTTATGCAGATAAAACATTGCATCCGTTAATTATTGTGAAACAAAAATAATCAATCCAAAGTCTAAAATTTATGATTTGACGAGTGGAATATTTATGCGGATAAAACATTGCATCCCTCAATTATTGTGAATCAATTGCAAAAATTGGTTAATAGAATATTCTGAATTTTTTTCCCCTACTAGCTAATTTATTGAATGATAAATTGCGCTACTCATAATATAAAGCTCCATCTTAATATTTACTTTAATAAGTAGTTCGTCTAGTGAATAATAGATAGCGTTACACATAAGAATAGAAATCTTTTTTATTAAACGCTAGTTAGTCTGTTGAATAATAGGTGACACCATTCGTCACACAACTCAAAAAGATGGCGTTACTGGTGAATGTATAAATAACGTCACAGAGACTTTTTTATCCACGTCAATTAGTAGTTCATTCACTAGAAAAAAGATAGCGCCACACACAGAAAAGAAAATCTCTGCATTTAACGTTAGTTGACGTTATTATTGTCATTCATGGTACAGAGATCTATCACATCAATTAGTAGTTCATCTAGTGAATAATAGATGGCGCCACACGCAAAAAGAGAAAAATAGAAATCTTCTCCATTCAACGCTAGTTAGTCTGTTGGATGATAGGTGACACCATTCGTCACGCAACTCAAAAAGATGGCGTTACTGGTAAATGTATAAATAACGTCACAGAGACCTTTTTATCCACGTCAATTAGTAGTTCATTTACTGGAAAAAAGATAGCGCCACACACAGAAAAGAAATCCCTGCATTTAACGTTAGTTAACGTTATTATTGTCATTCATGGTACAGAGATCTATCACATCAATTAGTAGTTCATCTAGTGGATAATAGATGGCGCCACACGCAAAAAAGAGAAAAATAGAAATCTTCTCCATTAAACGCTAGTTAGTCTGTTGAATGATAGGTGGCGCCACTCACGACTGCTCAAGAGATGGCGCCACTCGTAAATGTTCTGATAACGTCACCGCTGTTTAGATAACGTCACTGCTCGCGTTATCTTTGAAATCTTAGATCGTTATCTGGTCCAGAATCGGTGTTACATCCCTACTCAGAAAAAACGCTGATAACTCGCTGGAAACGCAAAATTTTGTGCATTTGAGGACGGATTCATTCATATTATGTTTTATTGGATAGATTTATGTGATTTGCGATACTTTGAAACTGCTCAGAATGTGGTAATTTTGATTTATCTCAAACTTCATATAACTGCAGATAGCGCTCTGAAAACACAAGATATGATGTTTTTGTTGATGGATTCATACATACTATGAGGTCCTGAATAGGAATATGGACTTTTTGATTGTGAAAATCTGCACGGAAAAGCGTGATCTCGACTTATTCCAAAGTTTGTAAAACTGCGAATAGCACACTAAAAACACGAAATATGATGTATTTGGTGCTAGATTCTGCCATATAACGCATTTCTGAAGCAAAATTTTGTTTCTGAGCAGATTAACAGAATCAAAAATGTCTCAACGAAACTCAGAAAAAACGCTGATAACTCGATGGGAACGCAAAATTCTGTGCATTTGAGGACGGATTCATGCGTATTATGTTGTATTGGATAGATTCAGGTGATTTGCGATACTTTGAAACCGCTGAGAATGTGCTAATTTTGACTTATTTCAAACTTCATATAACTGCAGATAGCGCTCTGAAAACAGGAGGAATGATGTTTTTGTTGATGGATTCATACATATTATAAGGTCCTGAATAGGAATATGAACCTTTTGATTGTGAAAATCAGCGCAGAAAAGCGTGATTTCGACTTATTCCAAAGTTTGTAAAACCGCGAATAGCACTCTTAAAACACGAAATATGATGTATTTGGTGCTAGATTCTACAATATAACGCATTTCTGAAGCAAAATCTTGCTCCTGAGCAGATTTACAGAAACAAAAATTTCTCAACGAGACTTAGAATAAACGCTGATAACTCGCTGGAAACGCAAAATTTTGTGCATTTAAGGACGGATTCATGCGTATTATGTTGTAATGGATAGATTAATGTGATTTGCGATACTTTGAAACTGCTGAGAATGTGGTAATTTTTACTTATTTCAAACTTCATATAACTGCAGATAGTGCTTTAAAAACACGAGATATGATGTTTTTGTTGATGGATTCATACATTTTATGAGGTCCTGAATAGGAATATGAAATTTTTGATTGTGAAAATCTCCGCGGAAAAGCGTGATTTCGACTTATTCCAAAGTTTGTAAAACTGCGAATAGCACTCTAAAATCACGAAATATGATGTATTTGGTGCTAGATTCTGCCATATAACGCATTTCTGAAGCAAAATCTTGCTTCTGAGCAGATTAACAGAATCAAAAATTTCTCAACGAGACTTGGAAAAAACGCTGATAACTAACTGGAAACGCAAAATTTTGTGCATTTGAAAACGGATTCATGCGTATTATGTTGTATTGGATAGATTTATGTGATTTGCGATACTTTGAAACCGCTGAGAATGAGGTAATTTTGACTTATTTCAAACTTCATATAACTGCAGATAGCGCTCTGAAAACACGAGATATGATGTTTTTGTTGATGGATTCATTCATATTATGAGGTCCTGAATAGGAATATGAACTTTTTGATTGTGAAGATCTGCGCGAAAAAGCGTGATTTCGACTATTCCAAAGTTTGATAAACTGCGAATAGCACTCTAATAACACGAAATATGATGTATTTGGTGCTAGATTCTGCCATATAACGCATTTCTGAAGCAAAATTTTACTTCTGAGCAGATTTGAAGAATCAAAAATTTCTCAACGAGACTTAAAATAAACGCTGATAACTCGCTGGAAACGTAAAATTTTGTGCATTTGAGGACGGATTCATGCGTATTATGTTGTATTGAATAGATTCATGTGATTTGTGATACTTTGAAACCGCTGAGAATGTGGTAATTTTGACTTATTTCAAACTTCATATAACTGCAGATAGCGCTCTAAAAACACGAGATATGATATCTTTGTAGATGGAATCATACATATTATGAGGTCCTGAATAGGAATATGAACTTTTTGATTGTGAAAGTCTGCGCGGGAAATCGTGATTTCGACTTATTCCAAAGTTTTTAAAACTGCGAATATATATATATATATATATATATATATATATATATATATATATATATATATATATATATATATATATATATATATATATATATATATATATATATATATATATATATATATATATATATATATATATATATATATATATATATCAGCGCTACAGGCCTTTCAGGCCTAGGGCTTGATTCACTATTTGCTTCCATTTGTTCCTGTTTTTTGCTGTTTCAGTCCAGTTTTTTACACTTAGATTTTTAATGTCTTCTTTCACGGCCTCAAACCATTTTCTTCTTGGTCTGCCTCTTCTTCTTGTGCCTATTAAACCTGCTCGTAGCATAATCTTCGTTGTTCTCTCTTGTGGTAGTCTCTGTATGTGCCCTAACCATCGTAGTCTTTGTGCTTTTATTACTTGTATAATACTAGGTTCTCCATACAAACTCATTACCTCTTCATTGGATCTTCTTTCCCATATCCCTCCTACTTTGCATCCCCCATATATTCTTCGTAAAATTTTTCTCTCCCATCTTTCAATTTTCTCTTGTTCCTTTTTATTTAGTATCCAGGTTTCACAGGCGTAGATGGTTGATGGTCGTATTACGGTCTGGTATATTCTAACTTTAGTTCTTAGCGATATTTGTTTTGATCTAAGTATGTTAATTAGGCATCCTGCTGTTTTGTCTCCCCTTACAATTCTTGCTTCAACTTCTTCATTGCTGTCTTGATTTTGCGTTAGAGTTACGCCCAGGTAAACAAATCTTTTAACTTTTTCAAACTTTAATTCCCTTGTTGGTTCAATTTCCACATTTAAATATTTTTCATTTTCTGTTTCATCCGTGTTGTTGCTCATTTCCATGTATTTCGACTTTTAGTCCCATTTTAGCTGCTTCTTGATGGAATTTCCTTATAACTTTCTGCAGTTCTTTTCTCGATTTAGCAATCATGGCCACATCGTCGGCATATGCAATGCACTGGTGATTACTGTTGTATATGGTTCCCTTGGTACTAATTCCGCTTTTTCTAATTATGTTTTCGAGTACTAGGTTGAAAAGTAGTGCTGACAAGGGGTCGCCCTGTTTTAAACCTCTATTTACTTGAAATGGGTTTGATGTACTGCTTCTTACTCTCACTACGTTTTCAGTTTTCTCCAGGGTCATTTTTATCAAATTTATTATTTTACTGGGTATTTTTAGTTCTTCTAGCGCGATGTATAGTTTTTCTCTGTTAATCGAATCATATGCCTGCTTAAAATCGATAAAGGCTACGAATAGAGGCTTATTATGTTCGTAAAAATTTGCTTGTGCTTGCTTAATAACGAATATTTGGTCCGTGACTGACCTATTGCTCCTGAAGCCGCACTGATAGTCGCCGATGATTTTTTCTGCGTAGACGGCAAGTTTCTCTTTTATGGCTGTTGCTAATATTTTGTATGTTGTGTCTAACAACGCTATTCCTCTGAAGTTATCACAGACTGTCTTGTCACCTTTTTTATATATCGGATTTATTACAGCTCTAGTCCAGTTCTCTGGGATTTTTTCTTCTGCCCAGATTTTCTTAATTAACGTATGTATTTCTGTGTGCAACTTTTCTCCTCCATATTTAATCGATTCAGCTCTAATCTCATTTTCTCCTGGACATTTGTAGTTCTTCATTCGTTTCATTATGCTTTGCAATTCTGTCATTGACGGAGGCTCTACTTTTAATGTCGACTGCATTTGTACTTCTGGAGTTATCACCTCTTCGCACCCTTCATTTAGCAGTTCTTCGAAATATTCTTTCCATCTGTCCGCTCTTCCTCTCTCATCTCCTATAAGTTCTCCATTTTTGCCTCTGGTGTAGAGGGCGCTTTCTTGGTAACCTATTCTTGTTTTTTTTACATCTTGGTAGAAATTCCTAATTTCTTTGTTTCTGTACTTCTCCTCTATCATTTCTAGACTTCTTTCATTAGTCTCTCTTTTTTTGCGTCGACATACTTGTTTTACTTTTTTCCTCTTTTCGCTATATTCCCTTCTGTTTTCGTCCGTGTTATTTGTTAGCATGTTCTCTCTTGCTTTTTTCCTAATTTCAACTAATTGTTTACACTCTTCATCATACCAGTTCTTTTCTTTTTCTTTCCCCTTCTTAGCTAGTGTCTTTTGGGTCGCATTTCTTATTGCATCTTCTATGTGCTTCCATTGGTCTGCTATTGTATCATAGTAACCTGCCCTTTCTAAGGAGTTTGCTATTTCTTCCTCATATTGGTTCTGTTTTTCTTCTGTCTGTAGTTTCACGAAATCAAACTCATTTCTTCATTTTTTGATTGTTTTTTTATTCGTTTGCATTCCTAGCTTCAATGTTACACGTACTAAGAAACGGTCAGAATCTACATCTGCTCCTCGGTAGCTTCTACAATTGATAATACATTTGGCGTGTTGCTCTTCTATTAAAATATGGTCTATTTGGTTTATTGTCTCACCATTTGGTGCTACCCATGTTCCTTTATGTATTTCTTTGTGTTCAAATTGCGTGCTTCTGATTACCATATTTTTCTCCATCGCTAAGTCTATCAATCTTGCTCCATTTTCGTTAGTATTGCCGTGTTTACTGTGGCGTCCAATGGTCGGTATATACTTTTCTTCTTTGCCTATTTTTGCATTACTGTCCCCAATCATAATTTTAATGTCATATCTGGGAATACTATTATATAATCTCTCAATATTTTCATAATACACATTTTTTTCTTCTTCTTCCTTATCTTCTGATGGTGCATGTATGTTTATAAGGCTCACTTTCCTATGTTTGCCTCTGATTCTGATATAGCACATTCTATCTGATATTTGTTTGAATTCTATCACTGATTTCATTAATTTTTCGTCAACCAGGAAACCTGTGCCCAACATTCGATTTTGTCCTCCGCTTTTGAAAAACGTATAATCCTCTATCTTTATTATTTCGTTTCCTTTTTGTTTTGTTTCTTGTAGGGCTATAATATCTAATTTGTAACGCCTTATTTCGCTAATTAAGGTTTTTAGCGCTCCCTCCGTATAAGTGCCTCTAACATTCCATGTTCCCAAATATAAAATATCCTGTTTTTCGAGTTTACCATTCTTGTCCGTTCTCATTGCAAGTGTCTTCGAATAGCACTCTAAAAACATAAAATATGATGTATTTGGTGCTAGATTCTGCCATATAACACATTTCTGAAGCAAAATCTTGCTTCTGAGCAGATTTACAGAATCAAAAATTTCTCAACGAGACTTAGAAAAAACGCTGATAACTCGCTGGAAATGCAAAATTTTGTGCATTTGAGGACGGATTCATGAGTATTATGTTGTATTAGATAGATTTATGTGATTTGCGATACTTTGAAACCGCTGAGAATGTGGTAATTTTGACTTATTTCAAACTTCATATAACTGCAGATAGCGCTCTGAAAACACAAGATATGATGTTTTTGTTGATGGATTCATACATATTATGAGGTCCTGAATAGGAATATGAACTTTTTGATTGTGAAAATCTGTGCGGAAAAGCGTGATTTCGACTTATCCCAAAGTTTGTAAATCTGCGAGTAGCACACTAAAAACACGGGATATGATGCATTTGGTGCTAGATTCTGCCATATAACCCATTTCTTAAGCAAAATCTTGTTTCTGAGCAGATTTACAGAATCAAAAATTTCTCAACGAGACTCAGAAAAAACGCTGATAACTCGCTGGGAACGCAAAATTTTGTGCATTTGAGGACGGATTCATGCGTATTATGTTGTATTGGATAGATTCAAGTGATTTGCGATACTTTGAAACCGCTGAGAATGTGGTAATTTTGACTTATTTCAAACTTCATATAACTGCAGATAGCGCTCTGAAAACACGAGATATGATGTTTTTGTTGATGGATTCATACATATTATAAGGTCCTGAATAGGAATATGAACCTTTTGATTGAGAGAATCTGCGCGGAAAAGCGTGATTTCGACTTATTCCAAAGTTTGTAAAACTGCGTATAGCACTCTGAAAACACAAAATATGATGTACTTGGTGCTAGATTCTGCCATATAACTCATTTCTGAAGCAAAATCTTGCTTCTGAGCAGATTCGAAGAATCAAAAATTCCTCAACGAGACTCAGAAAAAATGCTGATAACTTGCTGGAAACGCAAAATTTTGTGCATTTGAGGACGGATTCATGCGTATTATGTTGTATTGGATAGATTTATGTGATTTGCTATACTTTGAAACTGCTCAGAATGTGGTAATTTTGACTTATTTCAAACTTCATATTACTGCAGATAGCGCTCTGAAAACACGAGATATGATGTTTTTTGATGGATTCATACATATTATGAGGTCCTGAAGAGGAATATGAACTCTTCGATTGTGAAAATCTGCGCGGAAAATCGTGATTTTGACTTATTCCAAAGTTTGTAGAACTGCGAATAGCACTCTGAAAACACAAAATATGATGTATATTCTGCCATATAACGCATTTCTGAAGCAAAATCTTGATTCTGAGCAGATTTGCAGAATCAAAAATCTCTCAGAAAAAACGATGATAACTCGCTGGAGACGCAAAATTTTGTGCATCTGAGGACGGATTCATGCGTATTATGTTGTATTGGATAGATTTATGTGATTTGCGATACTTTGAAACCGCTGAGAATGTGGTAATTTTGACTTATTTCAAACCTCATATAACTGCAGATAGCGCTCTGGAAACACAAGATATGATGTTTTTGCTGACGGATTCATACATATTTTGAGGTCCTGAATAGGAATATGAACTTTTTGATTGTGAAAATCTGCGCGGGAAATCGTGATTTCGACTTATTCCAAAGTTTGTAAAACTGCGAATAGCACTCTAAAAACATAAAATATGATGTATTTGGTGCTAGATTCTGCCATATAACGCATTTCTGAAGCGATATCTTGCTTCTGAGCAGATTTACAGAATCAAAAATTTCTCAACGAGAATTAGAAAAAACGCTGATAACTTGCTGGAAACGCAAAATTTTGTGCATTTGAGGACGGGTTCATGAGTATTATGTTGTATTAGATAGATTTATGTGATTTGCGATACTTTGAACCCGCTGAGAATGTGGTATTTTGACTTATTTCAAACTTCATATAACTGCAGATAGCGCTCTGAAAACACGAGATATGATGTTTTTGTTGATGGATTCATACATATTATGAGGTGAATAGGAATATGAACTTTCTGATTGTGGAAGTCTGCGCGGAAAAGCGTGATTTTGACTATTCCAAAGTATGTAAAACTGCAAATAACACTCTAAAAACACGAAATTTGATGTATTTGGTGCTAGATTCTGCCATATAACGCATTTCTGGAGCAAAATCCTGCTTCTGAGCAGATTTACAGAATCAAAAATTTCTCAACGAGACTCAGAGAAAACGCTGATAACTCGCTGGAAACGCAAAATTTTGTGCATTTAAGGACGGATTCATGCGTATTATGTTGTAATAGATAGATTTATGTGATTTGCGATACTTTGAAACTGCTCAGAATGTGGTAATTTTGACTTATTTCAAACTTCATATAACTGCAAATAGCGCTCTGAAAACACAAGGTATGATGTTTTTGTTGATGGATTCATACATATTATGAGGTCCTGAATAGTAATATGAATTTTTTGATTGTGAAAATTTGCGCGGAAAAGCGTGATTTCGACTTATTCCAAAGGTTGTAAAACTGCGAATAGCACTCTAAAAACACGAAATATGATGTTTTTGGTGATGGACTCTGCCATGTAACGCAATTCTGAAGCAAGATCTAGCTTCTGAGCAGATTTACAGAATCAAAAACTTCTCAACGAGACTCAGAAAAAACGCTGATAACTTGCTGGAAACGCAAAATTGTGTGCATTTAATTACGGATTCATGCGTATTATGTTGTATTGGATGGATTCATGTGATTTGGGATACTTTGAAACCGCTGAGAATGTGGTAATTTTGACTTATTTCAAACTTCATATAACTGCAGATAGCGCTCTGAAAACACGAGATATGATGTTTTTATTGATGAATTCATACATATCATGAGGTCCTGAATAGGAATATGAACTTTTCGATTGTGAAAATCTGCGCGGAAAAGCGTGATTTCGACTCATTCCAAAGTTTGTCAAACTTCGCATAGCTCTCTAAGAACACAAAATATTATGTATTTGGTGCTAGATTCTGCCATATGACGCATTTCTGAAGCAAATTCTTCCTTCTGAGCAGATTCGAAGAATCAAACATTTCTCAACGAGACTCAGAAAAAATGCTGATTACTCGCTGGAAACGCAAAATTTTGTGCATTTGAGGACGGTTTCATGCGTATTATGTTGTATTGGATAGATTTATGTGATTTGCTATACTTTGAAACTGCTCAGAATGTGGTAATTTTGACTTATTTCAAACTACATATAACTGCAGATTGCGCTCTGAAAACACGAGATTTGATGTTTTTATTGATGGATTCATACATATTATGAGGTCCTGAAGAGGAATATGAACTTTTTGATCGTGGAAGTCTGCGCGGAAAATCGTGATTACGCCCCTTTCCAAAGTTTGTAAAACTGCGGATAGCACTCTAAAAAACACGAAATATGATGTATTTGATGCTATATTCTGCCATATAACGCATTTGTGAAGCAAAATCTTGCTTCTGAGCAGATTTACAGAATCAAAAATTTCTCAGAAAAAACGCTGATAACTCGCTGGAAACGCAAAATTTTGTGCATTGGAGAACGGATTCATGCGTATTATGTTGTATTGGATAGATTTATGTGATTTTCTATACTTTGAAACTGCTCAGAATGTGGTAATTTGGACTTATTCCAAACTTCATATTACTGCAGATAGCGCTCTGAAAACACGAGATATGATGTTTTTATTGATTGATTCATACATATTATGAGGTCCTGAAGAGGAATATGAACTTTTTGATTGTGAAAATCTGCGCGGAAAATCGTGATTTCGACCTATTCCAAAGTTTGTAAAACTGCGAATAGCACTCTAAAAACACAAAATATGATGTATTTGGTGCTAGATTTTGCCATATAACACATTTTTGAAGCAAAATCTTAATTCTGAGCAGATTTGCAGAATCAAAAATCTCTCAGAAAAATTGCTGATAACTCGCTGGAAACGCAAAATTTTGTGCATGTGAGGACGGATTCATGCGTATTATGTTGTATTGGATAGATTTATGTGATTTGCGATACTTTGAAACCGCTGAGTATGTGGTAATTTTGACTTATTCCAAACTACATATAACTGCAGATAGCGCTCTGGAAGCACGAGATATGATGCTTTTGTTGATAAATTCATACAAATTATGAGGTCCTGAATAGGAATATGAACTTTTTGATTGTGAAAATTTGCGCGGAAAAGCGTGATTTCGACTTATTCCAAAGTTTGTGAAACTGCGAATAGCACACTAAAAACACGAAATATGATGTATTTGGTTGCTAGATTCTGCCATATAACGCATTTCTGAAGCAAAATCTTGTTTCTGAGCAGATTTACAGAATCAAAAATTTCTCAACGAGACTCAGATAAAACGCTGATAACTCGCTGGAAACGCAAAATTTAGTGCATTTGAGGACGGATTCATGCGTATTATGTTGTATTGGACAGATTCATGTGATTTGCGATACTTTAAAACCGCTGAGAATGTATTATTTTGACTTATTTCAAACTTCATATAACTGCAGATAGCGCTCTGAAAACACGAGATATGATGTTTTTGTTGATGGATTCATACATATTATGAGGTCCTGAATAGGAATATGAATTTTTTGATTAAGAAAATCTGCGCGGAAAAGCGTGATTTCGACTATTCCAAAGTTTGTAAAACTGCAAATAGCACTCTTAAAACACGAAATATGATATATTTGATGCTAGATTTTGCCATATAACGCATTTCTGAAGCAAAATCTTGCTTCTGAGCAGATTTGCAGAATCAAAAATTTCTCAACGAGACTCAGAAAAAACGCTGATAACTCGCAGAAAACGCAAAATTTTGTGCATTTGAGGATGGATTCATGCGTATTATGTTGTATTGGATAGATTCATGTGATTTGCGATACTTTAAAACCGCTGAGAATGTGGTAATTTTGACTTATTTCAAACTTCATATAACTGCAGATAGCGCTCTAAAAACACGAGATATGATATTTTTGTTGATGTATTCATACAAATGATGAGGTACTGAATAGGAATATGAACTTTTTGATTGTGAAAATCTGCGCGGAAAAGCGTGATTTCGACTATTCCAAAGTTTGTAAAACTGCAAATAGCACTCTTAAAACACGAAATATGATGTATATGGTGCTAGATTCTGCCATATAAAGCACTTTTGAAGCAAAATCTTGCTTCTGAGCAGATTTACAGAGTCAAAAATTTCTCAACAAGACTCGGAAAAAACGCTGATAACTCGCTTTGAACGCAAAATTTCGTGCATTTGAGGACGGATTCATGGGTATTATGTTGTATTGAATAGATGTATGTGGTTTGCGATACTTTGAAACCGCTGAGAATGTGGTAATTTTGACTTATTTCAAACTTCATATAACTGCAGATAGCGCTTTGAAAACACGAGATATGATGTTTATATTGATGAATTCATACATATTATGAGGTCCTGAATAGGAATATTAACTTTTTGATTGTGAAAATCTACGCGGAAAAGCGTGATTTCGACTTATTCCAAAGTTTGTAGAACTGCGAATAGCACACTAAAAAACACAAAATATGATGTATTTGGTGCTAGATTCTGGCATATAACGCATTTCTGAAGCAAAATCTTGTTTCTGTGCAGATTTACAGAATCAAAAATCTCTCAACGAGACTCAGAAGAAAAGCTGATAACTCGCTGGAAACGCGAAATTTTGTGCATGTGAGGACGGATTCATGCGTATTATGTTGTATTGGATAGATTTATGTGATTTGCGAAACTTTGAAACCGCTGGGAATGTGGTAATTTTTCTTATTTCAAACTTCATATATTTGCAGATAGCGCTCTGAAAACACAAGATATGATGTTTTTGTTGATGGTTTCATACAAACTATGAGGTCCTGAATAGGAATATAAACTTTTTGAATGTGAAAATCTGCGCGGAAAAGCGTGATTTCGACTTATTCCAAAGTTTGTAAAACTGCAAATAGCACTCTGAAAACACGAAATATGATGTATTTGGTGCTAGATTCTGCCATATAACGCATTTCTGAAGCAAAATCTTGTTTCTGAGCAGATTTACAGAATCAAAAATTCCTCAACGAGACTCAGAAAAAACGCTGATAACTTGCTGGAAACGCAAAATTTTGTGCATTTGAGGACGGATTTATGCGTAATATATTGTATTGGATAGATTCATGTGATTTGCGATACTTTGAAACCGCTGAGAATGTGGTAATTTTGACTTATTTCAAACTTCATATAACTGCAGATAGCGCTCTTAAAACACGGGATATGATATTTCTGTTGATGGATTCATACAAATGATGAGGTCCTGAATAGGGATATGAACTTTTTGATTGGGAAAATCTGCGCGGGAAAGCGTGATTTCGGCTTATTCCAAAGTTTGTAAAACTGCGAATAGCACTCTAAAAACATAAAATATGATGTATCTGGTGCTAGATTCTGCCATATAACGCATTTCTGAAGCAGATTCTTGCTTCTGAGCAGATTTACAGAATCAAAAATTTCTCAACGAGACTCAGGAAGAACGCTGATAACTCGCTGGAAACGCAAAATTTTGTGCATTTGAGGACGGATTCATGCGTATTATGTCGTATTGGATAGATTTATGTGATTTGCGATTATTTGAAACTGCTGGGAATGGATTAAACATATTATGAGGTCCTGAATAGGAATATGAACTTTTTGATTGTGAAAATCTACGCGGAAAAGCGTGATTTCGACTTATTCCAAAGTTTGTAAAACTGCTAATGGCACACTAAAAACACGAAATATGATGTATTTGGTGCTAGATTATGCCAAATAACGCATTTCTAAAGCAAAATCTTGTTTCTGAGCAGATTTACAGAATCAAAAATTTCTTAACGAGATTCAGAAAAAACGCTGATAACTTGCTGGAAACGCAAAATTTTGTGCATTTGAGGATGAATTCATGCATATTATGTTGTATTGGATAGATTTATGTGATTTGCGATACTTTGAAACTGCTCAGAATGTGATAATTTCGACTTATTTCAAACTTCATATAACTGCAGATAGCGCTCTGAAAACACGAGATATGATGTTTTTGTTGATGGATTAATACATATTATGAGGTCCTGAATAGGAATATGAACTTTTTGATTGTGAAAATCTGCGCGGAAAAGCGTGATTTTGACTATTCCAAAGTTTGTAAAACTGCAAATAGCACTCCAAAAACACGGAATATGATGTATTTGGTGCTAGATTCTACCATATAACGCATTTCTGAAGCAAAATCTTGCTTCTGAGCAGATTTACAGAATCAAAAATTTCTCAACGAGACTCAGAAGAAACGCTGATAACTCGCTGGAAACGCAAAATCTTGTGCATTTGAGGACGGATTCATGCGTATCATGTTGTATTGGATAGATTCATGTGATTTGCGATACTTTAAAACCGCTGAGAATGTGGTAATTTTGACTTATTCCAAACTACATATAACTGCAGATAGCGCTCTGAAAACACGAGATATGATGTCTTGTGGATGGATCCATACAAATGAAGAGGTCCTGAATAGAAATATGAACTTTTTGATTGTGAAAATCTGCGCGAAAAAGCGTGATTTCGACTATTCCAAAGTTTGTAAAACTGCAAATAGCCCTCTAAAAACACGAAATATGATGTATTTGGTGCTAGATTCTGCCATATAACGCATTTCTAAAGCAAAATCTTGCTTCTGAGCAGATTTACAGAATCAAAAATTTCACAACGAGACTCAGAAAGAACGCTGATAACTCGCTGGAAACGCAGAATTTTGTGCATTCGAGGACGGATTCATGCGTGATATGTTGTATTGGATAGATTCATGTCATTTGCGATACTTTGAAACCGCTGAGAATGTGGTAATTTTGACTTATTCCAAACTTCATATAACTGCAGATAGCGCTCTGAAAACACAAGATATGATATATTTGTTGATGGATTCATACAAATGATGATGTCCTGAATAGGAATATGAACTTTTTGATTGTGAAAATCTGCGCGGAAAAGCGTGATTTTGACTGATTCCAAAGTTTGTAAAACTGCGAATAGCACTCTAAAAACATAAAATATGATGTATTTGGTGCTAGATTCTGCCATATAACGCATTTCTGAAGCAAATTCTTGCTTTTGAGCAGATTCACAGAATCAAAAATTTCTCAACGAGACTCAGAAATAACGCTAATAACTCGCTGGAAACGCAAAATTTTGTGAATTTGAGGACGGATTCATGCGTATTATGTTGTATTGGATAGATTCATGTGATTTGAGATACTTTGAAACTGCTCAGAATGTGGTAATTTTGACTTATTTCAAACTTCATATAACTGCAGATAGCGCTCTCAAAACACGAGATATAATGTATTTGTTGATGGATTCATACATATTATGAGGTCCTGAATAGGAATATGAACTTTTTGATTGTGAAAATCCGCGCGGAAAAGCGTGATTTCGACTTATTCCAAAGTTTGTAAAACTGCGAATAGCTCTCTAAAAACATTAAATATGATGTATTTGGTGCTTGATTCAGCCATATAACTTATTTCCGAAGCAAAACCTTGCTACTGAGCAGATTTACAGAATCAAAAATTTCCAAACGAGACTCAGAAAAACGCTGATAACTCGCCGGAAACGCAAAATTTTGTGCATTTGAGGACGGATTCATGCGTATTATGTTGTATTGGATAGATTCATGTGATTTGCGATACTTCAAAACCGCTGGGAATGTGGTAATTTTGACTCAATTCAAACTTCATATAACTGCAGATAGCGCTCTGAAAACACGAGATATGATGTCTTGTGGATGGATCCATACAAATGATGAGGTCCTGAATAGGAATATGAACTTTTTGATTGTGAGAATCTGCGCGAAAAAGCGTGATTTCGACTATTCCAAAGTTTGTAAAACTGCAAATAGCACTCTAAAAACACGAAATATGATGTATTTGGTGCTAGATTCTGCCATATAACACATTTCTAAAGCAAAATCTTGCTTCTGAGCAGATTTACAGAATCAAAAATCTCTCAACGAGACTCAGAAAAAACGCTGATAACTCGCTGGAAACGCAAAAATTTGTGAATTTGAGGACGGATTCATGCGTTTTATGTTGTATTGGATAGATTTATGTGATTTGAGATACTTTGGAACTGCTCAGAATGTGGTAATTTTGACTTATTTCAAACTTCATATAACTGCAGATAGCGCTCTGAGAACACGAGATATGATGTATTTGTTGATTGATTCATACATATTATGAGGTCCTGAATAGGAATATCAACTTATTGATTGTGAAAATTTGCGCAGAAAAGCGTGATTTCGACTTATTCCAAAGTTTGTAAAACAGCGAATAGCACACTAAAAACCAGAAAAATGATGCATTTGGTGCTAGATTCTGCCATATGACGCATTTCTGTAGCAAAGTCTTGCTTCTGAGCAGATTTACAGAATCAAAAATTTCTCAACGAGACTTAGGAAAAACGATGATAACTCGCTGGAAACGCAGAATTTTGTGCATTTGAGGGAGGATTCATGCATATTATGTTGTATTGGATAGATTTATGTGATTTGCGATACTTTGAAACTGCTCAGAATATGGTAATTTTGACTTATTTCAAACTTCATATAACTGCAGATAGCGCTCTGAAAACACGAGATATGATGTTTTAGTCGATGGATTTATACAAATGATGAGGTCCTGAATAGGAATATGAACTTTTTGATTGTAAGAATCTGCGTTGAAAAACGTGATTTCGATTTATTCCAAAGTTTGTAAAACTGCGAATAGCACACTAAAAACACGAAATATGAAGTATTTGGTGCTAGATTCTGCCATATAACGCATTTCTGAAGCAAAATCTTGTTTCTGAGCGGATTTACAGAATCAAAAATTTCTCAACGAGATTCAGAAAAAACGCTGATAACTCGCTGGAAACGCAAAATTTTGTGCATGTGAGGACGGATTCATGTGTATTATGTTGTATTGTTCAGATTTATGTGATTGGCGATACTTTGAAACCGCTGAGAATGTGGTAATTTTGACTTATTTCTAACTTCATATAACTGCAGATAGCGCTCTGAGAACATGAGATATGATATTTTTGTTGATAAATTCATACAAACTATGAGGTCCTGGATAGAAATATGAACTTTTTGATTGTGAAAATTTGCGCGGAGAAGCGTGATTTCGACTTATTCCAAAGTTTGTAAAACTGCGAATAGCACTCTAAAAACATGAAATATGATGTATTTGGTGCTAGATTCTGCCATATAACGCATTTCTGAAGCAAATTCTGGCATCTGAGCAGATTTACAGAATCAAACATTTCTCAACGAGACTCAGAAAAAACGCTGATAACTCGCTAAAAACGCAAAATTTTGTGCATTTGAGGACGGATTTATGCGTATTATGTTGTATTGGATAGATTTATGTGGTTTGCGATACTTGGAAACCGCTGAGAATGTGGTAATTCTGACTTTTTTCAAAACTTCATATAACTGCAGATAGCGCTTTGAAAACACGAGATATGATGTTTTTGTTGAAAAATTCATACAAATTATTAGGTCCTGAATGGGAATATGAACTCTTTGATTGTGAAAATCTGCGCGGAAAAGCGTGATTTCGACCTATTCTAGAGTTTGTAAAACTGCGAATAGCACTCTGAAAACACGGAATATGATGTATTTGGTGCTAGATTCTGCCACATAACGCATTTCTAAAGCAAAATATTGCTTCTGAGCAGATTTACAGAATCAAAAATTTCTCAACGAGATAACTCGCTTGAAACGCAAAATTTTGTGCATTTGAGGACGGATTCATGAGTATCATGTTGTTTTGGATAGATTTATGTGATTTGCGATACTTTGAAACCCCTGAGAATGTGGTAATTTTGACTTATTTCAAACTTCATATAACTGCAGATAGCGCTCTGAAAACACGAGATATGATGTTTTTGTTGATGGATTTATACATATTATGAGGTCCTGAATAGGAATATGAATTTTTTGATTGTGAAAATCAGCGCGGAAAAGCGTGATTTCGACTTATTCCAAAGTTTGTAAAACTGCGAATAGCACTATAAAAACACGAAATATGATGTATTTGGTGCTAGATTCTGCCATATAACGCATTTCTGAAGCAAACTCTTGCTTCTGAGCAGATTTACAGAATCAAAAATTTCTCAACGAGACTTGGAAAAAACGCTGATAACTAGCTGGAAACGCAAAATTTTGTGCATTTAAAAACGGATTCAGGCGTATTATGTTGTATTGGATAGATTTATGTGATTTGCGATACTTTGAAACCGCTGAGAATGTGGTAATTTGGACTTATTTCATACTTCATATTACTGCAGATAGCGCTCTGAAAACACGAGATATGATGTTTTTGTTGATAAATTCATACAAATTATGAGGTCCTGAATAGGAATACGAACTCTTTGATTGTGAAAATCTGCGCGGAAAAGCGTGATTTCGACCTATTCTAGAGTTTGTAAAACTGCGAATAGCACTCTGAAAACACGAAATATGATGTATTTGGTGCTAGATTCTGCCACATAACGCATTTCTAAAGCAAAATATTGCTTCTGAGCATATTTACAGAATCAAAAATTTCTCAACGAGACTCAGAAAGAACGCTGATAACTCGCTGGAAACGCAAAATTTTGTGCATTTGAGGACGGAATCATGCATATTATCTTGTATTGGATAGATCTATGTGATTTGCGATACTTTGAAACTGCTCAGTATGTGGTAATTTTGACTTATTTCAAACTCCATATAACTGCAGATAGTGCTCTGAGAACAATAGATATAATGTTTTTGTTGATGGATCCATACATATTAATAGGTCCTGAATAGGAATATGAACTTTCTGATTGTGAAAATCTGCGCGGAAAAGCGTGATTTCGACTATTCCAAAGTTTGTAAAACTGCAAATAGCACTCTAAAAACACGAAATATGATGTATTTGGTGCTAGATTCTGCCATATAACACATTTCTGAAGCAAAATATTGCTTCTGAGCAGATTAACAGAATCAAAAATTTCTCAACGAGACTCAGAAAACGCTGCTAACTCGCTGGAAACGCAAAATTTTGTGCATTTGAGGACGGATTCATGCGTATTATGTTGTATTGGATAGATTTATGTGATTCGCGATACTTTGAAACCGCTGAGAATGTGGTAATTTTGACTTAGTTCAAACTTCATATAACTGCAGATAGCGCTCCGAAAACACGAGATATGATGTTTTTGTTGATGGATTCATACATATTATGAGGTCCTGAATAGGAATATGAACTTTTTGATTGTGAAAATTCACGCGGAAAAGCGTGATTCCGACTTATTCCAGAGTTTGTAAAACTGCGAATAGCACACTAAAAAGACAAAATATGATGTATTTGTTGATAGACTCGCTATGTAACGCATTTCTGAAGCAAAATCTTGTTTCTGAGCAGATTTACAGAATCAAAAATTTCTCAACGAGACTCAGAAAAAACGCTGATAACTCGCTGGAAACGCTAAATTTTGTGCATTTGAGGACGGATTCGTGCGTATCATGTTGTATTGGATAGATTTATGTGATTTGCAATACTTTGAAACCGCTGAGAATGTGGTAATTATGACTTATTTCAATCTTCATATAACTGCAGATAGCGCTCTGAAAACACGAGATATGATGTTTTTGTTAATGGATTCATACATATTATGAGGTCCTGAATAGGAATATGTACTTTTTGATTGTGAAAATCTGCGCGAAAAAGCGTAATTTTGACTTATTCCAAAGTTTGTAAAACTGTGAAAAGCACTCTAAAAACACGAAATATGATGTATTTGGTGCTAGATTCTGCCATATAACGCATTTCTGAAGCAAAATTTCATTTCTGAGCAGATTTACAGAATCAAAAATTTCTCAACGAGACTCAGAAAAACGCTGATAACTCGCTGGAAACGCAAAATTTTGTGCATGTGAGGACGGATTCATGCGTATTATGTTGTATTGGATAGATTCATGTGATTTGCGATACTTCGAAACCGCTGAGAATGTGGTAATTTTGACTTATTTCAAGCTTCATATAACTGCAGATAGCGCTCAGAAAACACGAGATATGATGTTTTTGTTGATAAATTCATACAGATCATGAGATCCTGGATAGGAATATGAACTTTTTGATTGTAAAAATCTGCGCGGAAAAGCGTGATTTCGACTTATTCCAAAGTTTGTAAAACTGCGAATAGCACTCTAAAAACACGAAATATGATGTATTTGGAGCTAGATTCTGCCATATAACGCATTTCAGTAGCAAAATCCTCCTTCTGTGCAGATTTACAGAATCAAAAATTTTCCAACGAGACTTATAAAAAACGCTGACAACTCGCTGAAAACGCAAAATTCTGTGCATTCAAGGACGGATTCATGAGTATTATGTTCTATTGGATAGATTTATGTGATTTGCGATACTTTGAGACCGCTGAGAATGTGGTAATTTTGACTTATTTCAAACTTCATATAATTGCAGATAGCGCTCTGGAAACACGAGATATGATGTCTTTGTTGATGGATTCATACATATTATGAGGTCCTGAATAGGAATATAAACACTTGAATGTGAAAATCTGCGCGGAAAAGCGTGATTTCGACTCATTCCAAAGTTTGTAAAACTGCGAATAGCACACTAAAAATACGAAGTTTGATGTATTTAGTGCTAGGTTCTGCCATATAACGCATTTCTAAAGCAAAATCTTGTTTCTGAGCAGATTTACAGAATCAGAAATTTCTTAACGAGATTCAGAAAAAACGCTATAAACTCGCTGGAAACGCAAAATTTTGTGCATTGAGGACGGATTCATGCGTATTATGTTGTATTGGATAGATTCATGTGATTTGTGATACTTTGAAACCGCTGAGAATGTGGTAATTTCGACTTATTTCAAACTTCATATAACTGCAGATAGCGCTCTAAAAACATGAGATATGATGTCTTTGTTGATGGATTCATACAAATGATGAGGTCCTAAATAGGAATATGAACTTCTTGATTGTGAAAATCTGCGCGAAAAAGCGTGATTTCGACTTAATCCAAAGTTTGTAAAACTGCGAATACCTTTCTGAAAACACGAAATATGATGTATTTGGTGCTAGATTCTGCCATATAACGCATTCCTGAAGCAAAATCTTGTTCCTGAGCAGATTTACATGATAAAAAATTTCCCAACGAGACTCAGAAAAATCGCTGATAACTCGCTGAAAACGCAAAATTTTGTGCATTTGAGGACGAATTCATGCGTATTATGTTGTATTGGATAGATTCATGTGATTTGCGATACTTTGAATCCGCTGAGAATGTGGTAATTTTGACTTATTTCAAACTTCATATAACTGCAGATAGCGCTCTGAAAACACGAGATATGATGTCTTCGTTGATGGATTCATATAAATGATGAGGTCCTGAATAGGAATATGCACTTTTTGATTGTAAAAATCTGCCCGGAAAAGCGTGATTCCGACTTATTCCAAAGTTTGAAAAACTACGAATAGCTCTCTAAAAACACAAAATATGATGTATTTGGTGCTAGATTCTGCCATATAACGCATTTCTGGAGCAAAATTTTGCCACTGAGCAGATTTACAGAATCAAAAATTTCTCAACGAGACTCAGAAAGAACGCTGATAACTTGCTGGAAACGCAAAATTTTGTGCATTTGAGGCAGGATTCATGCGTATTATGTTGTATTGGATAGATTCATGTGATTAGCGATACTTTGAAACCGCTGAGAATGTGGTAATTTTGACTTATTTCAAACTATATATAACTGCGGATAGCGCTCTGAAAACACGAGGTATGATGTTTTTGTTGATGGATTAATACAAATAATGAGGTCCTGAATGGGAATATGAACTTTTCGATTGTGAAAATCTGCGCGGAAAAGCGTGATTTCGACTTATTCCAAAGTTTGTAAAACTGCGGATAGCACTCAAAAAACATGAAATATGATGTATTTGGTGCTAGATTCTGCTATATAACGCACTTCTGAAGCAAATTCTTGCTTCTGAGCAGATTTACAGAATGAAAAATTTCTCAACGAGACTCAGAAAAAACGCTAACTCGCTAAAAACGCAGAATTTTCTGCATTTAAGGACGGATTCATGCGTATTATGTTGTATTGGATAGATTTATGTGATTTGCGATACTTTGAAACCGCTGAGAATGTGGTAATTTTGACTTATTTCTAACTTCATATAACTGCAGATAGCGCTCTGAGATCATGAGATATGACATTTTTGTTGATAAATTCATACAAATTATGAGGTCCTGGATAGGAATATGAACTTCTTGATTGTGAAAATCTGCGCGGAGAAGCGTGATTTCGACTTATTCCAAAGTTTGTAAAACTGCGAATAGCACTCTAAAAACATGAAATATGATGTATTTGGTGCTAGATTCTGTCATATAACGCATTTCTGAAGCAGATTCTTGCATCTGAGCAGATTTACAGAATCAAAAATTTCTCAACGAGACTCAGAAAAAACGCTGATAACTCGCTAAAAACGCAAAATTTTGTGCATTTGAGGACGGATTCATGCGTATTATGTTGTATTGGATAGATTTATGTGGTTTGCGATACTTTGAGATTGCTGAGAATGTGGTAATCCTGACTTTTTTCTAAACTTCATATAACTGCAGATAGCGCTTTGAAAACACGAGATATGATGTTTTTGTTGATGGATTCATACATATTATGGGGTCCTGAATAAGAATATGAACTTTTTGATTGTGAAAATCCGCGCGGAAAAGCGCGATTTCGACTTATTCCAAAGTTTGTAAAACTGCGAATAGCTCTCTAAAAACAAAAAATATGATGTATTTGGTGCTAGATTCTGCCATATAACGCATTTCTGAAGCAAAATCTTGCCACAAAGCAGATTTACAGAATCAAAAATTTCTCAACGAGACTCGGAAAAAACGCTGATAACTCGCAGGAAACGAAAATTTTTGTGCATTTAAGGACGGATTGATGCGTATAATTTTGTATTGGGTAGATTCATGTGATTTGCGATACTTTGAAACCGCTGAGAATGTGGTAATTTTGACTTATTTCAAACTCCATATAACTGCAGATAGCGCTTTGAAAACACGAGATATGATGTTTTTGTTGATGGATTCATACATACTATAAGGTCCTGAATGGGAATATGAACTCTTTGTGTTTTCGACTTATTCCATGGTTTGAAAAACAGCGAGTAGCACACTAAAAACACGAAATATTATGTATTTGGTGCTAGATTCTGCAATATAACGCATTTCTGAAGCAAAATCTTGTTTCTGAGCGGATTTACAGAATCAAAAATTTCTCAACGAGATTCAGAAAAAACGCTGATAACTCGCTGGAAACGCAAAATTTTGTGCATGTGAGGACGGATTCATGCGTATTATGTTGTATTGGTTAGATTTATGTGATTTGCGACACTTTGAAACCGCTGAGAGTGTGGTAATTTTGACTTATTTCAAACTTCATATAACTGCAGATAGCGCTCTGAGAGCACGAGATATGATATTTTTGTTGGAAAATTCATACAAATTATGAGGTCCTGAATAGGAATATGAACTCTTTGATTGTGAAAATCTGCGCGGAAAAGCGTGATTTCGACCTATTCTAGAGTTTGTAAAACTGCGAATAGCACTTTGAAAACACGAAATATGATGTATTTGGTGCTAGATTCTGCCACATAACGCATTTCTAAAGCAAAATATTGCTTCTGAGCAGATTTACAGAATCAAAAATATCTCAACGAGATAACTCGCTGGAAACGCAAAATTTTGTGCATTTGAGGACGGATTCATGAGTATTATGTTGTATTGGATAGATTTATGTGATTTGCGATACTTTTAAACCCCTGAGAATGTGGTAATTTTGACTCATTTCAAACTTCATATAACTGCAGATAGCGCTCTGAAAACATGAGATATGATGTTTCTGTTGATGGATTTATACATATTATGAGGTCCTGAATAGGAATATGAACTTTTTGATTGTGAAAATTCGCGCGGAAAAGCGTGATTTCGACTTATTCCAAAGTTTGTAAAACTGCGAATAGCTCTCTGAAAACAGAAAATATGAATTTTTTGGTGCTAGATTCTGCCATATAACGCATTTCTGAAGCAAAATCTTACTACTGAGCAGATTTACAGAATCAAAAATTTCTCAACGAGACTCAGGAAAAACGCTGATAACTTGCTGAAAACGCAAAATTTTGTGTATTTGAGGACAGATTCATGCGTATTATGTTGTATTGAATATATCTATGTGATTTGCGGTACTTTGAAATCTCTGAGAATGTGGTAATTTTGACTTATTTCAAACTTCATATAACTGCAGTTAGCGCTCTGAAAACACGAGACATGATGTTTTTGTTGATGGATTCATACATATTATGAGGTCCAGAATAGGAATATAAACTTTTTGATTGTGAAAATCTGCGCGGAAAACCGTGATTTTGATTTATTCCAAATTTTGAAAAACTGCAAATACCACTCTAAAAACACGGAATATGATGTATTTGGTGCTAAATTCTGCCATATAACGCATTTCTGAAGCAACATCCTGCTTCTGAGCAGATTTACAGAATCATAAATTTCTCAACGAGACTTAGAAAAAACGCTGATAACTCGCTGGAAACGCAAATTTTTGTGCATTCGAGGACGGATTCATACGTATTATGTTGTATTGTATAGATTTATGTGATTTGCGATACTTTGAATCCGCTGAGAATGTGGTAATTTTGACTGATTTCAAACTTTATATAACTGCAGATAGCGCTCTGAAAACACGAGATATGATGTTCTTGTTGATGGATTCATACATATTATGAGGTCCTGAATAGGAATATGAACTTTTTGATTGTAAAAATCTGCGCGGAAAAGCGTGATTCTGATTTATTCCAAAGTTTGAAAAACTGCAAACAGCACTCTAAAAACACGGAATATGATGTATTTGGTGCTAGATTCTGCCATATAACGCATCTCTGAAGCAAAATCTTGCTTCTGAGCAGATTTACAGAATCAAAAATTTCTCAACGAGACATGGGAAAAACGCTGATAACTAGCTGGAAACGCAAATTTTTGTGCATTCGAGGACGGATTCATACGTATTATGTTGTATTGTATAGATTTATGTGATTTGCAATACTTTGAAACCGCTGAGAATGTAGTAATTTTGAGTTATTTCAAACTTCATGTAACTGCAGATAGCGCTCTGAAAACACCAGATATGATGTTTTTGTTGATGAATCCATACATATTATGAGGTCCTAAATAGGAATATGAACTTTTTGATTGTGAAAATCTGCGCGGAAAAGCGTGATTTCGACTTATTCCAGAGTTTGTAAAATTGCAAATAGCACTCTATAAACACGAAATATGATGTATTTGGTGCTAGATTCTGCCATATAACGCATTTCTGGAGCAAAATCTTGCTTCTGAGCAGATTTACAGAATCAAAAATTTCTCAACGAGACTCAGAAAAAACGCTGATATCCCGCTGGAAACGCAAAATTTTGTGCATTTGAGGACGGATTCATGCGTATTATGTTGTATTGGATAGATTTATGTGATTTGCGATACTTTGAAACCGCTGAGAATGAGCTAATTTTGACTTATTTCAAACTTCATATAACTGCAGATAGCGCTCTGAGAACACGATATATGATGTTTTTGTTGATGGATTTATACATATTATGAGGTCCTGAATAGGAATATGAACTTTTTGATTGTGAAAATCTGCGCGGAAAAGCGTGATTTTGACTTATTCCAAAGTTTGTAAAACTGGGAATAGCGCACTAAAAACACAAAATATGATGTATTAGGTGCTAGATTCTGCAATATAACGCATTTCTGAGGCAAAATCTTGTTTCTGGACAGATTTACATTAACAAAAATTTCTCAACAAGACTCAGAAAAAACGCTAATAACTCGCTGGAAACGCAAAACTTTGTGCATTTGAGGACGGATTCATGCGTATTATGTTGTATTGGATAGATTTATGTGATTTGCGATACTTTGAAACCGCTGAAAATGTGGTAATTTTGACTTATTTCAAACTTTATATAACTGCAGATAGCGCTGTGAAAACACGAGATATGATGGTTTTGTTGATGGATTCATACATATTATGAGGTCCTGAATAGGAATAAAAACTCTTGATTGTGAAAATCTGCGCGGAAAAGCGTGATTCCGACTTATCCCAGAGTTTGTAAAACTGCAAATAGCACTCTAAAAACACGAAATATGATGTATTTGGTGCTAGATTCTGCCATATAACGCTTTTCTGAAGCAAAATCTTCCTCCTGAGCAGATTTACAAAATCAAAAATTTCTCAACGAGACTCAGAAAAAACGCTGATAGCTCGCTGGAAACGCAAAATTTTGTGCATTCGAAGACGGATCCATACGTATTATGTTGTATTGGATAGATTCATGTTTGCGATACTTTGAAACCGCTGAGAATGTGGTAATTTTGACTGATTTCAAATTTCATATAACTGCAGATTGCGCTCTGAAAACACGAGATATGATGTTTTTGTTGATGGATTCATACATATTATGAGGTCCTGAATAGGAATATGAACTTTTTGATTGTGAAAATCTGCGCGGAAAAGCGTGATTTTGATTTATTCCAAATTTTGAAAAACTGCAAATACCTCTCTAAAAACACGGAATATGATGTATTTGGTGCTAGATTCTGTCATATAACGCATTTCAAAAGCAAAATCTTGCTTCTGAGCAGATTTACAGAATCATAAATTTCTCAACGAGACTCAGAAAAAACGCTGATTACTCGCTGTAAACGCAAAATTTTGTGTATTTGATGACGGATTCATGCGTATTATGCTGTATTGGATAGATTTATGTGATTTGCGATACTTTGAAACCGCTGAGAATGTGGTAATTTTGACTTATACCAAACTTCATATAACTGCAGAGAGCGCTCTGAAAACACGAGATACGATGTTTTTGTTGATGGATTTATACATATTATGAGGTCCTGAATAGAAATATGAACTTTTTGATTGTGAATATCTGCGCGGAAAAGCGTGATTTCGACCTATTCCAAAGTTTGTAGAACTGCGAATAACACACTAAAAACACGAAATATGATGTATTTGGTGCTAGATTCTGCCATATAACGCATTTCTGAAGCAAAATCTTACTTCAGAGCAGATTTACAGAATCAAAAATTTCTCAACGAGACTCAGAAAAAACGCTGATAACTCGCTAAAAACGCAAAATTTTGTGCATTTGAGGACGGATTCATGCGTATTATGTTGTATTGGATAGATTTATGTGATTTGCGATACTTTGAAACCGCTGAGAATGTGATAATTTTGACTTATTTCAAACTTCATACAACTGCAGATAGCGCTCTGAAAACACAAGATATTATGTTTTTGTTGATGGATTCATACATAATATGAGGTCCTGAATAGGAATATGAACTTTTTGATAGTGAAAATCTGCGCGGAAAAGCGTGATTTTGGCTCATTCCAAAGTTTGTAAAACTGCGAATATCACACTTGAAACACAAAATATGATGTATTTGGTGCTAGACTCTGCCATATAACGCATTTCTGAAGCAAAATCTTGTTTCTGAGCAGATTTACAGAATCAAAAATTTCTCAACGAGACTTAGAAAAAACGCTAATAACTCGTTGGATACGCAAAATTTTGTTCATTTGAGGACGGATTCATGCGTATTATGTTGTACTGGATTGATTTATGTGATTTGCGATACTTTGAAACCGCTGATAATGTGTTAATTTTAAATTATTTCAAACTTCATATAACTGCAGATATCGCCCTGAAAACACGAGATATGATGTTTTTGTTGATGGATTCATACATATTATGAGATCCTGAATAGGAATATGAACTTTTTGATTGTGAAAATCTGCGCGAGAAAGCGTGATTCCGAATTATTCCAAAGTTTGTAAAACTGCGAATAGCACTCTAAAAACACGAAATATGATAGATTTGGTGCTAGATTCTGCTATATAACGCATTTCTGGAGCATAATCTTACTTCTGAGCAGACTTACAGAATCTAAAATCTCTCAACAAGACTCAGAGAAAACGCTGATAACTCGCTGGAAACGCAAAATTTTGTGCATTTGAGGACGGATTCATGCGTATTATGTTGTATTGGAATGATTTATGTGACTTGCGATACTTTAAAACTGCTAAGGATATGGTAATTTTGACTTATTTCAAAGTTCATATTACTGCAGATGGCGCTCGGATACACGAGATATGATGTTTATGTTGATGGATTCATATATACTATGAGGTCCTGAATAGGAATATGAACTTCTTGATTGTGAAAATCTGCGCGGAAAAGCATGATTTCGATTTATTTCAAAGCTTGTAAAACTGCAAATAGCACTCTAAAAACACGGAATATGATGTATTTGGTGCTAGATTCTGCCATATAACGCATTTCTGAAGCAAAATCTTGCTTCTGAGCAGATTTACAGAATCAAAAATTTCTCAACGAGATTCAAAAAAAACGCTGATAACTCGCTGGAAACACAAAATTTTGTGCATGTTAAGACGGATTCATTCGCATTATGTTGTATTCGATAGATTCATGCGATTTGCGATACTTTGAAACCGCTGAGAATGTGGTAATTTTGACTTATTCCAAACTTCATATAACTGCAGATAGCGCTCTGAAAACACGAGATATGATGTATTTGTTGATGGATTTATACATATTACGAGGTCCTGAATAGGAATATGAACTTCTTGATTGTGAAAATCTGCGCGAAAAAGCGTGATTCCGACTTATTCCAAAGTTTGTAAAACTGCAAATAGCACTCTAAAAACACGGAATATGTTGTATTTGGTGCTAGCTTCTGCCATATGACGCATTTGTGAAGCAATATCTT
Source organism: Dromius quadrimaculatus (assembly GCA_963989225.1). Classification (NCBI taxonomy): domain Eukaryota; kingdom Metazoa; phylum Arthropoda; class Insecta; order Coleoptera; family Carabidae; genus Dromius; species Dromius quadrimaculatus. Next base: position 264,636 of record CAXDIG010000200.1, read on the forward strand.
GTTTTTGAGCAGAATTACAGAATCAAAAATTTCTCAACGAGACTCAGAAAAGACGCTGATAACTCGCTGGAAACGCAGAATTTTGTGTATTTGAGGACGCATTTATGCGTGTTATGCTGTATTGGATAGATTTATGTGATTTGCGATACTTTGAAACCGCTGAGAATGCGGTAATTTTGACTTATTTCAAACTTCATATAACTGCAGATAGCGCTCTGAAAACATGAGATATGATGTTTTTGTTGATGAATTCATACAGATTATGAGGTCCTGAATAGGAATATGAACTTTTTGATTGTGAAAATCTGCGCGGAAAAGCGTGATTACGACTTATTCCAAAGTTTGTAAAACTGCGAATAGCACACTGAAAACACAAAATATGATGTATTTGGTGCTAGACTCTGCCACATAACGCATGTCTGAAGCAAAATCTTGTTCCTGAGCAGATTTACAGAATCAAAAATTTCCCAACGAGACTCAGAAAAAACGCTGATAACTCGCTGGAAACGCAAAATTTTGTGAATTTGAGGACGGATTCATGCGAATTATGTTGTATTGGATAGATTTATGTGATTTGCGATACTATGAAACCGCTGAGAATGTGGTAATTTTAACTTATTTCAAACTTCATATAACTGCAGATAGCGCTCTGAAAACACGAGATATGATGTTTTTGTTGATGGATTCATACATACTATGAGGTCCTGAATAGGAATATGAACTTTTTGATTGTGAAAATCTGCGCGGAAAAGCGTGATTTCGACTTATTCCAGAGTTTGTAAAACTGCGAATAGCACTCTAAAAATACGAAATATGATGTATTAGGTGCTAGATTCTACCATATAACGCATTTCTGAAGCAAAATCTTGCTTCTGAGCAGATTAACAGAATCAAAAATTTCTCAACGAGACTCAGAAAAAACGCTGAAAACACGATGGAAAGGCAAAATTTTGTGATTTTGAGGACGGATTCATGCGTATTATGTTGTATTGGATAGATTTATGTGATTTGCGATACTTTGAAACCGCTGAGAATGTGGTGATTTTACTTATTTCAAACTTCATATAACTGCAGATAGCGCTCTGAAAACATGAGATATGATGTTTTTGTTGATGGATTCATACATATTATTAGGTCCTGAATAGGAATATGAACTTTTTGATTGTGAATATCTGCGCGGAAAGCGTGATTTCGACTTATTCCAATGTTTGTAAAACTGCAAATAGCACTCTAAAAACACGAAATATGATGTATTTGGTGCTAGATTCTGCAATACAACGCATTTCTGAAGCAAAATCTTGTTTCTGAGCAGATTTACAGAATCAAAAAATTTTCAACGAGACTCAGAAAAAACGCTGATAACTCGCTGGAAACGCAAAATTTTGTGCATTCGAGGACGGATTCATGCGTATCATGTTGTACTGGATAGATTTATGTGATTTGCGATACTTTGAAACCGCTGAGAATGTGGTAATTTTGACTTATTTCAAACTTCATATAACTGCAGATAGCGCTCTGAAAACACGAGATATGATGTTTTTATTGATGGATTCATACATATTATGAGGTCCTGAATAGAAATATGAACTTTTTGATTGTGAAAATTTGCGCGGAAGAGCGTGATTTCGACTTATTCCAAAGCTTGTAAAACTGCGAATAGCACACTAAAAACACGAAATATGATGTATTTGGTGCTAGACTCTGCCACATAACGCATGTCTGAAGCAAAATCTCGCTTCTGAGCAGATTTACAGAATCAAAAATTCCTCTACGAGACTCAGAAAAAACGCTGATAACTTGCTGGAAACGCAAAATTTTGTGCATTCGAGGACGGATTCATGCGTATTATGTTGTGTTGGATAGATTTATGTGATTTGCGATACTTTGAAACCGCTGAGAATGTGGTAATTTTGACTCATTTCAAACTTCATATAACTGCAGATAGCGCTCTGAAAACACGATATATGATGTTTTTGTTGATGGATTCATACATATCATCAGGTACCTAATAGGAATATGAACTTTTTGATTGTGATAATCTGCGCGGAAAAGCGTGATTTCGATTTATTTCAAAGTTTGTAAAACTGCGAATAGCACACTAGAAACACGAAATATGATGTATTTGGTGCAAGACTCTGCCATATAACGCATTTCTGAAGCAAAATCTTGTTTCTGAACAGATTTACAGAATAAAAATTTCTCAACGAGCCCCAGAAAAAACGCTGATAACTCGCTGGAAACGCAGAATTCTGTGCATTTGAGGACGGATTCATGCGTATTATGTTGTATTGGTTAGATTTATGTGATTGGCGATACTTTGAAACCGCTGAGAATGTGATAATTTTGACTTATTTCAAACTTCATATAACTGCAGATAGCGCTCTGAAAATACGAGATATGATGTTTTTGTTGATGGATTTATACATATTATGAGATCCTGAATGAGAATATGAACTTTTTGATTGTGAAAATCTGCGCGGAAAAGCGTGATTTCGACTTATTCCAAAGTTTGTGAAACTGCAAATAGCACTCTAAAAATACTGAATATGATGTATTTGGTCCTCCATTCTGCCATATAACGCATTTCTGAAGCAAAATCTTGCTTCTGAGCAGATTTACAAAATCAGAAATTTCTCAACGAGACTCAGAAAAAACGCTGATAACTCGCTGGAAACGCAAAATTTTGTGCATTTGAGGACGGATTCATGCGTATTATGTTGTATTGGATAGATTTATGTGATTTGCGATATTTGAAACCGCTGAGAATGTGGTAATTTTGACTTATTTCAAACTTCATATAACTGCAGATAGCGCTCTGAAAACACGGGATATGATGTTCTTGTTGACGGATTCATACATATTATGAGGTCCTGAATAGGAATATGAACTTTTTGATTGTGAAAATCTGCGCGGAAAGCGTGATTTCGACTAATTCCAATGTTTGTAAAACTGCTGATAGCACTCTAAAAACACAAAATATGATGTATTTGGTGCTAGATTCTGCAATATAACGCATTTCTAAAGCAAAATCTTGTTTCTGAGCAGATTTACAAAATCAAAAATTTCTCAACGAGACTCAGAAAAAACGCTGATAACTCGCTGGAAACGCAAAATTTTGTGCATTTGAGGACGGAATAATGCGTATTATGTTGTATTGGATAGATTTATGTGATTTGCGATACTTTGAAACCGCTGAGAATGTGGTAATTTTGACTTATTCCAAACTTCATATAACTGCAGATAGCGCTCTGAAAACACGAGATATGATGTTTTTGTTTATAGATTCATACATACTATGATGTCCTGAATAGGAATATGAACTTTTTTATTGTGGAAATCTGCGCGGAAAAGCGTGATTTCGACTTATTCCAAAGTTTGTAAAACTGCGAATAGCACTCTAAAAACACGAAATATGATGTATTTGGTGCTAGATTCTGCCACATAACGCATTTCTGGAGCAAAATCTTGCTTCTGAGCAGATTTACAGAATCAAAAATTTCTCAACGAGACTCAGAAAAAACGCTGATAACTCGCTGGAAACGCAGAATTTTGTGCATTTGAGGACGGATTCATGCGTATTATGTTGTCTTGGATAGATTTATGTGATTTGCGATACTTAGAATCCGCTGAGAATGTGGTAATTTTGACTTATTTCAAACTTCATATAACTGCAGATAGCGCTCTGAAAACACGAGATATGATGTTTTTGTTGATGGATTCATACATATTATGTGGTCCTGAATGGGAATATGAACTTTTTGACTGTGAATATCTGCGCGGAAAGCGTGATTTCGACTCATTCCAATGTTTGTAAAACTGCAAAAAGCACTCTAAAAACACGAAATATGATGTATTTGGTGCTAGATTCCGCAATATAACGCATTTCTGAAGCAAAATCTTGTCTCTGAGCAGATTTACAGAATCAAAAATTTCTCAACGAGCCTCAGAAAAAAACGCTGATAACTCGCTGGAAACGCAAAATTTTGTGCATTTGAGAACGGATTCATGCGTATTATGTTGTATTGGATAGATTTATGTGATTTGCGATACTTTGAAACCGCTGAGAATGTGGTAATTTTGACTTATTTCAAACTTCATATAACTGCAGATAGCGCTCTGAAAACACGGGATATGATGTTTTTGTTGATGGATTCATACATATTATGAGGTCCTGAATAGGAATATGAATTTTTTGATTGTGAAAATCTGCGCGGAAAAGCGTGATTTCGATTTATTCCAAAGTTTGTAAAACTGCGAATAGCACACTAAAAACACAAAATATGATGTATTTGGTGCTAGACTCTGCCATATAACGCATGTCTGAAGCAAAATCTTGTTTCTGAGCAGATTTACAGGATCAAAAATTTCTCTACGAGACTCAGAAAAAACGCTGATAACTCGCTGGAAACGCAAAATTTTGTGCATTTGAGGAAGGATTGATGCGTATTATGTTGTATTGGATAGATTTATGTGATTTGCGATACTTTGAAACCGCTGAGAATGTGGTAATTTTGACTTATTTCAAACTTCATATAACTGCAGATAGCGCTCTGAAAACACGAGATATGATGTTTTCGTTGATGGATTCATACATACTATGAGGTTCTGAATAGGAATATGAACTTTTTGTTTGTGAAAATCTGCGCGAAAAAGCGTGATTCCGACTCATTCCAAAGTTTGTAAAACTGCGAATAGCGCACTTAAAACACAAAATATGATGTATTTGGTGCTAGACTCTGCCATATAACGCATTTCTGAAGCAAAATCTTGTTCCTGAACAGATTTACAGAATCAAAAATTTTTCAACGAGACTCAGAAAAAACGCTGATAACTCGCTGGAAACGCAAAATTTTGTGCATTTGAGAACGGATTCATGCGTATTATGTTGTATTGGATAGATTTATGTGATTTGCGATACTTTGAAACCGCTGAGAATGTGGTAATTTTGACTTATTTCAAACTTCATATAACTGCAGATAGCGCTCTGAAAACACGAGATATGATGTTTCTGTTGATGGATTAATACATATTATGAGGTCCTGAATAGGAATATGAACTTTTTGATTGTGAAAATCTGCGCGGAAAAGCGTGATTTCGACTTATTCCAAAGTTTGTAAAACTGCGAATAGCACACTAAAAACACAAAATATGATGTATTTGGTGCTAGACTCTGCCACATAACGCATAGTCCGTGAGACAGTGCATAAATTTTTTGATGATTACCGCTCACTTGAAACTTTGTGAGTGGCTTCATTGTGATGAGTCCGACAACTTTCTCATCTGGCAAAATTCTAGATTTGGGGGCGTCGCCCCGCGAGGGCTAATTAATTGAAAGAATCTTACCGTAATACTGATCTTTACACTAATCTAAAGATTTTCTGATGATAAAATGAAGGAAAAATGTTGTCCGACATGAATATTGAGGCTACCGGTGAGTCCGACTTGTCATAAGTACCAACATGCTCACCATTAGTACCAACAAACTCATGACAAGTGCGGCTTGTCGGTTTCACCGGTTGCCTCAATATTCATGTCGGAAAATATTTTTCCTTCATTCTATTATCAAGAAATCTCTCGATTAGTGTAAAGATCAGTATTACGGTGATTTTCTTTCAATTGATTTGCCCTCGCGGGTAAACGCCCCTAAATCTAGAATTTTGCTAAATGAAAAAGTTGTCGGACTCATCACAATGAAGCCACTCAAAAAGTTTCAAATGAGCGGTAATCAACAAAAAATTTAGGCGCTGTTTCACGGACTAGCATGTCTAAAGCAAAATCTTGTTTCTGAGCAGATTTACAGAATCAAAAATTTCTCAACGAGACTCAGAAAAAACGCTGATAACTCGCTGGAAACGCAAAATTTTGTGCATTTGAGGACGGATTCATGCGTATTATGTTGTATTGGATAGATTTATGTGATTTGCGGTACTTTGAAACCGCTGAGAATGTGGTAATTTTGACTTATTTAAAACTTCATATAACTGCCGATAGCGCTCTGAAAACACAAGATAAGATATTTTTGTTGATGGATTCATACATATTATAAGGTCCTGAATAGGAATATGAACTTTTTGATTGTGAAAATCTGCGCGGAAAAGCGTGATTTCGACTTATTCCAAAGTTTGTAAAACTGCGAATAGCACACTAAAAACACGAAATATGATGTATTTGGTGCCAGACTCTGCCATATAACGCATTTCTGAAGCAGAATCTTGTTTCTGAGCAGATTTACAGAATCAAAAATTTCTCAACGAGACTAAGAAAAAACGCTGATAACTCGCTGTAAACGCAAAATTTTGTGCATTTGAGGACGGATTCATGCTTTTTATGTTGTATTGGATAGATTTATGTGATTTGCGATACTTTGAAACCGCTGAGAATGTGGTAATTTTGACTTATTTCAAACTTCATATAACTACAGATAGCGCTCTGAAAACACGAGATATGATGTTTTTGTTGATGGATTCATACATATTATAAGGTCCTGAATAGGAATATGAACATTTTGATTGTGAAAATCTGCGCGAAAAAACGTGATTTCGACTTATTCCAAAGTTTGTAAAACTGCGAATAGCACACTAAAAACACGAAATATGATGTATTTTGTGCTAGACTCTGCCATATAACGCATTTCTGAAGCAAAATCTTATTTCAGAGCAGATTCACAGATTCAAAAATTTCTCAAAGAGACTCAGAAAAAACGCTGATAACTCGCTGGAAACGCAAAATTTTGTGCATTTGAAGACGCATTCATGCGTATTATGTTGTATTGGATAGATTTATGTGATTTGCGATACTTTGAAACCGCTGAGAATGTGGTAATTTTGACTTATTTCAAACATCATATAACTGCAGATAGCGCTCTGAAAACACGAGATATGATGTTTTTGTTGATGGATTCATACATATTATGAGGTCCTGAATAGGTATATGAACTTTTTGATTGTGAAAATCTTTGCGGAAAAGCGTGATTTCGACTATTCCAAAGTTTTTAAAACTGCAAATAGCACTTTCAAAACACGGAATATGATGTATTTGGTGCTAGATTCTGCCATATCACGCATTTCTGAAGCAGAATCTTGTTTCTGAGCAGATTTACAGAAACAAAAATTTTTCAACGAGACTCAGAAAAAACGCTGATAACTCGCTGGAAACGCAGAATTTCATGCAGTTGAGGACGGATTCATGCGTATCATGTTGTATTGGATAGATTCATGTGATTTGCGATACTTTGAAACCGCTGAGAATGTGGTAATTTTGACTTATTTCAAACTTCATATAACTGCAGTTAGCGCTCTGAAAACACGAGATATGATGTTTTTGAAGATGGATTCATAAATATTATGAGGTCCTGAATAGGAATATGAACTTTTTGATTGTGAGAATCTGCGCGGAAAAGCGTGATTTCGACTTATTCCAAAGTTTGTACAACTTCAAATTGCACTCTAAAAACACGGAATATGATGTATTTGGTGCTAGATTCTGCCATATAACGCATTTCTGGAGCAAAATCTTACTTCTGAGCAGATTTACAGAATCAAAAATTTCTCAACGAGACTCAGAAGAAACGCTGATAACTCGCTGGAAACGCAAAATTTGTGCATTTGAGGACGGATTCATGCGTATTATGTTGTATTGGATAGATTTATGTGATTTGCGATACTTTGAAACCGCTGAGAATGTGGTAATTTTGACTTATTTCAAACTTCATATAACTGCAGATAGCGCTCTGAAAACACGAGATATGATGTTTCTGTTGATGGATTAATACATATTATGAGGTCCTGAATAGGAATATGAACTTTTTGATTGTGAAAATCTGCGCGGAAAAGCGTGATTTCGACTTATTCCAAAGTTTGTAAAACTGCGAATAGCACACTAAAAACACAAAATATGATGTATTTGGTGCTAGACTCTGCCACATAACGCATAGTCCGTGAGACAGTGCATAAATTTTTTGATGATTACCGCTCACTTGAAACTTTGTGAGTGGCTTCATTGTGATGAGTCCGACAACTTTCTCATCTGGCAAAATTCTAGATTTGGGGGCGTCGCCCCGCGAGGGCTAATTAATTGAAAGAATCTTACCGTAATACTGATCTTTACACTAATCTAAAGATTTTCTGATGATAAAATGAAGGAAAAATGTTGTCCGACATGAATATTGAGGCTACCGGTGAGTCCGACTTGTCATAAGTACCAACATGCTCACCATTAGTACCAACAAACTCATGACAAGTGCGGCTTGTCGGTTTCACCGGTTGCCTCAATATTCATGTCGGAAAATATTTTTCCTTCATTCTATTATCAAGAAATCTCTCGATTAGTGTAAAGATCAGTATTACGGTGATTTTCTTTCAATTGATTTGCCCTCGCGGGTAAACGCCCCTAAATCTAGAATTTTGCTAAATGAAAAAGTTGTCGGACTCATCACAATGAAGCCACTCAAAAAGTTTCAAATGAGCGGTAATCAACAAAAAATTTAGGCGCTGTTTCACGGACTAGCATGTCTAAAGCAAAATCTTGTTTCTGAGCAGATTTACAGAATCAAAAATTTCTCAACGAGACTCAGAAAAAACGCTGATAACTCGCTGGAAACGCAAAATTTTGTGCATTTGAGGACGGATTCATGCGTATTATGTTGTATTGGATAGATTTATGTGATTTGCGGTACTTTGAAACCGCTGAGAATGTGGTAATTTTGACTTATTTAAAACTTCATATAACTGCCGATAGCGCTCTGAAAACACAAGATAAGATATTTTTGTTGATGGATTCATACATATTATAAGGTCCTGAATAGGAATATGAACTTTTTGATTGTGAAAATCTGCGCGGAAAAGCGTGATTTCGACTTATTCCAAAGTTTGTAAAACTGCGAATAGCACACTAAAAACACGAAATATGATGTATTTGGTGCCAGACTCTGCCATATAACGCATTTCTGAAGCAGAATCTTGTTTCTGAGCAGATTTACAGAATCAAAAATTTCTCAACGAGACTAAGAAAAAACGCTGATAACTCGCTGTAAACGCAAAATTTTGTGCATTTGAGGACGGATTCATGCTTTTTATGTTGTATTGGATAGATTTATGTGATTTGCGATACTTTGAAACCGCTGAGAATGTGGTAATTTTGACTTATTTCAAACTTCATATAACTACAGATAGCGCTCTGAAAACACGAGATATGATGTTTTTGTTGATGGATTCATACATATTATAAGGTCCTGAATAGGAATATGAACATTTTGATTGTGAAAATCTGCGCGAAAAAACGTGATTTCGACTTATTCCAAAGTTTGTAAAACTGCGAATAGCACACTAAAAACACGAAATATGATGTATTTTGTGCTAGACTCTGCCATATAACGCATTTCTGAAGCAAAATCTTATTTCAGAGCAGATTCACAGATTCAAAAATTTCTCAAAGAGACTCAGAAAAAACGCTGATAACTCGCTGGAAACGCAAAATTTTGTGCATTTGAAGACGCATTCATGCGTATTATGTTGTATTGGATAGATTTATGTGATTTGCGATACTTTGAAACCGCTGAGAATGTGGTAATTTTGACTTATTTCAAACATCATATAACTGCAGATAGCGCTCTGAAAACACGAGATATGATGTTTTTGTTGATGGATTCATACATATTATGAGGTCCTGAATAGGTATATGAACTTTTTGATTGTGAAAATCTTTGCGGAAAAGCGTGATTTCGACTATTCCAAAGTTTTTAAAACTGCAAATAGCACTTTCAAAACACGGAATATGATGTATTTGGTGCTAGATTCTGCCATATCACGCATTTCTGAAGCAGAATCTTGTTTCTGAGCAGATTTACAGAAACAAAAATTTTTCAACGAGACTCAGAAAAAACGCTGATAACTCGCTGGAAACGCAGAATTTCATGCAGTTGAGGACGGATTCATGCGTATCATGTTGTATTGGATAGATTCATGTGATTTGCGATACTTTGAAACCGCTGAGAATGTGGTAATTTTGACTTATTTCAAACTTCATATAACTGCAGTTAGCGCTCTGAAAACACGAGATATGATGTTTTTGAAGATGGATTCATAAATATTATGAGGTCCTGAATAGGAATATGAACTTTTTGATTGTGAGAATCTGCGCGGAAAAGCGTGATTTCGACTTATTCCAAAGTTTGTACAACTTCAAATTGCACTCTAAAAACACGGAATATGATGTATTTGGTGCTAGATTCTGCCATATAACGCATTTCTGGAGCAAAATCTTACTTCTGAGCAGATTTACAGAATCAAAAATTTCTCAACGAGACTCAGAAGAAACGCTGATAACTCGCTGGAAACGCAAAATTTGTGCATTTGAGGACGGATTCATGCGTATTATGTTGTATTGGATAGATTTATGTGATTTGCGATACTTTGAAACCGCTGAGAATGTGGTAATTTTGACTTATTTCAAACTTCATATAACTGCAGATAGCGCTCGGAAAACACGAGATATGATGTTTTTGTTGATGGATTCATACATATTATGAGGTCCTGGATAGGAATATGAACTTTTTGATTGTGAAAATCTGCGCGAGAAAGCGTGATTTCGACCTATTCCAGAGTTTGTAAAACTGCGAATAGCACACTAAAAACACGAAAAATGATGTATTTGGTGCTAGACTCTGCCACATAACGCATGTCTGAAGCAAAATCTTGTTTCTGAGCAGATTTACTGAATCAAAAATTTCTCAACGAGACTTAGAGGAAACGCTGATAACTCGCTGGAAACGCGAAATTTTGTGCATTTGAGGACGGATTCATGCGTATTATGTTGTATTGGATAGATTTATGTGATATGCGATACTTTAAAACCGCTGAGGATGTGGTAATTTTGACTTACTTCAGACTTCATATAACTGCAGATAGCGCTCTGAAAACACGAGTTATGATGTTTTTGTTGATGGATTCATACATATTATGAGATACTGAATAGGAATATGAACTTCTTGATTGTGTAAATCTGCGCGAAAAAGCGTGATTTCGACTCATTCCAAAATTTGTAAAACGGCAAATAGCACACTAAAAACACGGAATATGATGTATTTGGTCCTCGATTCTGCCAGATAACGTATTTCTGAAGCAAAATCTTGCTCCTGAGCAGATTTACAAGATCAAAAATTTCTCAACGAGACTCAGAAAAAACGCTGATAACTCGCTGAAAACGCAAAATTTTGTGCATTTGAGGACGGGTTTATGCGTATTATGTTGTATTGGATAGATTTATGTGATTTGCGATACTTTGGAACCGCTGAGAATGTGGTAATTTTGACTTACTTCAAACTTCATATAACTGCAGATAGCGCTCTGGAAACACGAGATATGATGTTTTTGTTGATGGATTCATAAATATTATGAGGTCCTGAATAGGATAATGTACTTTTTGATTGTGGGAGTCTGCGCGAAAAAGCGTGATTCCGACTTATTCCAAAGTTTGTAAAACTGCGAATAGCACTCTAAAAACACGAAATATGATGTATTTGGTGCTAGATTCTGCCACATAACGCATTTCTGAAGCAAAATCTTATTTCTTAGCAGATTTACAGAATCAAAAATTCTTCAACGAGACTCAGAAAAAACGCTGATAACTCGCTGGAAACGCAATATTTTGTGCATTTAAGAGAATTCATGCGTATTATGTTGTATTGGATAGATAAATGTGATTTGTGATATTTTGAAACCGCTGAGAATGTGGTAATTTTGACATTTCAAACTTCATATAACTGCAGATAGCGCTCTGAAAACACGAGATATGATGTTTTTGTTTATGGATTCATTAATTTTATGAGGTCCTGAATAGGAATATGAACTTTTTGATTGTGAGAATCTGCGCGGAAAAGCGTGATTTCGACCTATTCAAAAGTTTGTACAACTGCAAATAGCACTCTAAAAACACGGAATATAATGTATTCGGTGCTAGATTCTGCCATATAACGCATTCCTGAAGCAAAATCTTACTACTGAGCAGATATACAGAATCAAAAATCTCTCAACGAGACTCAGTAAAAACAAAGATAACTCGCTGGAAACGAAAAATTTTGTGCATTTGAGGACGGATTCATGCATATTATGTTGTATTGGATAGATTCATGTGATTTGCGATACTTTGAAACCGCTGAGAATGTGGTAATTTTGACTTATTTCAAACTCCATATAACTGCAGATAGCGCTCTGAAAACACGAGATATGATGTTTGTTGATGGATTCATAAATATTATGAGGTCCTGAATAGGAGTATGAACTTTTTGATTGTGAGAATTTGCGCGGAGAAGCGTGATTCCGACTTATTCCAAAGTTTGTACAACTGCAAATTGCACTTTAAAAACACGGAATATGATGTATTTGGTGCTAGATTCTGCCATATAACGCATTTCTGAAGCAAAATCTTACTTCTGAGCAGATTTACAGAATCAAAAATTTCTCAACGAGACTCAGAAGAAACGCTGATAACTCGCTGGAAACGCGATATTTTGTGCATTTGAGGACGGATTCATGCGTATTATGTTGTATTGGATAGATTTATGTGATTTGCGATACTTTGAAACCGCTGAGAATGTGGTAATTTTGACTTATTTCAAACTTCATATAACTGCAGATAGCGCTCGGAAAACACGAGATATGATGTTTTTGTTGATGGATTCATACATATTATGAGGTCCTGAATAGGAATATGAACTTTTTGATTGTGAAAATCTGCGCGGGAAAGCGTGATTTCGACCTATTCCAAAGTTTGTAAAACTGCGAATAGCATACTAAAAACACGAAAAATGATGTATTTGGTGCTAGACTCTGCCACATAACGCATGTCTGAAGCAAAATCTTGTTTCTGAGCAGATTTACAGAATCAAAAATTTCTCAACGAGACTCAGAGAAAACGCTGAAAACTCGCTGGAAACGCAAAATTTTGTGCATTTTAGGACGAATTCATGCGTATTATGTTGTATAGGATAGATTAATGTGATTTGTGATATATTGAAACCGCTGAGAATGTGGTAATTTTGACTTACTTCAGACTTCATATAACTGCAGATAGCGCTTTGAAAACACGAGATATGATGTTTTTGTTGATGGATTCATACATATTATGAGATCCTGAATAGGAATATGAACTTTTTGATTGTGGTAATCTGCGCGAAAAAGCGTGATTTCGACTAATTCCAAAGTTTGTGAAACGGCAAATAGCACACTAAAAACACGGAATATGATGTATTTGGTCCTCGATTCTGCCAGATAACGCATTTCTGGAGCAAAATCTTGCTCCTGAGCAGATTTACAGAATCAAAAATTTCTCAACGAGACTAAGAAAAAACGCTGATAACTCGCTGAAAACGCAAAATTTTGTGCATTTGAGGACGGATTTATGCGTATTATGTTGTATTGGATAGATTTATGTGATTTGCGATACTTTGGAACCACTGAGAATGTGGTAATTTTGACTTACTTCAAACTTCATATAACTGCCGATAGCGCTCTGGAAACACGAGATATGATGTTTTTGTTGATGAATTCATACATATTATGAGGTCCTGAATAGGAATATGAACTTTTTGATTGTGGAAATCTGCGCGAAAAAGCGTGATTCCGACTTATTCCAAAGTTTGTAAAACTGCGAATAGCACTCTAATAACACGAAATATGATGTATTTGGTGCTAGATTCTGCAACATAACGCATTTCTGAAGCAAAATCTTGTTTCTAAGCAGATTTACAGAATCAAAAATTCTTCAACGAGACTCAGAAAAAACGCTGATAACTTGCTGGAAACGCAAAATTTTGTGCATTTGAGGATGGATTCATGCGTATTATGTTGTATTTGATAGATTAATGTGATTTGTGATATTTTGAAACCGCTGAGAATGTGGTAATTTTGACATTTCAAACTTCATATAACTGCAGATAGCGCTCGGAAAACACGAGATATGATGTTTTTGTTGATGGACTCATACATATTATGAGGTCCTGAATAGGAATATAAACTTTTTGATTGTGAAAATCTGCGCGGGAAAGCGTGATCTCGACCTATTCCAAAGTTTGTAAAACTGCGAATAGCACACTAAAAACACGAAAAATGATGTATTTGGTGCTAGACTCTGCCACATAACGCATGTCTGAAGCAAAATATTGTTTCTGAGCATATTTACTAAATCAAAAATTTCTCAACGAGACTCAGAGAAAACGCTGATAACTCGCTGGGAACGCGAAATTTTGTGCATTTGAGGAGGAATTCATGCGTATTATGTTGTATTGGATAGATTTATGTGATATGCGATACTTTGAAACCGCTGAGGATGTGGTAATTTTGACTTACTTCAAACTTCATATAACTGCAGATAGCGCTCTAAAAACACGAGATATGATGATTCTGTTGATGGATTCATAAATATCATGAGGTCTTGAATAGGAATATGAACTTTTTGATTGTGAGAATCCGCGCGGAAAATCGTGATTCCGACTTATTCCAAAGTTTGTACAACTGCAAATTGCACTCTAAAAACACGGAATATGATGTATTTGGTGCTAGATTCTGCCATATAACGCATTTCTGGAGCAAAATCTTACTTCTGAGCAGATTTACAGAATCAAAAATTTCTCAACGAGACTCAGAAAAAACGCTGATAACTCGCTGGAAACGCAAAATTTTGTGCATTTGAGGACGGATTCATGCGTATTATGTTGTATTAGATAGATTTATGTGATTTGCGATACTTTAAAACCGCTGAGGACGTGGTAATTTTGACTTACTTCAAACTTCATATAACTGCAGATAGCGCTCTAAAAACACGAGATATGATGTTTTTGTTGATGGATTCAGACATATTATGAGGTCCTGAATAGGAATATGAACTTTTTGATTGTAAAAATCTGCGCGGAAAAGCGTGATTTCGACTATTCCAAAGTTTGTAAAACTGCAAATAGCACTTTCAAAACACAAAATATGATGTATTTGGTGCTAGATTCTGTCATATCACATATTTCTGAAGCAGTATCTTGTTTCTGAGCAGATTTACAGAAACAAAAATTTTTCAACGAGACTCAGGAAAAACGCTGATAACCCGCTGGAAACGCAGAATTTCGTGCAGTTGAGGACGAATTCATGCGTATTATGTTGTATTGGATAGATTCATGTGATTTGCGAAACCGCTGAGGATGTGGTAATTTTGACTTACTTCAAACTTCATATAACTGCAGATAGCGCTCTAAAAACACGAGATATGATGATTCTGTTGATGGATTCATAAATATCATGAGGTCTTGAATAGGAATATGAACTTTTTGATTGTTAGAATCCGCGCGGAAAAGCGTGATTCCGACTTATTCCAAAGTTTGTACAACTGCAAATTGCACTCTAAAAACACGGAATATGATGTATTTGGTGCTAGATTCTGCCATATAACGCATTTCTGGAGCAAAATCTTACTTCTGAGCAGATTTACAGAATCAAAAATTTCTCAACGAGACTCAGAAAAAACGCTGATAACTCGCTGGAAACGAAAAATTTTGTGCATTTGAGGACGGATTCATGCGTATTATGTTGTATTAGATAGATTTATGTGATTCATAAATATTATGAGGTCCTTAATAGGAATATGAACTTTTTGATTGTGAGAATCTGCGCGGAAAAGCGTGATTTTGACTTATTCCAAAGTTTGTACAACTTCAAATTGCACTCTAAAAACACGGAATATGATGTATTTGGTGCTAGATTCTGCCATATAACGCATTTCTGAAGCAAAATCTTACTTCTGAGCAGATTTACAGAATCAAAAATTTCTCAGCGAGACTCAGAAAAAACGCTGATAACTCGCTGGTAACGCAAAATTTTGTGCATTGAGGACGGATTCATGCGTATTATGTTATATTGGATAGATTTATGTGATTTGCGATATTTTGAAACCGCTGAGAATGTGGTAATTTTGACTTATTTTAAACTTCATATAACTGCAGATAGCGCTCGAAAAACACGAGATATGATGTTTTTGTTGATGGATTCATACATATTATGAGGTCCTGAATAGGAATATGAACTTTTTTTTTTGATAGTGAAAATCTGCGCGGGAAAGCGTGATTTCGACCTATTTCAAAGTTTGTAAAACTGCGAATAGCACACTAAAAACACGAAAAATGATGTATTTGGTGCTAGACTCTGCCACATAACGCATGTCTGAAGCAAAATATTGTTTCTGAGCAGATTTACTGAATCAAAAATTTCTCAACGAGACTCAGAGAAAACGCTGATAACTCGCTGGAAACGCGAAATTTTGTGCATTTGAGGACGAATTCATGCGTATTATGTTGTATTGGATAGATTTATGTGATATGCGATACTTTGAAACCGCTGAGGATGTGGTAATTTTGACTTACTTCAGACTTCATATAACTGCAGATAGCGCTCTGAAAACACGAGATATGATGTTTTTGTTGATGGATTCATACATATTATGAGATCCTGAATAGGAATATGAACTTTTTGATTGTGGAAATCTGCGCGAAAAAGCGTGATTTCGACTAATTCCAAAGTTTGTAAAACGGCAAATAGCACACTAAAAACACGGAATATGATGTATTTGGTCCTCGATTCTGCCAGATAACGCATTTCTGAAGCAAAATCTTGCTCCTGAGCAGATTTACAGAATCAAAAATTTCTCAACGAGACTAAGAAAAAACGCTGATAACTCGCTAAAAACGCAAAATTTTGTGCATTTGAGGACGGATTTATGCGTATTATGTTGTATTGGATAGATTTATGTGATTTGCGATACTTTGGAACCGCTGAGAATGTGGTAATTTTGACTTACTTCAAACTTCATATAACTGCAGATAGCGCTCTGAAAACACGAGATATGATGGTTTTGTTGATGGATTCATACATATTATGAGGTCCTGAATAGGAATATGAACTTTTTGATTGTAAAAATCTGCGCGGAAAAGCGTGATTTCGACTATTCCAAAGTTTTTAAAACTGCAAATAGCACTTTCAAAACACAAAATATGATGTATTTGGTGCTAGATCCTGCCATATCACGCATTTCTGAAGCAAAATCTTGTTTCTGAGCAGATTTACAGAATCAAAAATTTTTCAACGAGACTCAGAAAAAACGCTGATAACTCGCTGGAAACGCAAAATTTTGTGCATTTGAGGACGGATTCATGCCTATTATGTTGTATCGGATAGATTTATAAGACTTGCGATACTTTGAAACCTCTGAGAATGTGGTAATTTTGACTTATTTCAAACTTCATATAACTGCAGATAGCGCTCAGAAAACACGAGATATGATGTTTTTGTTGATAGATTCATAAATATTATGAGGTCCTGAATAGGAATATGAACTTTTTGATTGGGAGAATCTGCGCGGAGAAGCGTGATTTCGACTTATTCCAAAGTTTGTACAACTGCAAATAGCACTCTAAAAACACGGAATATGATGTATTTGGTGCTAAATTCTGCCATATAACGCATTTCTGAAGCAAAATCTTACTTCTAAGCAGATTTACAGAATCAAAAATTTCTCAACGAGACTCAGAAAAAACGCTGATCACTCGCTGGAAACGCAAAATCTTGTTCATTTGAGGACGGATTCATGCGTATTATGTTGTATTGGATAGATTTATGTGATTTGCGATACTTCAAAACCGCTGAGGATGTGGTAATTTTGACTTACTTCAAACTTCATATAACTGCAGATAGCGCTCTGAAAACACGAGATATGATGTTGTTGTTGATATATTCATACATATTATGAGGTCCTGAATAGGTATATGTACTTTTTGATTGTGAAAATCTGCGCAGAAAAGCGTGATTTCGACTATTCCAAAGTTTGTAAAACTGCAAATAGCACGTTCAAAACACAAAATATGATGTATTTGGTGCCAGATTCTGCCATATCACGCATTCCTAAAGCAAAATCCTGTTTCTGAGCAGATTTACAGAATCAAAAATTTTTCAACGAGACTCAGAAGAAACGCTGATAACTCGCTGGAAACGCAAAATTTTGTACATTTGAGGACGGATTCATGCCTATTATGTTGATTCGGATAGATTTATGTGATTCGCGATACTTTAAAACCGCTGAGAATGTGGTAATTTGGACTTATTTTAAACTTCATATAACTGCAGATAGCGCCATATCACGCATTTCTGAAGCTAAATCTTGTTTCTGAGCAGATAAACAGAATCAAAAATTTCTCAACGAGACTCAGAATAAACGCTGATAACTCTCTGGAAACGCAAAATTTTGTTTATTTGGGGACGGATTCATGCGTATTATGTTGTATTGGATAGATTTATGTGATTTGCGATACTTTGAAACCGCTGAGGATGTGGTAATTTTGACTTACTTCAAACTACATATAACTGCAGATAGCGCTCTGAAAACACGAGATATGATGTTTCTGTAATGGATTCATAAATATTATGAGGTCCTGAATAGGAATATGAACTTTTTGATTGTGAGAATCCGCGCGGAAAAGCGTGATTCCGACTTATTCCAAAGTTTGTACAACTGCAAATTGCACTCTAAAAACACGGAATATGATGTATTTGGTGCAAGATTCTGCCATACAACGCATTTCTGAAGCAAAATCTTGCTTCTGAGCAGATTTACAGAATCAAAAATTTCTCAACGAGACTCAGAAAAAACGCTGATAACTCGCTGGAAACGCAAAATTTTGTGCATTTGAGGACGGATTCATGCGTATTGTTGCATTGGATAGATTTATGTGATTTGCGATACTTTGAAACCGCTGAGGATGTGGTAATTTTGACTTACTTCAAACTTCATATAACTGCAGATAGCGCTCTGAAAACACGAGATATGATGTTTCTGTTAATGGATTCATAAATATTATGAGGTCCTGAATAGGAATATGAACTTTTAGATTGTGGAAATCTGCGCGGAGAAGCGTGATTTCGACTTATTCCAAAGTTTGTAAAACTGCAAATAGCACTCTAAAAACACGGAATATGATGTATTTGGTCCTCGATTCTGCCATATAACGCATTTCTTGAGCAAAATCTTGTCTCTGAGCAGATTTACAGAATCAAAAATTTTCCAACGAGATTCAGAAAATACGCTGATAACTCGCTGGAAACGCAGAATTTTGTGCATTTGAGGACGGATTCATGCGTATTATGTTGTATTGGATAGATTTATGTGATTTGCGATACTTTGAAACCGCTAAGAATGTGGTAATTTCAACTTATTTCAAACTCCATATAACTGCAGATAGCGCTCCGAAAACTAGAGATATGATGTTTTTGTTAATGGATTCATACATATTATGAGGTCCTGAATAGGAATATGAACTTTTAGATTGTGAAAATCTGCGCGGAGAAGTGTGATTTCAACTTATTCCAAAGTTTGTATAACTGCAAATAGCACTCTAAAAACACGGAATATGATGTATCTGGTCCTCGATTCTGCCATATAACGCATTTCTTAAGCAAAATCTTGTCTCTGAGCAGATATACAGAATCAAAAATTTCTCAACGAGACTCAGAAAAAACGCTGATAACTCGCTGAAAACGCAAAATTTTGTGCAATTGAGGACGGATTCATGCGTATCATGTTATATTGGATAGATTTATGTGATTTGCGATACTTTGAAACCGCTGAGAATGTGGTAATTTTGACTAATTTCGAACTTCATATAACTGCAGATAACGCTCTGAAAACACGAGATATGATGTTTTTGTTGATGGATCCATACATATCATGAGGTCCTAAATAGGAATATGAACTTTTTGATCGTGAAAATTTGCGCGGAAAAGCGTGATTTCGACTTATTCCAAAGTTTGTAAAACTGCGAATAGCACACTAAAAACACGGAATATGATGTATTTGGTGCTAGATTCTGCCATATAACGCATTTCTCAAGCAAATTCTTGCTTCTGAGCAGATTTACAGAATCAAAAATTTCTCAACGAGACTCAGAAAAAACGCTGATAACTCGATGGAAACGCAAAACTCTGTGCATTTTAAGACATATTCATGCGTATTATGTTGCATTGGATAGATTTATGTGATTTGCGATACTTTGAAACTGCTGAAAATGTGATAATTTTGACTTATTTCAAACTTCATATAACTGCAGATAGCGCTCTGAAAACACGAGATATGATGTTTTTGTTGATGGATTCATACATGTTATAAGGTCCTGAATAGGAATATGAACTCTCTGATTGTGAAAATCTGCGCGGAAAAGTGTGATTCCGACTTATCCCAAAGTTTGTTAAACTGCGAATAGCACTCTAAAAACACAAAATATGATGTATTTGGTGCTAGATTCTGCCATATAACGCATTCCTGAAGCAAAATCTTGCTTCTAAGCAGATTAACAGAATCAAAAACTCCTCAACGAGACTCATTAAAAACGCTGATAACTCGCTGGGAACGCAAAATTTTGTGAATAACACACTAAAAACACAAAATATGATGTATTTGGTGCTAGACTCTGCCATATAAAGCATTTCTGAAGCAAATTCTTGCTTCTGAGCAGATTTACAGAAACAAAAATTTCTCAACGAGACTCAGAAAAAACGTTGATAACTCGATGGAAACGCAAAATTTTGTGCATTCGAGGACGGATTCATGCGTATTATGTTCTATTAAATAGATTTATATGATTTGCGATACTTTGATCCGTTGAGAATGTGGTAATTCTGACTTATTTCAAACTTCATATAACTGCAGATAGCGATCTGAAAAAATGGGATATGATGTTTTTGTTGATGGATTCACACATATTATGAGGTCCTGAATAGGAATATGAACTTTTTGATTGTGAAAATCTGCGCGGAAAAGCGTGATTTCGACTTATCCCAAAGTTAGTAAAACTGCAAATAGCACTCTAAAAAGACGTGATATGATGTATTTGGTGCTAGCTTCGGCCATATAACGCATTTCTGAAGCAAAATCTTGTCTCTGAGCAGATATACAGAATCAAAAATTTCTCAACGAGACTCAGAGAAAACGCTGATAACTCGCTGGAAACGCAAGAATTTGTGCATTCGAGGACGAATTCATGCGTATTATGTTGTATTGGATAGATTTATGTGATTTGCGATACTTTGAAACCGCTGAGAATGTGGTAATTTTGACTAATTTCGAACTTCATATAACTGCAGATAACGCTCTGAAAACACGAGATATGATGTTTTTGTTGATGGATTCATACATATTATGAGGTCCTGAATAGGAATATGAACTTTTTGATTGTGAAAATCTGCGCGGCGAAGAGTGATTTCGACTTATTCCAAAGTTTATAAAACTGCGAATAGCACACTAAAAACACGAAATATGATGTATTTGGTGCTAGACTCTGTCACATAACGCATATCTGAAGCAAAATATTGTTTCTGAGCAGATTCACAGAATCTAAAATTTCTCAACTAGACCCAGAAAAAACGCTGATAACTCGCCGGAAACGCAAAATTTTGTGCATTTGAGGACTGTTTCATGCGTTCTATGTTGCATTGAATAGATTTATGTGATTTGCGATACTTTGAAACCGCTGAGAATGTGGTAATTTCGACTTACTTCAAACTTCATATAATTGCAGATAGCGCTCTGAAAACACGAGATATGATGTTTCTGTTGATGGATTCATACATATTATGAGATCTTGAATAGGAATATGAACTTTTTGATTGTGAAAATCTGCGCGGAAAAGCGTGATTCCGACTTATTCCAAAGTTTGTAAAACTGCGAATAGCACTCTAAAACCACGGAATATTATGTATTTGATCTCCGATTCTGCCATATAACGCATTTCTGAAGCAAAATCTTGCTTCTGAGCAGATTTACAGAATCAAAAATTTCTCAACGAGACGGAAAAAACGCTGATAACTCACTGGAAACGCGCAATTCTGTGCATTCAAGGACATATTCATGCGTATTATGTTGTATTGTTTAGATTTATGTGATTTGCGATACTTTGAAACCGCTGAGAATGTGATAATTTTGACTTATTTCAAACTTCATATAACTGCGGATAGCGATCTGAAAACACGAGATATGATGTTTTTGTTGATGAATTCATACATATTATGAGGTCCTGAATAGGAATTTTAACTTTTTGATTGTGAAAATCTGCGCGGAAGAGCGTGATTTAGACTTATTTCAAAGTTTGTAAAACTGCGAATAGTACACTAAAAACACGAAATATGATGTATTTGGTGCTAACTTCTGCCATATAACGCATTTCTGAAGCAAAATCTTGTTTCTGAGCGGATTTACAGGATCAAAAATTTCTCAACAAGACTCAGAAAAAACGCTGATAACTCGCTGGAAACTCAAAATTTTGTGCTTTTGAGGACGGATTCATGCGTATTATGTTGTATTGGATAGAATTATGTGATTTGCGATACTTTGGAACCGCTGAGATTGTGATAATTTTGACATAATTATTTCAAACTCCCTATAACCGCAGATAGCGCTCTGAAAACACGAGATATGATGTTTTTGTTGATGGATTCATACATATTATAAGGTCCTGAATAGGAATATGAACTTTTTGATCGTGAAAATCTGCGCAGAAAAGCGTGATTTCGACTTATTCCAAAGTTTGTAAAACTGCGAATAGCACACTAAAAACACACAATATGTTGTATTTGGTGCTAGATTTTGCCATATAACGCATTTCTGAAGCAAAATTTGCGTCTGAGCAGATTTACAGAATCAAAAATTTCTCAACGAGACACAGAAAAAACGCTGATAACTCGCTGGAAACGCAAAATTTTGTGCATTTGAAGACGGATTCATGCGTATCATGTTGTATTGGATAGAATTATGTGATTTGCGATACTTTGATCCCACTGAGAATGTGGTAATTTTGACTTATTTCAAACTCCATATAACTGCAGATAGCGCTCTGAAAACACAAGATATGATGATTTTAGTGATGGACTTATACATATTATGAGGTCCTGAATAGGAATATGAACTTTTTGATTGTGAAAATCTGCGCGGAAAAGCGTGATTTCGAGTTATTCCAAAGTTGTAAAACTGCAAATAGCACTCTAAAAACACGAAATAGTATGTACTAGCGCTTGGCCTGCTACGCAGGCCTAAGCCCTAGGCTTCGCAGTTCGATATGTGAACCGCCTCCGGCAAATATTCTGTCTCTATAAGATAAATTCCAAGTACATTTTTAGCCCACAAAACCTTCGTGCTCCGTATTATATTTGTGCATTTTTCCCTACTCGTGATTTTACTGTTTTTCATCGACAATTCTCAATATCATTCCATGTATTCATCAATCGGATAAATTGATTCTAACTCTTCCACGAATTACAAAGTCTAAATTCGAAACTTCACAGCGAGATAACATGTCTGTGCCATGTTTCGCATATTCTTAGTCATTGCTTTACTGTTTTCGAATACAAATTAGAGTATTAGTTATTACAACTCATGTGATCCTTCTGTTTTATTTTGACGACATACTTACATCCTTACAATTTGCTTCGCTCGTCAATTTGCATGTAATCACAATCTTTCTGTCTCCTTTACAACTCTCACTATCATTTTGAATAGATATGGTTGATAATGCTGACTGAAATGATGCATGTACATCGAATATACAAAAAGATGGTTACTCCAGGTGGAACCGAGAATATCGAGTGAAAAAGTGAAATAGAATTTCAGTTGAAATTTTGTGTTTTCATCACTTACACCCATCATCCCAAATATTTCTATCAGGAGAATCATTCAGTAGATTCCTTCCATGAATTAGCGTATCTGATTTCTGAGCTCAATTGCGAGATTGAAAGACCGACTATTTTCTCCGTAGTAACATTGATCCTCATAGATTTCCTTCTAAATCACTGCTTTGAGTCTTAATCACTTAGCTCCAATGGTACATTCGGAGAAACATGCATGTTCCACGTTCCTATAGTAATAATTTTGGAGCTCATGCACTCTGCTATACTTTTGCTTTCCAAAAACATGTTTCTTATTCATTCAGGCACTACTCACAAGCCCACGCTACATGTTCTGACTTCTTGTATAGAGCTACAATATTCAATTTTCTCTGGAATTGTGATTTAACTTGTATTGAAATCAATTCAACATTATTCATTAAGTCAATATTAGTTGTTCAAAGTGCCTATTCAATAGAATACAATATCAAGGAATTGATCAAAATAATGAAATTGATGAATGTAGCAATGAAAATGTTGACAGCTGTTGTATCATCTGACTACTCGTTATCCGATTCCTTAATATCCAACAAAAAACTCATGTTCTTCACAATTACAATATATTTCAATAACAGATATTATGAAAAACACTAAAAGAAAAATAATATCTGACTCTTACAAAATATCTCTTACGCACGCGCCTGCGCATGCGCACGCGAGCGTCAACGTCACACCTAACTATGTTACCAACTGTTGGAATAGATGTCTGTGTTGATTGTTCCAATGACATTCATTAAAATCAGCTGATTACAACAGTAAATTTTTACTTGCAGCAACCCGTATCATCTATCAACATTTTCCGCGAAGACCGTTTCTTGAATAACTACGTCTAATCTGAGAATAAAGTATTGAATCTATCCATATCATGTGTCTCCTACACTTCTTGAGAAATTAATTTTTTTCAATCCCATATATGATTTCTCTCTCTCTATTACAATATATTTCAATAACTGATATTATGAACAAACACTGAAAGAAAAATAATATCTGATTCTCACAAAATATCTCTATCCACTCTTTCTTACGCACGCGCCTGCGCACGCGCACCTGAGAGTCTACGTCACACCCAACAATGTTACCAACTGTTGGAATAGATGTCTGTGTTGATTGTTTCAATGACATTCAATAAAATCAGCTGATTACAACAGTAAAATTTCACTTGCAGCAACCCGTATCATCTATCAACATTTCCCGCGAAAACCCTTTCCTGAATACGTATAATCTGAGAATAAAGCACTGAATCTATCCATATCATGTGTCTCCTACATTTCTTGAGAAATTAATTTTTTCCAATCCCATATATGATTTTTTTCATCGATATTACCAATTATTATTAAATTGGAAGTTCTAACCAATAATTCTCATTTCGTTTTATCTTCGTTCACGTCATCTACCATTTTATCGTATTTGTAGTTTTTAAATACAAAGATATATTTTGTTGACGTTTAATAAAATTGTACAATTTGAGGCAAAGAATATCCAAAAAGTCATGAATCTCGTTAATATTTAACAATTTGACAGGCCTGTATGTAAGTAGATGAATTAATTTGGTTCTAAAATCTTGTTCGCATATGTCTATTCTTACAAAAGTCTTACCTATGGGTTATTGAAATTTAGTCCTGAAATGTACCACTAATAGCAGTGATGCACGTTTCAACTTTCAGTTTAAGATCTCATGGTACTTGCAATATATATGTCTATGTCTGATTTACTCATTTGAAACGTAAAGAGAGCAAAAATGTTTGAATTGAATAATTCGTACAACGCTATTATTGAAGACTTCTTCAAGAAGAGAATCATTTGAAAAAAGCATTATTCAGGTACTTATCTTCTGTAGTCCATATAGGCTATGTTTGTTGTGTACAACCTGTGTACAATAATGAACTCATGAGTCCAACAATCACACTCTAGTCTCTAGTGCATACATCAGAATTGCCTATACTACGTATTAAAACATTAACTCATGAAATGAATCAACATTAGAGCCTAGACTATTAGATGTCAAAAACTACAGACCAAAGTTTTAGAACCACTGAGATTTGTTACTCTCCCCAATGCACTTGTCATCAAGAAAATATTTCATATCCAATTTTGTATACCAATTGAATAGGAACATCAACACTAAATAAGAAATTAGTGATTTTTGATATTGTAATAAAATGATATGTATTATACAGAATATTCACGTACAGTTTATTTCAGTAATATGTTATAATTTACATTTTTCAAAATAAATGATGACAATCGATATTTTCATCATCGTTCTCACCCAAGCTTAGTGTGTTTCATCAGCTCAATGCCGCTTCTAGTAAAATTACTCTCTACATAACCTCAAATACGAAGTTATTTAAGTTCATTGAGTGATGTATGATTTATATCTTTCAACAAGTACAAAATATTGATTGATGGCTCCATTATCGTAATATTATAATCAGTTGATTATTGCTTGTTTCATTGTTGACTCAAGCAAAATGTTCGATTGGCTGGGTTTATCAAGTCTTCAACTCAAATTTATTCAACTGAAAGAGATGTGAGAATAGCATGAACTAAACTATTACTAAACAATATTGAATATCTAAATAAATACTCGAGCATTGTTGAATATCTACCACATGTACCAGCTAAACTATACTTGACATGCTTCAAACTTCATTCAATCTTCAGTACTTATTTCATCCACAACAGAGAAACATCATGAATCAAAATATCCCTTGATTATAAAAATCGATTTCTTCATAACAATTATATGTTGAAATCATTCTATAACTTAGCCAACAACTAATCCATTCTGCGATCAGGCATATTCTGCGTTGAAAATGCATGAATATCGTGACATATTACTTCATTTCAAAAAATGTTTGAGTATAGCCTGGAAATTATAACATAAAATTGTCATTTTGTTAATATTATTCAATTAAACTACTTACTTTCTATTTATTAGATGTGTACATTGTTGAAAACTGGGATTGGAATTTTGCGTAAAAGCGAGTACGCATGTACATTCTTCGCTTGGGAAATAAGTTGGCAATACTGAATTTATTGATATGTCAAGAAAATAGTAATTTCAATATTTAAACATAATATCAGCTTAAAATGTACCAAAAGTGATTTGCTCATGTTTGTTATAAATGTATTAATACATAAATTTGTGAGAATTTTTCTCATCCTGCAATATTCAATGAAATAATATTGAAACCTAAACGTCAAAGCTGACAGATATAATCGATGTTCAACAATTATTTGTACATGGCTACTATTTTCACGTGGAAGCGAGTACGCATGTATATTCTTAGCTTGGGAAATAAGTTGGCAATACTGAATTTATCGAAATGTCAAAAAAATAACTATTTTAATATTTAAGCATAATATTAGCTCAAAATGTATCACAAGTGATTTGCTCATGTTTGTAATAGATGTATTAATACATAAGTTTGTGGAAATCTTTATCATTCTGTAATATTCAATGAAATAATATTGAAACCTAAACGTCAAAGCTCACAGATGTCATCGATGTTCAACAATTATTTGTACATGCCTACTATGTCCAGGATGAATTTTTGACGGTTTTTGATTTTTTATACGAAACCTGTAAGACTGAAAAAATTGAGACCCCCAAAAGGCACTGCACGTTAAGAATATCAAATTTATAAAAAAAAAAATCATGGTAATCAGAGTTCTCGTTTAGGCTGTAGCCGTGGTTAACTGAAAGTGTATCTTATGCCTTTTAGTATATAAGACTAGCGCTTGGCCTGCTACGCAGGCCTAAGCCCTAGGCTTCGCAGTTCGATATGTAAACCGCCTCCGGCAAAAATTCTGTCTCTATAAGATGAAATCAAAATATATTTTTAGCCCTAAAATCCTCCTGCTTTATATTATATTTGTGCATTTATCCCTACTCGTGATTTCACTGTTTTTCATTGACAATTCTCAATATTACTTTATGTATTCATAAAGGGGATAAGTTGATTCCAACTCTTCTACGAATTACAAAGTCTAAATTCAAAACTTCACAGCGAGATATCATGTCTTCGCCATGTTTCGCATATTCTCAGTCATTGCGTTACTGTTTTCGAATACAAATTAGAGTATTAGTTATTACAACTCATGTAATCCCTCTGTTTTATTTTGACGACATACTTACATCCTTACTATTCGCTTCGCTCGTCAATTTGTATGTAAGCACAATTTTTCTGTATCTTTTGCAATTCTCAATATTATTTTGAATAGATATGGTTAACAATGCTGACTGATCTTATGCATGTACATCAAATATACAAAAATATGGTTACTCCAGGGGAAACCGAGAATATTGAGTGGAAAGGTAACATAGAATTTTAGTTGAAATTTTGTGTTCCATCACTTACACCCATTATCCTTGATATTTCTTCTAGGAAAATTATTCAGTTGATTCCTTTCATGAATTAGCGTATCTGATTTCTGAGCTCAATTGCAAGATTGATAGACCGCCTATTAAGCAGGGCTATATTCTCCGTAGTAAGATTTTTTCCTCATAGATTTTATTCTAAATCACTGCTCTGGTCTAAATCACTCAGCTCTAATTGTGCATCCAAAGAATCATGCAAGTTCCACGTTTCTCCAGTAATTATTTTGAAGCTCACGCACTTTGATATACTTTTGCCTTCCAAAGACATGTTTTCTATCCATTCAGTCACTACTCTGGCACTTTGAAGCCCAGGCTACATGTTTTGACTCCTCATAAATAACTACAATATCCAATTTTCTCTGGAATTGTGATATTACTTGTATTAAAATCAATTCAACATATGTCTCGAATTCTTCTCCGATAAAAATAACATTTTCCCTCCAAAATAGCAAATAAAAGAAAAATAACATCAAAGACCATCATGAAATCCACTCGGATATATTTTAACTATTTTTTATTCCAATTGTCGGCACTTCAAAGTTATTATGAGACAACGATCCAAGTATTCTAATTGGCCGATATACGAATCAATCTTACATAGACGGAAACATCGGCTTTGGCTATCCGTCGGTTGCATTAACTCATAGCCGTTCATTAATCCTAATAAATGAGTTTGTGCAGTATGAAAATTTAGTTTACGTATAGAAATATGATTCTTTTTTATTAATTTCATTCACTGAATTCATTCAAAAGAGCATTTGATGTAAATAAATTGTGTTTATATCTCCGCCAATCAGTAGGCCTAATTTGTGGTCCTATAGAAGTTTTTGCACCGTTCTCATCTAGAATAAGCTATGCAATATACCACATTACTTAGCAATGTACGTCCACCTAAAAAAAGAGCCTAAAACTATTTCTGTTATGCGAATTTCCTCTTCTTGAAATGTCAGAGAGTTAAAACTGTTATACGCTAATGAAATGCAATCACCAGAGTATTTATCCCTTCCTTAACTACGCATTGAAATATTTGTAGAATGTTGAGATCCAGAGATTGATGAATATTGGGGCCTAAATAATGAGATGCTAAAAACTCGAGATCCAAATTTTAGATCTTCTCACATGATTCTTGGGAATGTTGGAAGCACATAGTTATGACATCTCCAAAATGTCCACACAAAATTAAGCATTGTGTGAGAGAAATAAAATATATAGTTTTGTCTTAGTGTAAGTATGCTGGCTTTGTGGTTTGGAAGTCGTGGGGTCGTATTCTATCGACGTAGAAGAAGTTGGTAGAATTTCTACTGAATTATAATGTACTCTATGGCGTACTCTCCAAGAGTGAGAACTGAAAGTACCCGTATTTTGACGAATGGTAACAGTACTCTCAGAGAATTTGAAATATACCGTTTTCTGAGGAAATCTATGCTTCAATAATCTTTCTCAAATTCATCAAACGTTTATAAAATCACCCAAATTGATTCCATTTCTGGGAGAAATGATGAAAAATTCACAAGAAAAATTAAAACTATGCCAACAATGAAACAGCTTTTCCGAGATGCCACGCGGCTTTCTTGAGAACTTCTAAGCATGCGGAATGAGTATTATTCTATTGTGACTGTGAAAAAATATTTTTTTTGTTCTTTCACCTGATTTACCAAAGTAGTATTCTATATTTCTCCCAAAGTTATACAATCTTGAGAAATATTCTCCAATAATATTGACTTCTCAATTCATTTTTTTCCAATCTATGATATCACAAATGAAAGTAAGATATGTTTACGGAGTATATCATATTGAATGTAAGCACACCATTTCTTTCAAAACAACGCTGCTAGGGCTTTTACTTTATCAAATACTAAAACTTCCAGGATTTATTCTTGACCAATGTCTTCTTGATTAGAACTGAAAATTATTATAAATTTGAGTTGACATCAATTCTTTCATAATCACCCTGAATAATACACTAATTGTCCGATATGCCAGTTTAGAACAGTCCAAGAGCTCTTATGGGACAACGATTCAATCTATCATGCTGTTAAAAATACAGACACGATTCACTCCCAGTAAATATACATAATTTGGACCACACTCTCTAAAAATTGGATCAAGTCATAAGAGCAATAGTTATATACATATACCATTCGAACAAACCCAATTTGAATCTTCCGTCTGCATACAT
Source organism: Dromius quadrimaculatus (assembly GCA_963989225.1). NCBI lineage: Eukaryota > Metazoa > Arthropoda > Insecta > Coleoptera > Carabidae > Dromius > Dromius quadrimaculatus. Next base: position 294,931 of record CAXDIG010000200.1, read on the forward strand.
TTGATAGAAATATTTGATGCACGACTAACAGTTGATGTTAGCCAAGTACGATTCTGTGCTTATGTAAAATTGGTTCGCATTTCTGCCTATCAGAGATCTCTAATCGGAGTCCTATAAGAGCCTTGAGCAGGTCTCAACTGAAATAGACTGTATTCTGATGAGAATAACATTATTCTAATGGTCATTTTGATTAAGAATTGTCTACAGATTGTTATGGGACTACGATTCAAGCGTTCTGATTGACTTATATTTGGACAAATTTCACAATAGCACAATAAAAGCACTTAGTTTGTCAGTTGCTCATTAATAATCATGAAGAGATTGGTTCAAAGATTGAAATTTGTATCCATTCAGGTAATATGTGAGTATACTTCTTGCTTTCATTTCTTGGAATCAATCACAGCAAAGTTGTTGTGAACTCTGAATTCATTGTGAGTGAATCATGTTCGCAACTCAGTCATTCAGAAGACTTGAATCTTAATGCCATGGGAGCTCTTGGACTCTTCTTGAAACACATGAACTATAGGTGAAAGTGCAATTGATAACTTCTAACAATTATTCATTGGACTTGATACATTTTCTGCAACGTACTATTTCATACATTGTAACCTATTATACAGAATGATACAATCTTTTAGAATCTATTATTGTCTCATTTCCAGTTTGAAACAGTTTTTCTGCCTGGCATTCTGGTATCTGTGAATATATAAAATTTTCTTCTCCTAAAGACGATGTTTCTGCAATTTTCGGCCTTTTTATCCAAGCTGAAATGAAATATTTCTTGAAGAATGTCAATCCAATGTTTGTGAATTCAATTCATCAAAAATTGACAACAAATACTTTTCTTGACAACGTCAATGATCATGGAGTCCTGCAGCATCTGCTTCTCTTACCGCAAGATCATAATTTCTGCTTCAAAATCTCTACCGCGTGTGAACAATTCCTCAAGAACCACGTTAACAAAACATAAGTCATCCTTAACACAATAATCATTGTATAAGCTATGAAATCTTCCTTAGAAAAAAATACAAATGGGAAATAGCTTACGCTCTAATACATCAACAAAACTTTCATTTTTATGGAAAAGTTAAATGAAATTAGCTTCCGATAATCTCACTTCTAGACTACGTATACCTCTGCAGCAGTCAATTTGCAATAAATGACTGACGCATCCGCACAAACAGTCCAGAAGCATAGGCCTTCAAAATGACTGAATCTCTGAGTCTTATAATCAGTACCCTGATCTTAGATTCTGATTCACAATGATTCGATTTCAATATTTTGATGTATATCTAGTCTACATCTATTGGAATGGAGATGAACTATCCCAAGTAACAATTATGACCAAATATGACGTCGATATGACGTCACATTTTTGGTCATAATCGCGTCAGCAAGACGTCAATGCGTGGAGCTATATGACGTCATATTATGACGTAAGATTGACGTCATATTATAACGTAAGTTTGACGTCATATTATGACGTAAGTTTGACGTCATATTATGACTTAAGTTTGACGTCAAATCATGACCTTAGTTTGACGTCACTTTATCACCTAATTTTGACGTCATATTATGACTTGAATTCAACATCACTTCATGATCTTAGTCATTTCCTAAACGTTCCTCAAGAAGTAAATAATAATAAAATGAGTAATATAGAACATCATAATGTCATATGGTAACATTATTACGTTGCATATCACCTGTTTGAATACTATTTATTCAAGGAACTTTTAGATAATTAGTAAATAATAGAACATCATTGTATTTTCAATTGATTTATTTAAAATACAAATATATTATAGGTAATAAAGAACTATCAAGTAAAAGAATATTATATGTATCAAAACCTAAAAAAAAATTAATCACCATGAAAAGAAAAAAACTGATCGTCAAGCATCTGTGAATTCTGGACCAATTTTCGTATACCTTCGGGTTATTTACTCAAATGTTGTGACCATGATGATAGTGTCAACAGCCGGCACTGCAGCAATTGAGTCGAACTTTGAAAAAATGCACCATTTTATACAGTCATCCTGGAAAATAATTTCATATGATTTTCAGTAATTCAAGATTCAACACTATTATTCAGATCCTATTAATCATCAGCTTTGTAGCTAGAGAAATTTTCAATAACAGTTATGAAATTCGGAAATATCTTTTATGATACATTTGTTACTAGATTTTAAAATTCTTTTAAATTGATAGCAAATTATTCAATGTGTTGGATATACGATGAGTCACCTTTTTCTAATTTTAATATAGATACCTACCTTCCAATAACTTCAACTAAATTCTAGAGTGGAGCAATATCATGTAAACAAACAAATGAACCTCCCTGAACTGAGCCACAAAAGAAAGACGATTGGTTTGGTGATAGCTTGATATTATAATAGTCCGAATCTTACCAAAGATTTCCGAACTGTTGTAGAAGATGCGGGAGGCCTCCGAGCAAAAAGTCAAATATGTTACCTTTTGAATGCTTGTAGCCCAAATAAATAGAGGATCAGGCTCTTCACTTTTATTGATAGACTGCTAAGAGAAATTCATAGGAATGAATAAGATTTTATCTTCACTGGAATATAAAAGTCGAACACACCTAATTTATATTTCATGACTTAACTCGTTCATAATTCCCATAATTGAACACTGATCTCTATATAATAATTTATAACTTCATATCTAGATAACCGATACTCATAATGTCGAATTTGAGTCATAAAATTAATGCTGGGATAAAAATGCTGCATACGTCACAACATGACGTCGAACTCACGTCATGAAGTGACGTTCAGTTGAAAAATGAGACTCAATTGGTTGAAAACGTAAGCGCAAAGTACACTGATTGAAAAAATATATTTAAAGAATCATTATATGAAGCATAAGTATGATTTCTAAAAACGCTGAAACATAACGTCGAATTATGACGTCTGTTCAACATTTTATAACGTCAAGAAATGACGTCAATTTATGACCACAATTTGACTTAAAATGTGACGTCGAAATATGACCGTCAGCTTATGACTTCATTATGACCAAAATCTGACGTCAAATTCTGGTCGAGGGTCAGTCATTGTTACTTGGGATTATTCTAGCTTCATTCAGTCAATCAACAATAGATTATTGTTCAGTCAAAAAGTGTATTTCAAATCCACTATCTTATCATATTTGTAGTGTGTGGATACAAAGATATATGTTTATGTACAAATTAAGGCGAATAATATTTGAAAAGTCATAAATAGTCGGATACAATTAGCATATCTTGGAAGAAAGTAATTTTTATTATTCATTTGTCAGTTCATAACATGGCAGATAACATATCCCATTTGTCATTTTTTCGAAAATTCATAACTTGTATTGTATTCAATATTCAGACTTCAAATTTTGACAAAATGTGAGTAAAGAATGATTCTAACACATGCATCAAATTTTCAGAAGATCGACTGTGAACTCTTGAAGATATGTTGAAAAAACTAAAAGAAGGCTCTTCCGAAAAACGGCCATTGAGAAGTTGTTACATAACGTACACTAATTTTACAAAAAGCTTTCATTTCTTGAAGAAATACTCTACAATATACCCGAATGGCGTTCTTTTTGAGCAAGTGAAAGTATGAAAAAAAAATCGATTGCAAAAAACCGCACTTCTGCGAAAACGATTTTTGGAGTATGAACAATTATAGAGAAGGCTTCATGAGTCGTTATTGTGTAATTGTACATTGACCATTCAAACAACATTCTCAATAGTCAGAATGTGTGTAGTTCGTCCACGCGAATTGTAAATGGCCCCCCGAGCGTTATGATTCTTCACATGAGCAGTAGAATGACGGAGACTGACTGATTTTCGAACGACACTGATTCTTCCCTCACCAAACAGCCTTGATTGCTGCTGCTGCTCTCCAACTCTCTTCTCTCTCTTGCCTCTATCCAAACGGCATCTAATATTGCTGCTTGATGTCGTTCCTCTCTCACTACCTCTCACCTGAGCGGCCAATACAACAAGTGAATGACGCGTGGCAATAATACTGCTCTTTCGTAATTCATCGTAACATATTATACCAAACTTGAATCTAGTTCTAATTTTCACATGATTTTTTGTTGGAGAAGGCTTCATATACACTTATTTGACTTCCAATTATATAATGAATATAAGTAGTACATTGCTTTTCACAAAAAACTACGGAGACTATTCCTTGTATTGGTGAAATGCGATTTTTGCAATCGATCTTTTCTATACTCACATTTGCTCAAAAGAGACGCCATCTGGTTACTTTGTAGAGTAACTCTTGACAAAGAAAATGCAATCTGTGAAATTGATCTTTGCTGACTAACCATTTTTTATGTCCGTTTTTCGGCAGGGTCTTTTTTTTGGTTTTTCCTACATTTCTCAAAAATTTCACGTTCGATCCTCTGAAAAATTTGATGTGTATTTTGAAAGCTACTCTACCCACATTCTGTCAAAATTTTAAGTCCCAATAACAGATACAATGCAAGTTATGAATTTCCGAAAAAATTGCAAAAAAACTGCAATCAACCCAAAAGCAGCTGGACTTATCCGTCTCCCTATTGCGTACTTTTTTTAGCGGAACACTATTTTTCGTCAGATGCGTAGTTTTTTAGTAGAGCGCAAAAAACTATTTTCGCAGTTTTTCACCTTTTTTTTGACAGCGTACCCGACATTGTAGCCGCGTACAAATGGAATATGTTATTTGTCACGTTATGAACTAACAAATACAATAAAAGATTTCAAATTATCAATTTTCTTGATTTTAGCATTTATTTGCGCTAATTCTGCCCGACTTAAATCTCATTATCATTAACCAGAATGACAGACCTATATATAAATTGATGAGCTAAATCTGATTCTGAGATCTTGTTCGTATATGTATATTACTGCAAGGGTCCTATCTAAAAGTTATGAAAATTTGATCCTAAAATCTGCTACTACAGGCAGTGATGCGCGTCCTAACTTCTAGTTTCTAATTTTATGGTCTTTGCATTATATTTGTCTATGTCCTTATCAAGAACTAATTCATCCATTTGACACGTAGAGAGAGCACTCTTCAAATGTTCAAATGGAATAAAATCTACAATATTATTATTAAAGATTCCTACAAGAAGAGTATCTTTTGGAAAAAATATTTGTCCGAGTACATATTTCTCCGTTTGTTTTGTACAACAATTAAATCTTGATTCCAACAATCACACTCTAGTACCTGGTATTTACCTCGAAATTGTATACTACGCCCTCCAAAAACATTAGCTCATGAAAAGAATAAAAATTAGAGCCCAGAATATTAGATGACAGAAACTTTAGATCCAGATTTTAGAACTACTGGGAATGCTGCTCTGCCCAATGTTCCCAATATGACAGTAAAAGATGACAGTTAACAATAAACTCTGAATGAATATCTGCAGTCTATGTATATTGATAAAATTTCCAGGATCGAAAGCAGAATATTATTTCATATACCAAGTGAAAAAATACATTCATACTAAATCATCTACATAACCTAAAACACGAAGTTGATGAAAAAACCTATACTCGAATAGAAATAAGTCACTTGTCATACATTGGATGTTATATATTTGAATACTTGTGGATTATTATACAGAATAATGTAGGTACAGTTCATTAAGTGATGTATGATTTATAATTTTTAACAAATCAAATATGATGATTGATGACTCAATTGTTGTTATCAGATTTTATTACTCAATTTGACTCAGTTTTATGATACAGACTGATGATTTTCACAAATTTTGATTGATGTAATCTCCTATTTGTTCATTCGTTGGAATTTTCAAAGTGCTAGCTTCATTGATAGCGAAAGGATATTATAGTCAGCTCTTGATTGCTTGTTCTATTGTTGTATTTGGACAGAATGTTCGATTGGCTGGGTTTATCAAGATCCAAAGTCAAATTTATCCAACTGAAAGAAGTGTGAGTTTAGTATAAGCCAAACCAGCAATGAACAATATTGAAAATCAGAGTAGATACTCGTGTATTGTTGAATTTGTACCACATGTATCTAACAAAGTTCACTTGAAATGTTTCAAATTCAATTCAATCTTCAATACTTATTCCATCAACAACAGAGAAACATCGTGAATTGAAATATCGTATCCAGAAAATAGTATAATTAAATGATGGATTTTTGAATAACAGATATTCAGTATCAGTAATCAGAATTAACATCACTTGAGCAAGCATTTTGAATCACATTGATTATTATCCAGTGCCTACGAACAGTTAGGTTTCTACCAACAATATCATTACAAATCAATTACTGAATGAATCACTTCTTCAATCTCTTGAATTTATTGTATGCACGTTTCCTAAGATATTTGTGAATGTGATATGAATTGTCCAGTGTATTAATAACAACATGTCCATATTCCACTATTCTTCAAGATTTTTTCCAAGAATTCATCCAATTCTACGGTACGGAATACAAATTTAGTTCAATAATCATGTATACATACCCTTGAATAACCTATTTTTTTGTTCCATCTTTAATTATCCACTATATTCATCAAGTAAAAATGATATTCATCCGGAATGATCCTCAAAACTCATATATTTGTTTCCAAAAATATTTTAAAATGTTAAAAAGTTGAAATGTCATTTCGTCATTTCAACAATTGAATATGAACATCAAGTCGCAATGATCAGAACAGGACCAGCCACATTGGAAGAGTTTTTTAATGCTACGGATCTCGCAGTTTTTGATACAAACGCCTGATAGAATGTAGAAAAAAATGTCTGAATGAGGTTGGGACCATAAAAGTATTTTTCCAAATCAAGGTAGGGCCTCTAGATAGAATTTGCTACAGAACGCAGGCTGACTTAATCCGGCGCTGTCGCAGAAGCCACGTTTACATTAGAGCGAAACAACTAATAAATGTTGAAGATATAAATTATTTAAAACAACTTTTCAGTAAATAAAATGCATCAGATGACATTTGCTCATGACTATAATGTACTGAACTATCATTTAAATTCATGTAGACCTAGTAGATTTTATGAAATCTACCAAAATATTTTTCAGTTTGACATGTCAAAGTGACGTTTCCGAGATACAGTAAAAAGCATGAATCACAGTAGAGCGACAAAATTTATAGAAGTTAAACTCATAAATTATCTAAAATACCTTTTTAACAATCAAATTGTATCACAGGACATTTGCTCATGCATATTAAACATTAAACTTATGTTGAAATTGACGTAAAAATAACAGAAATTATTAAATTAATGAAAATGTTTACGAAATTGAAATGTCAAAATGACGTGTGATTTTGTATACCCCTGTGAAATAGATGAGTAAAAGATAGGGGCACGCTGATCAACGCAAATTTTCGTCGTTTTTAATTTTTCCTGCAAATACTATAAGTACCAAAAATATGAGACCCCCGGAAGGCACTCGTCCTAATGAATATCTATCAAATAAGAAAAATTTCATAAAAATCCATCAATAAATAGAGGCTGTAGAGGTGGACAAAAAAGTGATGAATCTAAACATAGAGTGGTACACTAGACGATTAGTATATAGTAATTTGTCGCTAGATTCTGCCATATAACGCATTTCTGAAGCAAAATCTTGCTTCTGAGCAGATTTACAGAATCAAAAATTTCTCAACGAGACTCAGGAAAAACGCTGATAAAACGCTGTAACGCAGAATTTTGTGCTTTTGAGGACGGATTCATACGTATTATGTTGTATTGGATAGATTTATGTGATTTGCGATACTTTGAAACTGCTGAGAATGTGGTGATTTTGACTTATTTCAAACTTCATATAACTGCAGATAGCGCACTTAAAACACAAGATATGATGTTTTTGTTGATGGATTCATACATACTATGAAGTCCTGAATAGGAATATGAACTTTTTGATCGTGAAAATTTGCGCGGAAAAGCGTGATTTCGACTTATTCCAAAGTTTGTAAAACTGCGAATAGCACTCTAAAAACACGAGATATGATGTATTTGGTGCTAGTTTCTGCCACATAACGCATTTCTGAAGCAAAATCTTCCTTCTGAGCATATTAACAGGATCAAAAATATCTCAACGAGACTCAGAAAAAACGCTGATAACTCGCTGGAAACGCTAAATTTAGTGCATTTGAGGACGGATTCATGCGTATTATGTTGTATTTGATAGATTTATGTGATTTGCGATACTTTGAAACCGCTGAGAATGTGGTAATTTTGACTTATTCCAAACTTCATAACTGCAGATAGCGCTCTGAAAACACGAGATATGATGTTTTCGTTGATGGATTCATACATATTGTGAGGTCTTGAATAGGAATATGGACTTTTTGATTGTGAAAATCTGCGCGGAAAAGCATGATTCAGACTCATTCCAAAGTTTGTAAAACTGCGAATAGCACACTAAAAACACGAAATATTATGTATTTGGTGCTAGATTCTGCCATATAACGCATTTCTGAAGCAAAATCTTGCTTCCGAGCAGATTTACAGAATCAAAAATTTCTCAACGAGACTCAGAAAAAACGCTGATACTCGCTGGAAACGCAAAATTTTGTGCATTTGAGGACGGATTCATGCGTATTATGTTGTATTGGATAGATTTATGTGATTTGCAATACTTTGAAACCGCTAAGAATGTGGTAATCTTGACTTATTTCAAACTTCATATAACTGCAGATCGCGCTTTGAAAACACAAGATATGATGTTTTTGTTGATGGATTCATACATATTATGAAGTCCTAAATGGGAATATGAAATTTTTGAACGTGAAAATCAGCGCGGAAAAGCGTGATTTCGACTTATTCCAAAGTTTGTAAAACTGCAAATAGCACTCTAAAAACACGAAATATGATGTATTTGGTGCTAGATTCTGCCATATAACACAATTCTGAAGCAAAATCTGGCTTGTGAGCAGATTTACAAAGTCAAAAATTTTTTAACGAGACCCAGAAAAAACGCTGATAACTCGCTGGAAACGCAGAACTTTTTGCATTTGAGGACGGATTCATGCGTGTTATGTTGTATTGGATAGATTCATGTGATTTGCGATACTTTGAAACTGCTGAGAATGTGGTAATTTTGACTTATTTCAAACTTCATATAACTGCAGATAGCGCTCTACAAACACGAGATATGATGTTTTTGTTAATGGATTCATACATATTATGAGGTCCTGAATAAGAATATTGACTTATTGATCGTGAAAATCTGCGCGAAAAAGAGTGATTTCGACTTCTTCCAAAGTTTGTAAAACTGCGAATAGCACACTAAAAACACGAAATATGATGTATTTGGTGCTAGATTCTACCATTTGACGCATTTCTGAAGCAAAATCTTGTTTCTGAGCAGATTTACAGAATCAAAAATTTCTTAGCGAGACTCAGAAAAAACGCTGATAACTCGCTGGGAACGCAAAATTTTCCACATTTAAAGAGAGATTCATGCGTATTATGTTGTATTGGATAGATTTATGTGATTTGCGATACTTTGGAATCGCTGAGAATGTTATAATTTTGACTTATTTCAAACTTTATATAACTGCAGATAGCGCTCTACAAACACGAGATATGATGTTTCTGTTGATGGATTCATACATATTATGAGGTCCTGAATAAGAATATGGACTTTTTGATTGTGAAAATCTGCGAGAAAAAGAGTGATTTTGACTTATTCCAAAGTTTGTAAAACTGCGAATAGCACACTAAAAACACGGAATATGATGTATTTGGTGCTAGATTCTGCCATATAACGCATTTCTGGAGCAAAATCTTATTTCTGAGCAGATTTACAGAATCAAAAATTTCTCAACGAGACTCAGGAAAAACGCTGATAACTCGCTGGAAACGCAGAATTTTGTGCATTTGAGGACGGATTCATGCGTACTATGCTGTATTGGATAGATTTATGTGATTTGCGATACTTTGAAACTGCTTAGAATGTGGTAATTTTGACTTATTTCAAACTTCATATAACTGCAGATAGCGCTCTGAAAACACGAGATATGATGTTTTTGTTGATGGATTCATACATATTATGAGGTCCTGAATAGGAAAATGAACTTTTTGATTGTGAAAATCTGCGAAGAAAAGCGTGATTTCGACTTATTCCAAAGTTTGTAAAGCTGCAAATAGCACTCTAAAAACACAAAATATGATGTATTTGGTGCTAGATTGTGCCATATAACGCATTTTTGAAGCGAAATCTTGCTTCTGAACAGATTTACAGACTCTAAAATGTCTCAACGAGACTCAGAGAAAACGCTGACAACTCGCTGGAAACGCAAAATTTTGTGCATTTGAGGACGATTTTATGAGTATTATGTTGTATTGGATAGATTTATGTGATTTGCGATAGTTTGAAATTGCTCAGAATGTGGTAATTATGACTCATTTCAAACTTCATATAACTGCAGATAGCGCTCTGAGAACTCGAGATATGATGTTTTTCTTGATGGATTCATACATATTATGAGGTCCTGAATAGGAATATGAACTTTTTGATTGTGAATACCTGCGCGGAAAAGCGTGATTTCGACTTATTCCAAAGTTTATAAAACTGCGAATAGCACTCTAAAAACACGAAATATAATGTATTTGGTGCTAGATTCTGCCACACAACGCATTTCTGAAGCAAAATCTTGCTTCTGAGCAGATTAACAGAATCAAAAATTTCTCAACCAGACTCAGAAAAAACGCTGATAACTCGCTGGAAACGCAAAATTTTGTGCATTTGAGGACGGATCCATGCGTATTATGCTGTATTGGATAGATTTATGTAATTTGCGATACTTTGAAACTGCTGAGAATATGGTGATTTTGACTGACTTCAAACTTCATATAACTGCAGATAGCGCTCTGAAAACACGAGATATGATGTTTTTGTCGATGGATTCATACATATTATGAGGTCCTGAATAGGAATATGAACTTTTTGATTGTGAAAATCTGCGCGGAAAAGCGTGATTTCGACTTATTCCAAAGTTTGTAAAGCTGCAAATAGCACTCTAAAAACACGACATATGATGTATTGGGTGCTAGATTATGTCATATAACGCATTTCTGAAGCAAAATCTTGCTTCTAGGCAGTTTTACAGAATCAAAAATTTCTCAACGAGACTTAGAAAAAACGCTGATAACTCGCTGGAGACGCAAAATTTTGTGCATTTGAGGACGGATTCATGCGTATCATGTTGAATTGGATAGATTTATGTAATTTGCGATACTTTGGAACCGCTGAGATTGTGGTAATTTTGACTTATTTCAAACTTCATATAACTGCAGATAGCTCTCTAAAAACACAAGATATGATGTTTTTGTTGATGGATTCATACAAATTATGAGGTCCTGAATAGGAATATGGACTTTTTGATTGTAAGAATCTGCGCGGAAAATCGTGATATCGACTTATTCCAAAGTTTGTAAAACTGCGAATAGCACTCGAAAAACACGAAATATGATGTATTTGGAGCAAGATTCTGCCATATAACGCATTTCTGAAGCAAAATCTTGCTTCAGAGCAGATTCACAGAATCAAAAATTTCTCAACGCGACTCAGAAAAAACGCTGATAACTCGCTGGAAACGCAAAATTTTGTGCATTGAGGATGGATTTATAGGTATTATGTTGTATTGGATAGATTTATGAGATTTGCGATACTTTGAAACCGCTGAGAAAGTGGTAATTTCGACTTATTTCAAACTTCATATAACTGCAGATAGCGCTCTGAAAACACAAGATATGATGTTTTTGTTGATGGATTCATACATATTATGAGGTCCTGAATAGGAATATGAACTTTTTGCTTGTGAAGATCTGCGCGGAAAAACGTGATTTCAACTTATTCCAAAGTTTGTAAAACTGCAAATAGCACTTTAAAAATACGAAATATGATGTATTTGGTGCTAGATTCTGCCATATAACGCATTTCTAAAGCAAAATCTTGCTTCTGAGCAGATTTACAGTATCAAAAAATTTCTCAACGAGACTCAAGAAAAACGCTGATAACTCGCTGGAAACGCAAAATTTTGTGCATTTGAGGACGGATTCATGCGTATTAGGTTGTATTAGAAAGATTTATGTGATTTGCGATACTCTGAAACCGCTGAGAATGTGGTAATTCTGACTTATTTCAAACTTCATATAACTGCAGATAGCGCTCTGAAAACACAGGATATGATGTTTTTGTTCATGGATTCATACATATTATGAGGTCCTGAATAGGAATATGAACTTTTTGATTGTTAAAATCTGCGCGGAAAAGCGTGATTCCGACTTATTCTAAAGTTTGTAAAACTGCAAATAGCACTCTAAAAACACGAAATATGATGTATTTGGTGCTGGATTCTGCCATATAACGCATTTCTGAAGCAAAATCTTGCTTCTGGGCAGATTTACAGAATCAAAAATTTCCCAACGAGACTTAGAAAAAACGCTGATAACTCGCTGGAAACACAAAATTTTGTGCATTTGAGGACGGATTCATGCGTATTATGTTGTATTGGATAGATTTAAGTAATTTGCGATACTTTGTAGCCGCTGAGAATGTGGTAATTTTGACTTATTTCAAACTTCATATAACTGCAGATAGCGCTCTAAAAACACGAGATATGATGTTTCTGTTGATGGATTCATACATATTATGAGGTCCTGAATAGAAATATGAACTTTTTGATAGTGAAAATCTGCGCGGAAAAACGTAATTTCGACTTATTCCAAAGTTTGTAAAACTGCAAATAGCACTTTGAAAACACGAAATATGATGTATTTGGTGCTATATTCTGCCATATAACGCATTTCTGAAGCAAAATCTTGCTTCTGAGCAGATTTACAGAATCTAAAATTTCTCAACGAGACTCAGAGAGAAACGCTGATAGCTCGCTGGAAACGCCAAATTTTGTGCATTTGAGGACGGATTCATGCGTATCATGTTGTGCTGGATAGATTTATGTGATTTGCGATACTTTGAAACCGCTGAGAATGTGGTAATTTTGACTCATTTCAAACATCATATAACTGCAGATATCGCTCTGAAAACACGAGATATGATGTTTTTGATGATGGATTCATACAAATTATGAGGTCCTGAATAGGAATATGAACTTTTTGATCGTGAAAATCTGCGCGGAAAATCGTGATTTCGACTTATTCCAAAGTTTGTAAAACTGCGAATAGCACTCAAAAAACACGAAATATGATGTATTTGGTGCAAGATTCTGCCATATAACGCACTTCTAAAGCAAAATTTTGCTTCAGAGCAGATTTACAGAATAAAAAATTTCTCAACGCGACTTAGAAAAAACGCTGATAACTCGCTGGAAATGCAAAATTTTGTGCATTGAGGACGGATTTATGCGTATCATGTATTGGATAGATCTTTGAGATTTGCGATACTTTGAAACCGCTGAGAAAGTGGTAATTTTGACTTATTTTAAACTTCATATAACTGCAGATAGCGCTCTGAAAACACGAGATATGATGTTTTTGTTGATGGATTCATACATATTATGAGGTCCTGAATAGGAATATGAACTTTTTGATTGTTAAAATCTGCGCGGAAAAGCGTGATTCCGACTTATTCCAAAGTTTGTAAAACTGCAAATAGCACTCTAAAAACACAAAATATGATGTATTTGGTGCTGGATTATGTCATATAACGCATTTCTGAAGCAAAATCTTGCTTCTGGGCAGATTTACAGAATCAAAAATTTCTCAACGAGACTTAGAAAAAACGATGATAACTCGCTGGAAACGCAAAATTTTGTGCATTTGAGGACGGATTCATGCGTATTATGTTGTATTGGATAGATTTATGTAATTTGCGATGCTTTGGAACCGCTGAGAATGTGGTAATTGTGACTTGTTTCAAACTTCATATAACTGCAGATAGCGCTCTGAAAACACGAGATATGATGTTTCTGTTGATGGATTCATACATATTATGAGGTCCTGAATAGAAATATGAACTTTTTGATAGTGAAAATCTGCGCGGAAAAGCGTGATTTCGACTTATTCCAAAGTTTGTAAAACTGCAAATAGCACTTTGAAAACACGAAATATGATGTATTTGGTGCTATATTCTGCCATATAACGCATTACTGAAGCAAAATCTTGCTTCTGAGCAGATTTACAGAATCTTAAATTTCTCAACGAGACTCAGAGAGAAACGCTGATAGCTCGCTGGAAACGCCAAATTTTGTGCATTTGAGGACGGATTCATGCGTATCATGTTGTGCTGGATAGATTTATGTGATTTGCGATACTTTAAACCGCTGAGAATGTGGTAATTTTGACTCATTTCTAACATCATATAACTGCAGATATCGCTCTGAAAACACGAGATATGATGTTTTTGTTGATGGATTCATACAAATTATGAGGTCCTGAATAGGAATATGAACTTTTTGATTGTGAAAATCTGCGCGGAAAATCGTGATTTCGACTTATTCCAAAGTTTGTAAAACTGCGAATAGCACTCAAAAAACACGAAATATGATGTATTTGGTGCAAGATTCTGGCATACAACGCATTTCTAAAGCAAAATTTTGCTTCAGAGCAGATTTACAGAATCAAAAATTTCTCAACGCGACTCAGAAAAAACGCTGATAACTCGCTGGAAACGCAAAATTTTGTGCATTGAGGACGGATTTATGCGTATCATGTATTGGATAGATTTTTGAGATTTGCGATACTTTGAAACCGCTGAGAAAGTGGTAATTTTGACTTATTTTAAACTTCATATAACTGCAGATAGCGCTCTGAAAACACGAGATATGATGTTTTTGTTGATGGATTCATACATATTATGAGGTCCTGAATAGGAATATGAACTTTTTGATTGTTAAAATCTGCGCGGAAAAGCGTGATTCCGACTTATTCCAAAGTTTGTAAAACTGCAAATAGCACTCTAAAAACACAAAATATGATGTATTTGGTGCTAGATTCTGCCATATAACGCATTTCTGAAGAAAAATCTTGCTTCAGAGCAGATTTACAGAATCAAAAATTTCTCAACGAGACTCAGAAAAAACGCTGATAACTCGCTGGAACCGCAAAATTTTGTGCATTTGAGGACGGATGATTGCGTATTATGTTGTATCGGATAGATTTATGTGATTTGCGATACTTTGAAACCGCTGAGAATGTGGTAATTTTGACTTATTTCAAACTTCATATAACTGCAGATAGCGCTCTGAAAACACGAGATATGATATTTTTGTTGATGGATCCATACATATTATGAGGTTCTGAATAGGAATATGAACTTTTTGATTGTGAAAATCTGCGCGGAAAAGCGTGATTCCGACTTATTCCAAAGTTTGTAAAACTGCAAATAGCTCTCTAAAAACACGGAATATGATGTATTTGGTGCTAGATTCTGCCATATAACGCATTTCTGAAGAAAAATCTTGCTTCTGAGCAGATTTACAGAATCAAAAATTTCTCAACGAGACTCAGAAAAAACGCTGATAACTGGCTGGAAACGCAAAATTTTGTGCATTTGAGGACGAATTAATGCGTATTATGTTGTATTGGATAGATTTATGTGATTTGCGATACTTTGAAACCGCTGAGAATGTGGTAATTTTGACTTATTTCAAACTTCATATAACTGCAGATAGCGCTCTGAAAACACGGGATATGATGTTTTTGTTGATGGATTCATACATATTATGAGGTCCTGAATAGGAATATGAACTTTCTGATTGTGAAAATCTGCGCGGAAAAGCGTGATTTCAACTTATTCCAAAGTTTGTCAAACTGCAAATAGCACTCTGAAAACACGAAATATGATGTATTTGGGGCTAGCTTCTGCCATATAACTCATTTTTGAAGCAAAATCTTGCTTCTGAGCAGATTGACAGAATCAAAAATTTCTCAACGAGACTCAGAAAAAACGCTGATAACTCGCTGGAAACGCAAAATTTTGTTCATTTGAGGACAGATTCATGCGTATCATGCTGTATTGGATAGATTCATGTGATTTGCGATAATTTGAAACTGCTGAGAATGTGGTAATTTTGACTTATTTCAAACTTCATATAACTGCAGATAGCGCTCTGAAAACACGAGATATGATGTTTTTGTTGGTGGATTAATACATATTATGAGGTCCTGAATATAAAAATGAACTTTTTGATAGTGAAAATCTGCGCGAAAAAGCGTGATTTCGACTTATTCCAAGGTCTGTAAAACTGCAAATAGCACTTCGAAAACACGAAATATGATGTATTTGGTGCTATATTCTGCCATATAACGCATTTCTGAAGCAAAATCTTGCTTCTGAGCAAATTTACAGAATCTAAAATTTCTCAACGAGACTCAGAGAGAAACGCTGATAGCTCGCTGGAAACGCCAAATTTTGTGCATTTGAGGACGGATTCATGCGTATTATGTTGTGCTGGATAGATTTATGTGATTTGCGATACTTTGAAACCGCTGAGAATGTGGTAATTTTGACTCATTTCAAACTTCATATAACTGCAGATAGCGCTCTGAAAACACGAGATATATTGTTTTTGTTGATGAATTCATACAAATTATGAGTTCCTGAATAGGAATATGAACTTTTTGATTGTGAAAATCGGCGCGGAAAATCGTGATTTCGACTTATTCAAAAGTTTGTAAAACTGCGAATAGCACTCAGAAAACACGAAATATGATGTATTTGGTGCAAGATTCTGCCATATAACGCATTTCTAAAGCAAAATTTTGCTTCAGAGCAGATTTACAGAATCAAAAATTTCTCAACGCGACTCAGAAAAAACGCTGATAACTCGCTGGAAACGCAAAATTTTGTGCATTGAGGACAGATTTATGCGTATCATGTTGTATTGGATAGATTTTTGAGATTCGCGATACTTTGAAACCGCTGAGAAAGTGGTAATTTTGACTTATTTCAAACTTCATATAACTGCAGATAGCGCTCTGAAAACACGAGATATGATGTTTTTGTTGATGGATTCATACATATTATGAGGTCCTGAATAGGAATATGAACTTTTTGATTGTTAAAATCTGCGCGGAAAAGCGTGATTCCGACTTTTTCCAAAGTTTGTAAAACTGCAAATAGCCCTCTAAAAACACGAAATATGATGTATTTGGTGCCAGATTCTGCCATATAACGCATTTCTGGAGAAAAATCTTGCTTCTGAGCAGATTTACAGAATCAAAAATTTCTCAACGAGACTCAGAAAAAACGCTGATAACTGGCTGGAAACGCAAAATTTTGTGCATTTGAGGACGAATTAATGCGTATTATGTTGTATTGGATAGATTTATGTGATTTGCGATACTTTGAAACCGCTGAGAATGTGGTAATTTTGACTTATTTCAAACTTCATATAACTGCAGATAGCGCTCTGAAAACACGGGATATGATGTTTTTGTTGATGGATTCATACATATTATGAGGTCCTGAATAGGAATATGAACTTTCTGATTGTGAAAATCTGCGCGGAAAAGCGTGATTTCAACTTATTCCAAAGTTTGTCAAACTGCAAATAGCACTCTGAAAACACGAAATATGATGTATTTGGGGCTAGCTTCTGCCATATAACTCATTTTTGAAGCAAAATCTTGCTTCTGAGCAGATTGACAGAATCAAAAATTTCTCAACGAGACTCAGAAAAAACGCTGATAACTCGCTGGAAACGCAAAATTTTGTTCATTTGAGGACAGATTCATGCGTATCATGCTGTATTGGATAGATTCATGTGATTTGCGATAATTTGAAACTGCTGAGAATGTGGTAATTTTGACTTATTTCAAACTTCATATAACTGCAGATAGCGCTCTGAAAACACGAGATATGATGTTTTTGTTGGTGGATTAATACATATTATGAGGTCCTGAATATAAAAATGAACTTTTTGATAGTGAAAATCTGCGCGAAAAAGCGTGATTTCGACTTATTCCAAGGTCTGTAAAACTGCAAATAGCACTTCGAAAACACGAAATATGATGTATTTGGTGCTATATTCTGCCATATAACGCATTTCTGAAGCAAAATCTTGCTTCTGAGCAGATTTACAGAATCTAAAATTTCTCAACGAGACTCAGAGAGAAACGCTGATAGCTCGCTGGAAACGCCAAATTTTGTGCATTTGAGGACGGATTCATGCGTATTATGTTGTGCTGGATAGATTTATGTGATTTGCGATACTTTGAAACCGCTGAGAATGTGGTAATTTTGACTCATTTCAAACTTCATATAACTGCAGATAGCGCTCTGAAAACACGAGATATATTGTTTTTGTTGATGAATTCATACAAATTATGAGTTCCTGAATAGGAATATGAACTTTTTGATTGTGAAAATCGGCGCGGAAAATCGTGATTTCGACTTATTCAAAAGTTTGTAAAACTGCGAATAGCACTCAGAAAACACGAAATATGATGTATTTGGTGCAAGATTCTGCCATATAACGCATTTCTAAAGCAAAATTTTGCTTCAGAGCAGATTTACAGAATCAAAAATTTCTCAACGCGACTCAGAAAAAACGCTGATAACTCGCTGGAAACGCGAAATTTTGTGCATTGAGGACAGATTTATGCGTATCATGTTGTATTGGATAGATTTTTGAGATTCGCGATACTTTGAAACCGCTGAGAAAGTGGTAATTTTGACTTATTTCAAACTTCATATAACTGCAGATAGCGCTCTGAAAACACGAGATATGATGTTTTTGTTGATGGATTCATACATATTATGAGGTCCTGAATAGGAATATGAACTTTTTGATTGTTAAAATCTGCGCGGAAAAGCGTGATTCCGACTTTTTCCAAAGTTTGTAAAACTGCAAATAGCCCTCTAAAAACACGAAATATGATGTATTTGGTGCCAGATTCTGCCATATAACGCATTTCTGGAGAAAAATCTTGCTTCTGAGCAGATTTACAGAATCAAAAATTTCTAAACGAGACTCAGGAAAAACGCTGATAACTCGCTGGAAACGCAAAATTTTGTGCATTTGAGGACGGATTAATGCGTATTATGTTGTATTGGATAGATTTATGTGATTTGCGATACTTTGAAACCGCTGAGAATGTGGTAATTTTGACTTATTTCAAACTTCATATAACTGCAGATAGCGCTCTGAAAACACGGGATATGATGTTTTTGTTGATGGATTCATACATATTATGAGGTCCTGAATAGGAATATGAACTTTCTGATTGTGAAAATCTGCGCGGAAAAGCGTGATTTCAACTTATTCCAAAGTTTGTCAAACTGCAAATAGCACTCTGAAAACACGAAATATGATGTATTTGGGGCTAGCTTCTGCCATATAACTCATTTTTGAAGCAAAATCTTGCATCTGAGCAGATTGACAGAATCAAAAATTTCTCAACGAGACTCAGAAAAAACGCTGATAACTCGCTGGAAACGCAAAATTTTGTGCATTTGAGGACAGATTCATGCGTATCATGCTGTATTGGATAGATTCATGTGATTTGCGATAATCTGAAACTGCTGAGAATGTGGTAATTTTGACTTATTTCAAACTTCATATAACTGCAGATAGCGCTCTGAAAACACGAGATATGATGTTTTTGTTGATGGATTTATACATATTATGAGGTCCTGAATAGGAATATGAACTTTTTGATAGTGAAAATCTGCGCGGAAAAGCGTGAATTCGACTTATTCCAAAGTTTGTAAAACGGCAAGTAGCACTCTTAAAACACGAAATATGATGTATTTGGTGCTAGATTCTGCCATATAACGCATTTCTGAAGCAAAATCTTGCTTCTGAGCAGATTCACAGAATCAAAAATTTCTCAACGAGACTCAGAAAAAACGCTGATAGCTCGCTGGAAACGCCAAATTTTGTGCATTTGAGGACGGATTCATGCGTATTATGTTGTGCTGGATAGATTTATGTGATTTGCGATACTTTGAAACCGCTGAGAATGTGGTAATTTTGACTCATTTCAAACTTCATATAACTGCAGATAGCGCTCTGAAAACACGAGATATATTGTTTCTGTTGATGAATTCATACAAATTATGAGTTCCTGAATAGGAATATGAACTTTTTGATTGTGAAAATCGGCGCGGAAAATCGTGATTTCGACTTATTCAAAAGTTTGTAAAACTGCGAATAGCACTCAGAAAACACAAAATATGATGTATTTGGTGCAAGATTCTGCCATATAACGCATTTCTGTAGCAAAATTTTGCTTCAGAGCAGATTTACAGAATCAAAAATCTCTCAACGCGACTCAGAAAAAACGCTGATAACTCGCTGGAAACGCAAAATTTTGTGCATTGAGGACAGATTTATGCGTATCATGTTGTATTGGATAGATTTTTGAGATTTGCGATACTTTGAAACCGGCTGAGAAAGTGGTAATTTTGACTTATTTCAAACTTCATATAACTGCAGATAGCGCTCTGAAAACACGAGATATGATGTTTTTGTTGATGGATTCATACATATTATGAGGTCCTGAATAGGAATATGAACTTTTTGATTGTTAAAATCTGCGCGGAAAAGCGAGATTCCGACTTTTTCCAGGTTTGTAAAACTGCAAATAGCCCTCTAAAAACACGAAATATGATGTATTTGGTGCCAGATTTCTGCCATATAACGCATTTCTGAAGCAAAATCTTGCTTCTGAGCAGATTTACAGAATCTAAAATCTCTCAACGAGACTCAGAGAGAAACGCCGATAGCTCGCTGGAAACGCCAAATTTTGTGCATTTGAGGACGGAATCATGCGTATTATGTTGTGCTGGATAGATTTATGTGATTTGCGATACTTTGAAACCGCTGAGAATGTGGTAATTTTGACTCATTTCAAACTTCATATAACTGCAGATAGCGCTCTGAAAACACGAGATATGATGTTTTTGTTGATTTATTCATACAAATTATGAGGTCCTGAATAGGAATATGAACTTTTTGATTGTGAAAATCTGCGCGGAAAATCGTGATTTCGACTTATTCCAAAGTTTGTAAAACTGCGAATAGCACTCAAAAAACACGAAATATGATGTATTTGGTGCAAGATTCTGCCATACAACGCATTTTTAAAGCAAAATCTTGCTTCAGAGCAGATTAACAGAATCAAAAATTTCATAACGCGACTCAGAGAAAACGCTGATAACTCGCTGGAAACGCAAAATTTTGTGCATTGAGGACGGATTTATGCGTATCATGTTGTATTGGATAGATTTTTGAGATTTGCGATACTTTGAAACCGCTGAGAAAGTGGTAATTTTGACTTATTTCAAACTTCATATAGCTGCAGATAGCGCTCTGAAAACACGAGATATGATGTTTTTGTTGATGGATTCATACGTATTATGAGGTCCTGAATAGGAATATGAACTCTTTGATTGTGAAAATCTGCGCGGAAAAGCGTGATTTCGACTTATTCCAAAGTTTGTGAAACTGCGAATAGCACTCTAAAAACACGGGATATGATGTATTTGGTGCTAGATTCTGCCATATAACGCATTTCTGAAGCAAAATCTTGCTTCTGAGCAGATTTACAGAATCAAAAATTTCTCAACGAGACTCAAAAAAAACGCTGATAACTCGCTGGAAACGCAAAATTTTGTGCATTTGGGGACGGGTTCATGCGTATTATGTTGTATTGGATAGAATTATGTGATTTGCGATACTTTGGAACTGCTGAGAATGTGGTAATTTTGACTTATTTCAAACTTCATATAACTGCAGATAGCGCTCTGAAAACACTAGATATGATGTTTTTGATGATGGATTCATACATATCATAGAGTCCTGAATAGAAATATGAACTTTTTGATAGTGAGAATCTGCGCGGAAAAGCGTGATTTCGACCTATTCCAAAGTATGTAAAACTGCGAATAGCACTCTAAAAACACGGAATATGATGTATTTGGTGCTAGATTCTGCCTTATAACGCATTTCTGAAGCAAAATCTTGTGTCTGAGCAGATTTACAGGATCAAAAATTTCTCAACGATACTCAGAAAAGACGCTGATAATTCGCTGGAAACGCAAAATTTTGTGCATTCGAGAACGGATTCATGCGTATTATGTTGTATTAAATAGATTTATGTGATTTGCGATAGTTTGAAACCGCTGAGAATGCGGTAATTTCACTTATTTCAAACGTCATATACCTGCAGATAGCGCGCTGAAAACACAAGATATAATGTTTTTGTTGATGGTTTCATACAAATTATGAGGTCCTGGCTAGGAATATGAACTTTCTCATTGTGAAAATCTGCGCGGAAAAGCGTGATTTCGACCTATTCCAATGTTTGTAAAACTGCAAGTAGCACTCTAAAAACACGAAATATGATGTATTTGGTGCTAGATTCTGTAATATAACGCATTTCTAAAACGAAATTTTGCTTCTGAGCAGATTTAATAGTATCAAAAATGTCTCAACGAGACTCAGAAAAAACGCTGATAACTCGCTGGAAACGCAAAATTTTGTGCATTTGAGGACGGATTTATGCGTATTAGGTTTGATTAGATGGATTTATGTGATTTGCGATACTCTGAAACCGCTGAGAATGTGGTATTTTTGACTTATTTCAAACTTCATATAACTGCAGATAGCACTCTGAAAACACGAGATATGATGTTTTTGTTGATGGATTCATACATATCATGAGGTCCTGAATAGGAATATGAACTTTTTGATTGTGAAAATCTGCGCGGAAAAGCGTGATTTCGACCTATTCCAAAGAATGTAAAACTGCGAATAGCACTCTAAAAACACGGAATATGATGTATTTGGTGCTAGATTCTGCCTTATAACGCATTTCTGAAGCAAAATCTTGTTTCTGAGCAGATTTACAGGATCAAAAATTTCTCAACGATACTCAGAAAAGACGCTGATAATTCGCTGGAAACGCAAAATTTGGTGCATTCGAGGACGGATTCATGCGTATTATGTTGTATTAAATAGATTTATGTGATTTGCGATAGTTTGAAACCGCTGAGAATGCGGTAATTTCACTTATTTCAAACGTCATATACCTGCAGATAGCGCGCTGAAAACACAAGATTTAATGTTTTTGTTGATGGTTTCATACAAATTATGAGGTCCTGGCTAGGAATATGAACTTTTTGATTGTGAAAATCTGCGCGGAAAAGCGTGATTTCGATTTATTCCAAAGTTTGTAAAACTGCAAGTAGCACACTAAAAACACGAAATATGATGTATTTGGTGCTAGATTCTGCCATATAACGCATTTCTGAAGCAAAATCTTGCTTTTGAGCAGATTTACAGAATCAAAAATTTCTCAACGAGACTCAGGAAAAACGCTGATAACTCGCTGGAAACGCAAAATTTTCTGCATTCGAGGACGGATTCATGCGTATTATGCTGTATTGGATTGATTTATGTGATTTGCGATACTTTGAAACTGCTCAAAATGTGGTAATTTTGACTTATTTTAAACTTCATATAACTGCAGATAGTGCTCTGAAAACACGAGATATGATGTTTTTGTTGATGGACTCATACATATTATTAGGTCCTAAATAGGAATAAGAACTTTTTGCTTGTGAAAATCTGCGCGGAAAACCGTGATTTCGACTTATTCCAAAGTTTGTAAAACTGCAAATAGCACTCTAGAAACAGGAAATATGATGTATTTGGTGCTAGATTCTGCCATTTAACGCATTTCTGAAGCAAAATCTTGCTTCTGAGCAGAATTACAGAATTAAAAATTTCTCAACAAGACTCACAAAAAACGCTGATAACTCGCTGGGAACGCAAAATTCTGTGCTTTTGAGGACGGATTCATGCGTATTATGCTGTATTGGATAGATCTATGTGTTTTGCGATACTTTGAAACTGCTGAGAATGTGGTAACTTTGACTTATTTCAAACTTCATATGACTGCAGATAGCGCTCTGAAAACACAAGATATGATGTTTTTGTTGATGGATTCATACATATTATGAGGTATTGAATAGGAATATGAACTTTTTGATTGTGAGAATCTGCGCGGAAAAGCGTGATTTCGACTTATTCCAGAGTTTGTAAAACTGCGAATAGCACTCTAAAAACACGAAATATTATTTATTTGGTGCTAGATTCTGTAATATAACGCATTTCTAAAACGAAATTTTGCTTCTGAGCAGATTTACAGAATCAAAAATGTCTCAACGAGACTCAGAAAAAACGCTGATAACTCGCTGGAAACGCAAAATTTTGTGCATTTGGGGACGGATTCATGCGTATTAGGTTGTATTAGATGGATTTATGTGATTTGCGATACTTTGAAACCGCTGAGAATGTGGTAATTTTGACTTATTTCAAACTTCATATAACTGCAGAAAGCGCTCTGAAAACACGGGATATGATGTTTTTGTTGATGTATTCATACATATTATGAGGTCCTGAATGGGAATATGAACTTTTTCATTGTGGAAATCTGCGCGGAAAAGCGTGATTTAGACTTATTCCAATGTTTGTAAAACTGCAAGTAGCACTCTAAAAACACGAAATATGATGTATTTGGTGCTAGATTCTGTAATATAACGCATTTCTAAAACAAAATTTTGCTTCTGAGCAGATTTATAGTATCAAAAATGTCTCAACGAGTCTCAGAAAAAACGCTGATAACTCGCTGGAAACGCAAAATTTTGTGCATTTGAGGACGGATTTTTGCGTATTAGGTTGTATTAGATGGATTTATGTGATTTGCGATACTCTGAAACCGCTGAGAATGTGGTATTTTTGACTTATTTCAAACTTCATATAACTGCAGATAGCACTCTGAAAACACGAGATATGATGTTTTTGTTGATGGATTCATACATATTATGAAGTCCTGAATAGGAATATGAACTTTTTGATTGTGAAAATCTGCGCGGAAAAGCGTGATTTCGACTTATTCCAAAGTTTGTAAAACTGCGAATAGCACACTAAAAAACACGAAATATGATGTATTTGGTGCTAGATTCTGCCTTATAACGCATTTCTGAAGCAAAATCTTGTTTCTGAGCAGATTTACAGAATCAAAAATTCTCAACGAGACTCAGAAAAAACGCTGATAACTCGCTGGAAACGCAAAATTTTGTGCACTTGAGGACGGGTTCATGCGTATTATGTTGTATTGGATAGAATTATGGGATTTGCGATACTTTGGAACCGCTGAGAGTGTGGTAATTTCACTTATTTCAAACTTCATATGATTGCAGATAACGCTCTGAAAACACAAGATATTTTGTTTTTGTTGATGGATTCATACAAATTATGAGGTTCTGCATAGGAATATGGACTTCTTGATTGTGAAAATCTGCGCGGAAAAGCGTGATTTCGACTTATTCCAAAGTTTGTAAAACTGCGAATAGCACTCTAAAAATACGAAATATGATGTATTTGGTGCAAGATTCTGTGATATAACGCATTTCTGAAGCGAAATCTTGCTTCTGAGCAGATTCACATAATCAAAAATTTCTCAACGAGACTCAGAAAAAACGCTGATTACTCGCTGGAAACACAAAATTTTGAGCATTTAAGGACGGATTCATGCGTATCATGTTGTATTGGATAGATTTATATGATTTGCGATACTTTGAAACCGCTGAGAATGTGGTAATTTTGACTTATTTCAAACTTCATATAACTGCAGATAGCGCTCTGAAAACACAAGATATGATGTTTTTCTTGATGGATTCATACATATTATGCGGTCCTGAATAGGAATAAGAACTTTTTGCTTGTGAAAATCTGCGCGGAAAAGCGTGATTTCGACTTATTCCAAAGTTTGTAAAATTGCAAATAGCACTCTGGAAATACGAGATATGATGTATTTGGTGCTAGATTCTGCCATATAACGCATTTCTGAAGCAAAACTTTGCTTCTGAGCAGATTTACAGAATCAAAAATTTTTCAACGAGACTCAGAAAAAACGCTGATAACTCGCTGGAAACGCAAAATTTTGTGCATTTAAGGACGGATTCATGCGTATTATGCTGTATTGGATATATTTATGTGATTTGCGATACTTTGAAACCGCTGAGAATGTGGGAATTTTGATTTATTTCAAACTTCATATAACTGCAGATAGCGCTCCGAAAACACGGGATATGATGTTTTTGTTGATGGATTCATGCATATTATGAGGTCCTGAATAGGAATATGAACTTTTTGATTGTGAAAATCTGCGCGGAAAAGCGTGATTTCGACTTATTCCAAAGTTTGTAAAACTGCGAATAGCACACTAAAAACACAAAATATGATGTATTTGGTGCTAGTTTCTGCCTTATAACGCATTTCTGAAGCAAAATCTTGTTTCTGAGCAGATTTACAGAATCAGAAATTTCTCAACGAAACTCAGAAGTAACGCCGATAATTCGCTGGAAACGCAGAATTTTGTGCATTTGAGGACGGATTCATGCGTATTATGTTGTATTGGATAGATTTATGTGATTGGCGATAGTTTGAAACCGCTGAGAATGTGGTAATTCTACTTATCTCAAACTTCATATTACTGCAGATAGCGCTCTGAATACACAAGATATGATGTTTTTGTTGATTGATTCATACAAATTATGAGGTCCTGAATAGGAATATGGACTTCTTGATTGTGAAAATCTGCGCGGAAAAGCGTGATTTCGACTTATTCCAAAGTTTTTAAAACTGCGAATAGCACTCTAAAAACACGGAATATGATGTATTTGGTGCTAGATTCTGCCATATAACGCATTTCTGAAGCGAATTCTTGCTTCTGAGCAGATTAACAGAATCAAAAATTCCTCAACGAGACTCAGAAAAAACGCTGATAACTCGCTGGAAACGCAGAATTCTGTGCATTTGACGACGGATTCATGCGTATTAGGTTGTATTGGATAGATATATGTGATTTGCGATACTTTGAAACCGCTGAGAATGTGGTTATTTTGACATATTTCAAACTTCATATAACTGCAGATAGCGCTCTGAAAACACGGGATATGATGTTTTTGTTGATGAATTCATACATATTATGAGGTCCTGAATAGGAATATGAACTTTTTGATTGTTAAAATCTGCGCGGAAAAGCGGGATTTCGACTTATTCCAAAGTTTGTAAAACTGCAAATGGCACTCTGAAACCATAACATATGATGTATTTCGTGCTGGATTCTGCCATATAATGCATTTCTGAAGCAAAATCTTGCTTCTGAGCGGATTTACAGAATCAAAACTTTCTCAATGAGAATCAGAAAAAACGCTGATAACTCGTTGGAAACGCAATATTTTGTGCATTTGAGGACGGATTCATGCGTATTATGTTGTATTCGATAGATTTATGTGATTTGCGATACTTTGAAATTGCTGAGAATGTGGTAATTTAACTTATTTCAAACATCATATAACTGCAGATAGCGCTCTGAAAACACAAGATATGATGTTTTCGTTGATGGATTCATACAAATTATGAGGTCCTGATAGGAATATGAACTTTTTGATTGTGAAAATCTGCGCGGAAAAGCGTGATTTCGACTTATTCCAAAGTTTGTGAAACTGCGAATAGCACACTAAAAACACAAAATATGATGTATTTGGTGCTAGATTCTGCCTTATAACGCATTTCGGAAGCAAAATCTTGTTTCTGAGCTGATTTACAGAATCAGAAATTTCTCAACGAAACTCAGAAGAAACGCCGATAATTCGCTGGAAACGCAGAATTTTGTGCATTTGAGGACGGATTCATGCGTATTATGTTGTATTGGATAGATTTATGTGATTTGCGATAGTTTGAAACCGCTGAGAATGTGGTAATTTTACTTATCTCAAACTTCATATAACTGCAGATAGCGCTCTGAATACACAAGATATGATGTTTTTGTTGATGGATTCATACAAATTATGAGGTCCTGAATAGGAATATGGACTCTTTGATTGTGAAAATCTGCGCGGAAAAGCGTGATTTCGACTCATTTCAAAGTTTGTGAAACTGCGAATATTACTCTAAAAGCACGGAATATAATGTATTTGGTGCTAAGTTCTGCAATATAACGCATTTCTGAAGCGAAATCTTGCTTCTGAGCAGATTTACAGAATCAAAAATTTCCCAACGAGACTCAGAAAAAACGCTGATAACTCGCTGGAAACGCAAAATTTTGTGCATTTGACGACGGATTCATGCGTATTAGGTTGTATTGGATAAATATATGTGATTTGCGATACTTTGAAACCGCTGAGAATGTGGTTATTTTGACATATTTCAAACTTCATATAACTGCAGATACGGCTCTGAAAACACGGGATATGATGTTTTTGTTGATGAATTCATACATATTATGAGGTCCTAAATAGGAATATGAACTTTTTGATTGTTAAAATCAGCGCGGAAAAGCGGGATTTTGACTTATTCCAAAGTTTGTAAAACTGCAAATAGCACTCTGAAAACACGGAATATGATGTATTTGGTGCTAGATTCTGCCATATAAACGCATTTCTGAAGCAAAATCTTGCTTCTGAGCAGATTTACAGAATCAAAAATTTCTCAACGAGACTCAGAAAAAACGCTGATAACTCGCTGGAAACGCAAAATTTTGTGCATTTGAGGACGGATTCATGCGTATTATGTTGGATTGGATAGAATTATGTGATTTGCGATAGTTTGAAACCGCTGAGAATGTGGTGATTCTACTTATTTCAAACTTCATATAACTGCAGATAGCGCTCTGAAAACACAAGATATGATTTCTTGTTAATGGATTCATACAAATTATGAGGTTCTGAATTGGAATATGAACTTTTTGATTGTGAAAATCTGCGCGGAAAAGCGTGATTTCGACTTATTCCAAAGTTTGTAGAACTGCGAATAGCACACTAAAAACACAAAATATGATGTATTTGGTGCTAGATTCTGCCTTATAACGCATTTCTGAAGCAAAATCTTGTTTCTGAGCAGATTTACAGAATCAGAAATTTCTCAACGAAACTCAGAAGAGACGCCGATAATTCGCTGGAAACGCAGAATTTTGTGCATTTAAGGACGGATTCATGCGTATTATGTTGTATTGGATAGATTTATGTGATTTGCGATAGTTTGAAACCGCTGAGAATGTGGTAATTTTACTTATCTCAAACTTCATATAACTGCAGATAGCGCTCTGAAATTCACAAGATATGATGTTTTTGTTGATGGATTCATACAAATTATGAGGTCCTGAATAGGAATATGGACTTCTTGATTGTGAAAATCTGCGCGGAAAAGCGTGATTTCGACTTATTTCAAAGTTTGTAAAACTGCGAATAGCACTCTAAAAACACCGAATATGATGTATTTGGTGCTAGATTCTGCCATATAACGCATTTCTGAAGCGAAATCTTGCTTCTGAGCAGATTTACAGAATCAAAAATTTCCCAACGAGACTCAGAAAAAACGCTGATAACTCGCTGGAAA
The DNA here is from genome assembly GCA_963989225.1 of Dromius quadrimaculatus. NCBI lineage: Eukaryota > Metazoa > Arthropoda > Insecta > Coleoptera > Carabidae > Dromius > Dromius quadrimaculatus. The sequence continues at coordinate 324,289 of CAXDIG010000200.1, forward strand.
CGCAAAATTTTGTGCATTTGACGACGGATTTATGCGTATTAGGTTGTATTGGATAGATATATGTGATTTGCGATACTTTGAAACCGCTGAGAATGTGGTTATTCTGACATATTTCAAACTTCATATAACTGCAGATAGCGCTCTGAAAACACGGGATATGATGTTTTTGTTGATGAATTCATACATATTATGAGGTCCTGAATAGGAATATGAACTTTTTGATTGTTAAAATCTGCGCGGAAGAGCGGGATTTCGACTTATTCCAAAGTTTGTAAAACTGCAAATAGCACTCTGAAAACACGGAATATGATGTATTTGGTGCTAGATTCTGTCATATAACGCATTTCTGAAGCAAAATCTTGCTTCTGAGCAGATTTACAGAATCAAAAATCTCTCAACGAGACTCAGAAAAAACGCTGATAACTCGCTGGAAACGCAAAATTTTGTGCATTTGAGGACGGATTCATGGGTATTATGTTGTATTGGATAGAATTATGTGATTTGCGATAGTTTGAAACCGCTGAGAATGTGGTGATTCTACTTATTTCAAACTTCATATAACTGCAGATAGCGCTCTGAAAACACAAGATATGATTTCTTGTTGATGGATTCATACAAATTATGAGGTTCTGAATTGGAATATGAACTTTTTGATTGTGAAAATCTGCGCGGAAAAGCGTGATTTCGGCTTATTCCAAAGTTTGTAAAACTGCGAATAGCACTCTAAAAACACGGAATATGATGTATTTGGTGCTGGATTCTGCCAGATAACGCATTTCTGAAGCGAAATCTTGCTTCTGAGCAGATTTACAGAATCAAAAATTTCTCAACGAGACTCAGAAAAAAACGCCGATAATTCGCTGGAAACGCAGAATTTTGTGCATCTGAGGACGGATTCATGCGTATTATGTTGTATTGGAGAGATTTATGTGATTTGCGATAGTTTGAAACCGCTAAGAATGTGGTAATTTTACTTATCTCAAACTTCATATAACTGCAGATAGCGCTCTGAATACACAAGATATGATGTTTTTGTTGATGGATTCATACAAATTATGAGGTCCTGAATAGGAATATGGACTTTTTGATTGTGAAAATCTGCGCGGAAAAGCGTGATTTCGACTTATTCCAAAGTTTGTAAAACTGCGAATAGCACTCTAAAAACACAGAATATAATGTATTTGGTGCTAGATTCTGCCATATAACGCATTTCTGAAGCAAAATCTTGCTTCTGAGCAGATTAACAGAATCAAAAATTTCCCAACGAGACTCAGAAAAAACGCTGATAACTCGCTGGAAACGCAAAATTTTGTGCATTTGACGACGGATTCATGCGTATTAGGTTGTATTGGATAGATATATGTGATTTGCGATACTTTGAAACCGCTGAGAATGTGGTTATTTTGACATATTTCAAACTTCATATATCTGCAGATAGCGCTCTGAAAACACGGGATATGATGTTTTTGTTGATGAATTCATACATATTATGAGGTCCTGAATAGGAATATGAACTTTTTGATTGTTGAAATCTGCGCGGAAAAGCGGGATTTAGACTTATTCCAAAGTTTGTAAAACTGCAAATAGCACTCTAAAAACACGGAATATGATGTATTTGGTGCTAGATTCTGCCATATAACGCATTTCTGAAGCAAAATCTTACTTCTGAGCAGATCTACAGAATCAAAAATCTCTCAACGAGACTCAGAAAAAACGCTGATAACTCGCCGGAAACGCAAAATTTTGTGCATTTGAGGACGGATTCATGCGTATTATGTTGTATTGGATAGAATTATGTGATTTGCGATAGTTTGAAACCGCTGTGAATGTGGTGATTTTACTTATTTCAAACTTCATATAACTGCAGATAGCGCTCTGAAAACACAAGATATGATTTCTTGTTGATGGATTCATACAAATTATGAGGTTCTGAATTGGAATATGAACTTTTTCATTGTGAAAATCTGCGCGGAAAAGCGTGATTTCGACTTATTCCAAAGTTTGTAAAACTGCGAATAGCACTCTAAAAATACGGAATATGATGTATTTGGTGCTGGATTCTGCCAGATAACGCATTTCTGAAGCGAAATCTTGCTTCTGAGCAGATTTACAGGATCAAAAATTTCTCAACGAGACTCAGAAAAAACGCCGATAATTCGCTGGAAACGCAGACTTTTGTGCATTTGAGGACGGATTCATGCGTATCATGTTGTATTGGAGAGATTTATGTGATTTGCGATAGTTTGAAACCGCTAAGAATGTGGTAATTTTACTTATCTCAAACTTCATATAACTGCAGATAGCGCTCTGAATACACAAGATATGATGTTTTTGTTGATGGATTCATACAAATTATGAGGTCCTGAATAAGAATATGGACTTTTTGATTGTGAAAAATCTGCGCGGAAAAGCGTGATTTTGACTTATTCCAAAGTTTGTAAAACTGTGAATAGCACTCCAAAAACACGGAATATGATGTATTTGGTGCTAGATTCTGCCATATAACGCATTTCTGAAGCAAAATCTTGCTTCTAAGCAGATTTACAGAATCAAAAATCTCTCAACGAGACTCAGAGAAAACGCTGATAACTTGCTGGAAACGCAAAATTTTGTGCATTTGAGGACGGATTCATGCGTATTATGTTGTATTGGATAGAATTATGTGATTTGCGATAGTTTGAAACCGCTGAGAATGTGGTGATTTTACTTATTTCAAACTTCATATAACTGCAGATAGCGCTCTGAAAACACAAGATATGATTTCTTGTTGATGGATTCATACAAATTATGAGGTTCTGGATTGGAATATGAACTTTTTGATTGTGAAAATCTGCGCGGAAAAGCGTGATTTCGACTTATTCCAAAGTTTGTAAAACTGCGAATAGCACTCTAAAAACACGGAATATGATGTATTTGGTGCTGGATTCTGCCATATAACGCATTTCTGAAGCGAAATCTTGCTTCTGAGCAGATTTACAGAATCAAAAATTTCTCAACGAGACTCAGAAAAAACGCTGATAACTCGTTGGAAACGCAATATTTTGTGCATTTGAGGACGGATTCATGCGTATTATGTTGTATTCGATAGATTTATGTGATTTGCGATACTTTGAAATTGCTGAGAATGTGGTAATTTAACTTATTTCAAACTTCATATAACTGCAGATAGCGCTCTGAAAACACGGGATATGATGTTTTTATTGATGAATTCATACATATTATGAGGTCCTGAATAGGAATATGAACTTTTTGATTGTTAAAATCTGCGCGGAAAAGCGTGATTTCGACTTATTCCAGAGTTCGTAAAACTGCAAATAGCACTCTAAAAACACGGAATATGATGTATTTGGTGCTAGATTCTGCCATATAACGCATTTCTAAAGCAAAATCTTGCCTCTGAGCAGATTTACAGAATCAAAAATTTCTCAACGAGACTCAGAAAAAACGCTGATAACTCGCTGGAAGCGCAAAATTTTGTGCATTCGGGGACGGATTCATGCGTACTATGTTGTGCTGGATAGATTTATGTGATTTGCGATACTTTGAAACCGCTGAGAATGTGGGAATTTTGACTTATTTCAAACTTCATATAACTGCAGATAGCGCTCTTAAAACACAAGATGTGATGTTTTTGTTGATGGATTCATGCATATTATGAGGTCCTGAATAGAAATATGAACTTTTTTGATTGTGAAAATCTGCGCGGAAAAGCGTGATTTCGACTTATTCCAAAGTTTGTAAAACTGCAAATGGCACTCTAAAACCACAAAATATGATGTATTTCGTGCTGGATTCTGCCATATAACGCATTTCTGAAGCAAAATCTTGCTTCCGAGCAGATTTACAGAATCAAAAATTTCTCAACGAGACTCAGAAAAAACGCTGATATCTCGTTGGAAACGCAATATTTTGTGCATTTGAGGACGGATTCATGCGTATTATGTTGTATTCGATAGATTTATGTGATTTGCGATACTTTGAAATTGCTGAGAATGTGGTAATTTAACTTATTTCAAAATTCATATAACTGCAGATAGCGCTCTGGAAACACAAGATATGATGTTTTCGTTGATGGATTCATACAAATTATGAGGTCCTGATAGGAATATGAACTTTTTGATTGTGAAAATCTGCGCGGAAAAGCGTGATTTCGACTTATTCCAAAGTTTGTAAAACTGCGAATAGCACTCTAAAAACACGGAATATGATGTATTTGGTGCTGGATTCTGCCAGATAACGCATTTCTGAAGCGAAATCTTGCTTCTGAGCAGATTTACAGAATCAAAAATTTCTCAACGAGACTCAGAAAAAACGCCGATAATTCGCTGGAAACGCAGAATTTTGTGCATCTGAGGACGGATTCATGCGTATTATGTTGTATTGGAGAGATTTATGTGATTTGCGATAGTTTGAAACCGCTAAGAATGTGGTAATTTTACTTATCTCAAACTTCATATAACTGCAGATAGCGCTCTGAATACACAAGATATGATGTTTTTGTTGATGGATTCATACAAATTATGAGGTCCTGAATAGGAATATGGACTTTTTGATTGTGAAAATCTGCGCGGAAAAGCGTGATTTCGACTTATTCCAAAGTTTGTAAAACTGCGAATAGCACTCTAAAAACACAGAATATAATGTATTTGGTGCTAGATTCTGCCATATAACGCATTTCTGAAGCAAAATCTTGCTTCTGAGCAGATTAACAGAATCAAAAATTTCCCAACGAGACTCAGAAAAAACGCTGATAACTCGCTGGAAACGCAAAATTTTGTGCATTTGACGACGGATTCATGCGTATTAGGTTGTATTGGATAGATATATGTGATTTGCGATACTTTGAAACCGCTGAGAATGTGGTTATTTTGACATATTTCAAACTTCATATATCTGCAGATAGCGCTCTGAAAACACGGGATATGATGTTTTTGTTGATGAATTCATACATATTATGAGGTCCTGAATAGGAATATGAACTTTTTGATTGTTAAAATCTGCGCGGAAAAGCGGGATTTAGACTTATTCCAAAGTTTGTAAAACTGCAAATAGCACTCTAAAAACACGGAATATGATGTATTTGGTGCTAGATTCTGCCATATAACGCATTTCTGAAGCAAAATCTTACTTCTGAGCAGATCTACAGAATCAAAAATCTCTCAACGAGACTCAGAAAAAACGCTGATAACTCGCCGGAAACGCAAAATTTTGTGCATTTGAGGACGGATTCATGCGTATTATGTTGTATTGGATAGAATTATGTGATTTGCGATAGTTTGAAACCGCTGTGAATGTGGTGATTTTACTTATTTCAAACTTCATATAACTGCAGATAGCGCTCTGAAAACACAAGATATGATTTCTTGTTGATGGATTCATACAAATTATGAGGTTCTGAATTGGAATATGAACTTTTTCATTGTGAAAATCTGCGCGGAAAAGCGTGATTTCGACTTATTCCAAAGTTTGTAAAACTGCGAATAGCACTCTAAAAATACGGAATATGATGTATTTGGTGCTGGATTCTGCCAGATAACGCATTTCTGAAGCGAAATCTTGCTTCTGAGCAGATTTACAGGATCAAAAAATTTCTCAACGAGACTCAGAAAAAACGCCGATAATTCGCTGGAAACGCAGACTTTTGTGCATTTGAGGACGGATTCATGCGTATCATGTTGTATTGGAGAGATTTATGTGATTTGCGATAGTTTGAAACCGCTAAGAATGTGGTAATTTTACTTATCTCAAACTTCATATAACTGCAGATAGCGCTCTGAATACACAAGATATGATGTTTTTGTTGATGGATTCATACAAATTATGAGGTCCTGAATAGGAATATGGACTTTTTGATTGTGAAAATCTGCGCGGAAAAGCGTGATTTTGACTTATTCCAAAGTTTGTAAAACTGTGAATAGCACTCCAAAAACACGGAATATGATGTATTTGGTGCTAGATTCTGCCATATAACGCATTTCTGAAGCAAAATCTTGCTTCTAAAGCAGATTTACAGAATCAAAAATCTCTCAACGAGACTCAGAAAAAACGCTGATAACTTGCTGGAAACGCAAAATTTTGTGCATTTGAGGACGGATTCATGCGTATTATGTTGTATTGGATAGAATTATGTGATTTGCGATAGTTTGAAACCGCTGAGAATGTGGTGATTTTACTTATTTCAAACTTCATATAACTGCAGATAGCGCTCTGAAAACACAAGATATGATTTCTTGTTGATGGATTCATACAAATTATGAGGTTCTGGATTGGAATATGAACTTTTTGATTGTGAAAATCTGCGCGGAAAAGCGTGATTTCGACTTATTCCAAAGTTTGTAAAACTGCGAATAGCACTCTAAAAACACGGAATATGATGTATTTGGTGCTGGATTCTGCCATATAACGCATTTCTGAAGCGAAATCTTGCTTCTGAGCAGATTTACAGAATCAAAAATTTCTCAACGAGACTCAGAAAAAACGCTGATAACTCGTTGGAAACGCAATATTTTGTGCATTTGAGGACAGATTCATGCGTATTATGTTGTATTCGATAGATTTATGTGATTTGCGATACTTTGAAATTGCTGAGAATGTGGTGATTTAACTTATTTCAAACTTCATATAACTGCAGATAGCGCTCTGAAAACACGGGATATGATGTTTTTGTTGATGAATTCATACATATTATGAGGTCCTGAATAGGAATATGAACTTTTTGATTGTTAAAATCTGCGCGGAAAAGCGTGATTTCGACTTATTCCAGAGTTCGTAAAACTGCAAATAGCACTCTAAAAACACGGAATATGATGTATTTGGTGCTAGATTCTGCCATATAACGCATTTCTAGAGCAAAATCTTGCCTCTGAGCAGATTTACAGAATCAAAAATTTCTCAACGAGACTCAGAAAAAACGCTGATAACTCGCTGGAAGCGCAAAATTTTGTGCATTCGGGGACGGATTCATGCGTACTATGTTGTGCTGGATAGATTTATGTGATTTGCGATACTTTGAAACCGCTGAGAAATGTGGGAATTTTGACTTATTTCAAACTTCATATAACTGCAGATAGCGCTCTTAAAACACAAGATGTGATGTTTTTGTTGATGGATTCATGCATATTATGAGGTCCTGAATAGAAATATGAACTTTTTGATTGTGAAAATTTGCGCGGAAAAGCGTGATTTCGACTTATTCCAAAGTTTGTAAAACTGCAAATGGCACTCTAAAACCACAAAATATGATGTATTTCGTGCTGGATTCTGCCATATAACGCATTTCTGAAGCAAAATCTTGCTTCCGAGCAGATTTACAGAATCAAAAATTTCTCAACGAGACTCAGAAAAAACGCTGATATCTCGTTGGAAACGCAATATTTTGTGCATTTGAGGACGGATTCATGCGTATTATGTTGTATTCGATAGATTTATGTGATTTGCGATACTTTGAAATTGCTGAGAATGTGGTAATTTAACTTATTTCAAAATTCATATAACTGCAGATAGCGCTCTGGAAACACAAGATATGATGTTTTCGTTGATGGATTCATACAAATTATGAGGTCCTGATAGGAATATGAACTTTTTGATTGTGAAAATCTGCGCGGAAAAGCGTGATTTCGACTTATTCCAAAGTTTGTAAAACTGCGAATAGCACTCTAAAAACACGGAATATGATGTATTTGGTGCTAGATTCTGCCATATAACGCATTTCTGAAGCAAAATCTTGCTTCTGAGCAGATTAACAGAATCAAAAATTTCCCAACGAGACTCAGAAAAAACGCTGATAACTCGCTGGAAACGCAAAATTTTGTGCATTTGACGACGGATTCATGCGTATTAGGTTGTATTGGATAGATATATGTGATTTGCGATACTTTGAAACCGCTGAGAATGTGGTTATTTTGACATATTTCAAACTTCATATAACTGCAGATAGCGCTCTGAAAACACGGGATATGATGTTTTTGTTGATGAATTCATACATATTATGAGGTCCTGAATAGGAATATGAACTTTTTGATTGTTAAAATCTGCGCGGAAAAGCGGGATTTCGACTTATTCCAAAGTTTGTAAAACTGCAAATAGCACTCTAAAAACACGGAATATGATGTATTTGGTGCTAGATTCTGCCATATAACGCATTTCTGAAGCAAAATCTTGCTTCTGAGTAGATTTACAGAATCAAAAATCTCTCAACGAGACTCAGAAAAAACGCTGATAGCTCGCTGAAAACGCAAAATTTTGTGCATTTGAGGACGGATTCATGCGTATTATGTTGTATTGGATAGAATTATGTGATTTGCGATAGTTTGAAACCGCTGAGAATGTGGTGATTTTACTTATTTCAAACTTCATATAACTGCAGATAGCGCTCTGAAAACACAAGATATGATTTCTTGTTGATGGATTCATACAAATTATGAGGTCCTGATAGGAATATGAACTTTTTGATTGTGAAAATCTGCGCGGAAAAGCGTGATTTCGACTTATTCCAAAGTTTGTGAAACTGCGAATAGCACACTAAAAACACAAAATATGATGTATTTGGTGCTAGATTCTGC